>VZSE01014611.1:1930020-2076803 GCA_013398275.1 Promerops cafer
TACATATATATGGGCTACAAAGGCACCAAAATTTTGGCGTGTCGATGTGGCTCAATCTCACTTTCCTAAGCGATATAGGCATTCACAGGTGGAAATGTTTCATTGAAAGCCACTGGCACTGGGACATGTGAGCACTTTACCAAAGTTCTGTTCATACAATCAGTCTGCATTTTTCATTTCCCCTAGACACTACATGTTTTACTGAACCTGCCCTACTTCTTTGTTGAAGTAAGCAGAAACAATGGTTGTATATACTTGGAAGTTTGGAAACCAGCTAAATAGTCCTTCCATTAACGCCATCCTTGTTAAAGTCACTGTTAAGTCACAGTACGGGGAAGTTCAGAATGCAGAAATGTATTTAGCATGTTAATACACCAGAATTTTTCAACTCTCATTTAATAAAGCTGATACTGAAAATCTTTATACAATGCATGTTATTCTGACTTGTACTGCATACAATATATGTCACAAACAATAATGCAATTAAGTCTTACTTCTTTGTAGTGACACTTGGGGACTATTTGGATTAAATATAAATTTCTTAATCACCACTTCAGTGAAAAGATTTAGCCACTGTTTTGACATGGTACAGCATATCACAAAGTATCTTGATCCTCACTTACTAGATTTACACAGCAATGTCTTGGGTAAGCAAGCACAATACATAGACATCTGTTATCTTTCTTATTCAGACAGCTCCAGAGGGAAATATTATTATACAGCAAGATTTTCAAAGGTAGAAAGGGAGTGAAGTATTCAGTTAATACTGATTTTCAGTCAGATGTCTAACTGCCTTTGTAGCTTCAGAAATTCTCTCATACATATTTAGGTAGTCCTGTGAGGAGCAGGGAGTTGGACTCGATGCTTTTGGGTCACTTCACATTGAGATGGTTTATGATTCTGTGATTCCATCCTCACCTGAGACCCTGAGCCATTCTGGCCAGTATCAAAAAAGGTAACAGATACCTCAGGGGGTTCATCAATGTAATGACAAGGTCAGCACAGAGGTAAAAGAAGAAATAAGCAGATGATTTGGGATTTATCTTCAAAAGGAAAGAAATATAAGCTAACAAGACAAAGATTTTAAAGTAACATGAATTGTAACTCAGACACTGCTTTTTACCTATTTCTTTAAACAAAAAACATTGTCTCACCCAATAAGATGAAAAGCAATATACCTAAATCTTCCAAAGGCCATATTATTTCCAGGCATTTTTTCCACAATAATGAATTGATCAGTACTTACCTCTGACAGTGAGAAAATGGAAACTTGGAACCAAAGACAGTAACATTATTTCATAGAAGTAAATGTCATTATTTTTAGTACCCTGTAGCAACCACACATTAAGATGTCAATTATCAAGAAGCTTTAATTTTTTTACCTTTTTGTAACTGTCTCCAAAACCTTACACCCTTTAGACACGTTCCTAGTACAATCTCTGCAATCATGCCCAACGTTGCTCTAAATTGGTTAGTTTGGAAGCAGATAATCTACTAGCACAAAGCACAGTACAAGTTAATCCTGAAAATATTTACCTAAAACATCAGCAAGTGCTACAGCTTCCTCTAAGTTCTGTGAGGGAATTAGTGTCCCAGGACAGTCAGTTTGAACATACTCATAATACCCTAAAGTCCCTGCATATAAATCATTATAAAAATACATGTCAACTGTATAACACTGCCTCGTGCCTAATAATACTTTTGTCGTTATTACAAAAGAGCATTTACCAGAACTGTAAAGATTTAAATGAAAAGATTTTTAGAAGTTTACAGGGCATAAATATCTCCTAATCAGAGGCAGCTTGGAAGAAATCATAAAGGTTACATGAGATTTACTTAGTCTCTTTTTTTAATGAAAACTTGGTTGATGATGAAGGTGGGAGGCATAGACATAAAGCACTTCAATTGCTGTAAGATTTTTGATGAATAACTGTTTTTAATTCAAATTAATAATAGAATTAAGCAGGCAAATACAAGTGAACTAAAACCAGCATCATTATTAAGATAAGACGAATCTGTGGTTAGTGGTTTTTCATGTTTTCAACACTGACAAAGAAGAAAATACATAAATACTGATAAAGTTTGCAGGTAGCAATACATGGAGAACCAAATAATAACAAGAACCAGTTATTTATAATAAAAGAACAGATATAAAGAAAGCCAAATCACAGATCTTGAGCACCTCCTTTTTGACAGGATTAAATACTGTCTGGTGTCACACTTGTCTCTCTTCCTCCAGAGGATATCTAAGTGTCCTTTTGAAGCAAGAAAATGGAAACTCAATAGAAAAGAAAAACATTTCATAAAAGAGAAATACATGTGTTTACACTCCCAAAAGGATTATGGAATTCTGTCTTTTTGACAGTTTCTTAAAAACAGAGAAACAAACATGCTTCTACAAGTAAAATTAGTAAAGTAGAATGTGGGATATGCTTTCCTTAAATAACAGCAAAACAATTGAACCAACTTATTTTTCACATCTTCAGTGCAGAACAAAGAAGTGTGACAGTTTGCTGGAGGTCACAGAACACCTGATATACTCATTTATATAGGATACTGTTGGGCAGAGTGATTACTACTATATACAGATCTAGAGGGCTCCCTGTTGTCAGGCAGATTGCTGTTGAGAATTTTAGGATGCTTAGAGTAGTTAATTAAAGAGAAGCACTGGGAGCATTGCGAGGCCATAAATTCCTCCCTCATAGCTTATGGGGCTCAGTGCTGGAACTTTCCATATGGCTGTTTTTAACTGGCATAAACTTGTTTTGACCTTAACCAGCATCTTAGACTAACACTACACAGGGCAAAGAGAGAAAAGGCGGGGAGAAATTGTTAGTCAAAGAGGCTTGCATATATACACAATTATATATACACATACATAATGGGAAAATCAGCACTCCTGATTTATCCACTGGCGTGTTAAAAAATTCAAAGCAAAGACAACATGGCATTTTATAATCTAACTGTTCTACAAGAACATAAATTAACACACATTTTGCAATCAAACCAGCAAGCACTTGAAGAACAGGTTTGTTGTATCTGTAGGTATCAAATATCATAAAACATAAATTAACGAGTCTGTAGATTATTAAATGACAGTTGAGATGCCAGCTTTCCTTTTTTTATCATGGAAGATATTCCCAGGATCTGTGACATCTGTGGTGTCTAATCCCCCCTAGAGAAACTGACATTAAAAGGAATTCACACTGTGGTAAAGCCATACACCATTACAATGTTAGCTATGGGTTTCCAAAGCTCTCCTGGATTCTATGCTGCAGAGCAGAACTGGAGTGAAAACTGACAAGGTTGCTTTCCACATTTGCATTGCAAACAATAGCTTTATAACCTGGGACTTTGAACTACCCCACTGTGGTGAAGATTTCCAACATCTTTCACAGGAACAAAGAAAGATTGCTACACACCACTGTTCTCATCTGGTGTCCTGAATGTCTTGCGTCTTTCAAAAAATATTTCTTTTCAATTGCTACCCGCTTCATTTTCAGCATTAAATGTGATTTTTTTAAAGTTTGATAAAAATGGGAAGATATCACTATGAAATAATACTGTAATCTCTCTAAACAAATTGTGTAATTGACAAATTCAATTCAGCTTCAAAACAGCTTTTCAGAGGAAAAAAAATCACTAAGAATAAGGAATGATCAAGTCAACTTTCTGTACCACCTCATCTAAGGTAGTTAAGGTAGTCTTGCTTCCAGTCCAAAGTCATGCTCCACTGGTCTTCTATTCCTAACAGGAACGTCTGTTTTTGCTTTCTCTCATAAAACCCTTCCATGTAACTACTTTTTTCATTTCATTTCTGATAATGACAGTGTCATTATCTATTGTTTTCTATCTTGTGCTTTTGGATTGCAAATCTTTTATCTCTGCATCACCTCATTCTGACTTCATCATAACCTTGCTGCACTAAAAGCCTTCAAGTACAAGCTAGCTCAGTGTGAACCTTCCTTTTGGATAGAAGGTTAATTTTCAATGATCCCATCATTCTTCCCAAAGGGAAGAAACCCAGAACCCAGCAGATCACTTCATGAAACACCACTGTTAAAACTGAAACTTCATTTGTCATTTCTCCACATCAGCTGTACACAGTCACCTGCTTGTAAGTAGCTGGGGCAGCAGTTGTAAACCAGCAACTAAACAGGGCAGGCATCAGGAAGAAAACAGGCAAGCACCCCAGAGCAAACTGTGTCAGTGAAAACAGAGCTGCCATGGAACCCAGCTGCATCTGCATCCAGCATTTGCTTCTGCTACAAAGATTTGCAATAGGAAGCTATTTCTGCTCCATTACTTTTAGAAATAAAACTTCTAAAAGGGACATGACCTTTAAGGATTTTATATAAGGAACTGTAGAGCTCAAGCTCATTTACAACCCAGGTCTAAGTCTTTATAGTGGTATGGCAGTAACTCCACACATAAAAACATCAAAATACTTCATTTCTACAGCATTAATCATACTTTCCACTAGCCTTGAAACACAGCATTCTTTCATCCAAAACAGCATCCCCAAAGTAATACTACATATTTTAACTTTGCTGCTATGAGGAGAATAGCAATTACTGACTATGCACACGCTTTCTACTTATTTAGTAAAAATTACCCACTCTTTTTAAAGCTAGTATTTTTTACTGGCTTATATGACAGCAACTATTTAAATGAGACTATATTCACTTCTCATGTATGTTAAATCACCCATTATGTTTATCTGAATTGCAACACTCTCCCTTCATTAAATATTCATATCTCACTAGATCTGCATTCTTATCTTCACTACATGAAATAATTTTTCAATGACTGCTTCAGAGTGCAGTGTATATCAGGATTAAAGCATCAATAATTAGCACTGAGAGAGAAAAAAATTCAACAAAAAGTCAGAATTAAATAATTAAAATAAAGGTTCAAATTACCTTAGCAGAATCACATTCAAAAAAGGCTGACATATGGTATTCTAAAAGAATATAAACAATGTAAATAAAACACTGGTACAACTTTGCTCTCCCACAAACATCTAAGAAAGGAGACCCCTAGTCATTGGCTGATAAACATTGTAACACCACCCGATCTAGTCCTACTCTGCCTCAACACACTTCTGCCTCATCACTCTAAACTCTTTAATCTGTGTAAGCACAAAATGAACATATTAATTGCTCCTCAGAAATACTGGATCTGCTGGGTACAGTGACAGTCTCAGGGAACTGGTGGTCCCTGAAAGCACCTGTCTCACTGCACATAAACACAACAGCAGCGCCATGCAGGGCTGCACTTTCTATTTACTCTGTATTTCATTTATTTTTAACCCAGGCACATGACAGATCACATAAGCAGAAATCTATGGACAAACAAACCCATCTAAGTGTTAAAAGTTTTAGATTTCTACTGGGAGCTGATGTAAATCACATTTCGAGTCACTGAAAATACAGTTAGGTAAAGGTACAGGAAAATATTCTGAGCAACAACAACTTGCAATGTAAAAAGTTGTAGCTCCACTCTGGTTTGCATTTAGCTGGCAGTGTGTTTTGGATAAGGACTATCTTTCCGTGGGTAATTATAACACCTAGCACAATGAGCCCTTGACTTATATAGTGACAAAGCAGCTACCAGAGCACACATCAGACAGATAACCTTTTAATTGCTATATTCTAATGTTAACTGAAGCAAAATAATAGAACTAGGGATATCAAAATCCATAAAAAATATCTGAGAGTTGTCACATGAAGATGAGGTCCAGCATGCTGCTAATTTGGTCCGATAATCACAAAGAATAAGAAATTGTGAATTCTAGATGATAGTGTGTGAATATAGATCCACAAAGTATATTCTCCCAACTACTAAGAAAATGTGCATCTCACTGTGAACTAAGACAATGAAATATGGAACTTCAGTTCCATTTAGAAGCAATAGTTGCTATATTGTCAAATTTGAAATCAGGTCAGATATCCTTGCATTTATATCCAAATCTCAGCATTTCTGGAGAACCAATGCTGATCTAAATGCTGAATATTATTCTCAAACAAAATGAGTCAAAAAGGGGATAGCACGATGCTGACACTCCCTGTAAACAAAAGCCTCGCAGTCACCTTCCCAAGGTCTTTAGGTGCATGAACAGGCATTTGAGCACTTCAATGGCCTCATGGATAAACTGTGGTTATACTGAAGATCAGGCAGCTCTCTAGGAGGGGGAATTGACCTAGTGGTGGTCTTCTAAACTGTCTGCAGGCTGGCAGGTACTGGAGGCACGTGACATTATGAGAGCAGCTCAATGCCCTTTTTTTATGGTAACAGCCAAGAAAGGCAGCCACCATTCCCAACAGCCCTTAAGTTCTAGGAGCTGGGCCAGGTGGACTGAGGTTTTCCTTCACGTTTCAATGCTAAAACCAGCCTGAAGATTTTGGCAGTCACATCCAACTATATAAAGGCAACTGGAAGCAGCCAGAGGCAAAAAAAATAGTAGGCAGCTGGAAAGTCAAGGGCACAGGAAGAAAGGCATGGTAATACACCCCTGCGAGAAAGTAGGAGAGCAAGTGCACTCACTGAAACAAAGGACTAGGAACTACAAGCCAAGAAATTATTTGCTGTACTTTCATCCCAGCCATGTTTAGATAAGCAGTACTATAGGTATTTTCTGTGACTAAGGAACAGCTTTTTTATGTGTCTTCCCATATGAAAACATCTTCTCTTAGCAGAAACAGTCCGTAAAACTCTGAACAAGTAGTAAAGCTCTTTGGCTATTAATAGCCTACATTTATGAAGTACCAGTTGTCATCAAGAATACTCAGTGTGCCAGTCACTCCCAGAGTCACAGACCCATCGTTAAATATCCAGCAAGTGGTTGTGTGAATAGTAAAGGACAGTGAAACATGAATCTACATTTGGCTAAAAATAAATGGGGAAGAAGGAATATGACCAAATTCGTTATGGACACCAGAAATTTCTACATCTCTGTTTTAGAACATGTTCTTTCTAAATACCCATGTAAACTGCCAACAACATCTACATATTCTAATGCATTTAGATAATTTATTTTAAAAGAGTAATGTGATTTGTCATAGCACCTGCAGTAGATGTAACACAGAATTCACACTGAGAAGTCACTTTAGCATTGTCCTTCAGGAAAACTCTTTTATCCAAAAGATATAAATCGTTCATTCTAATATGTAAGATATTTTAGGTACTACTCACTAGCAGTGGAATTTCCCTTTCCTGCAAACACTGCTCAATCTTCCTTCCTATGCCTTCACATTACATTGAGCTCTAAAGCAAAGGCCTCATGACAAAAATCCTTGCTTGGTGGACCTCCTTATAGCCTCTGCATCATGAAACATTTGGAGCACCTGGAACTGTTCTTCTAAATTGCAGTGGTATCTTGCATTTAGATAAATTGTGTGAGTCTTTTGTATTCTTAGGGAACCACATTCCCCGGTCAAACAAACAAGATCCATCACTTCCAGTTACATTGACCAGCAGAGTTCTACATAACCACTCCTCACCAATAAATATCCTTCTACCTAAAAGGATATTCAGTAGAACTAACCTGAGAATGAAAGCTGATGTTATTCAAAAGTATTGACTAGAACCTGCGCTAAAATGAAAAGGAACACAGCAACCCAGAAGCCCAATATAGTTGCCAACATTTTTCTCTTTTGTGTGTCCTCTAGAGAACAACCCAAAACTGAACCAGAAAACCAACATAATAGCATGAATTAAAGTTTTTTTCATCTAAAATGACCCAAAATGCCCTCCCGGAAAAAAGAAAAAAAGAAAAAAAAAGAGTGGGGGGAGGAACTTGTCTTCCCACACTACTGCTAAATCTCTAGGTTTAAAATCCATGCAAATCTAATGCAATGTAGAAATGTGATGAAAATGAAATTAATGTACTTTTGTACATTTGAGGATTTGGAAGAATCCCCCTTTCTTTTGAACATATAAAATGAAAAGATCCACAACACCCAGAAGGCTGTGAATAATTATTTTTACTAACAGGACTGCCAGAAATTTTTAAACACTTACTAAGCACAAGATTTCAAGATTAAAAAAAATTAACTTTTAAGTTTTTTCCCCAGATTCCTTTCCTCAACAGACTTCACATAAAGAACTTATTTCAATTTTCCCCTCTATTAAAAATAGATGACATTAATAAAGCCAAAGAGGAGGCATTTCTATTCATCTAAATTCTGCAAGGAAGCATATTTATGCAGATGGATTTGGAAGTGAACAGTACAAATCATTCAGAAGTGTGGCTGCAGTGCCTCAGGTTTGGCCTTCCTTGTGACATAAACAATAAACTCGATTCTGCTGTTAACTTACTGATTGCACAGGTGCTATTCTAACAGCATATTCTCACAGCTGGTACAAAATACATCATCTTATTTCTTGTGAACTTTCAGTAGCTGAAGCTCTGTATCACTCAGTGGCAAATGAAGGCTAAAGCACAGAACTCAGAATTATTTATTATGAAAGCCAACAAAAAGCTCAAATTCTTCTGTTGTCTGCACTGAAGTAATCCTAAAGTAACTTGATTTCTAGAACAAAATTGAGTTTTGATTGAATTTTGTCTAAAATACTCTAGGAGTTGTGTTAACAATTAACTGTAAAAGAGTGAAAGTCTTCTTCCCCTTGTGGACTAAGCTTCTTCCAAGAAGGAAGCACTTAACTGTTTATGAACTATAGCATTCGTGAGGAGAAACAATCTACCCTGTCTTGCTCTTCTCACTTCCTGAACAGCAAGTATTTCTATCAACTTGTGATCTCAGAACATGTTGGTGTGGGCTGAGAAATCCCCAACCACCAAGACTGACAGGGATTCAAGCATTTTTACCCTTTGTAAAACCTGATCTCAGTTCTCTTACGTGGTAGCCAAGATGATGGTGTAACAAAAACAGAAGCTCATCCTGGCTGCAAAGTGCCTGGAATCTCATACTCAAAGAATAAACTTTCTTAGTTATTAACAAGAATAATTAATTCTTATTAATTAATAGGAATTGATTATTATTAATTAAGAATTAATTAATAAGAAGAATTATGCTGCTTCTAAAACAAAGAGGTTTGTAATCTATTAGCAGGGTCTTTCTGACTGAACAGGATTAATCAGCTGTCTGTTGGCTAAAAGAGGTCATCGCATCTACACCCTTGCTCCCTAATTTAGCCAAATTAGGCCAGGTGCTTTTTCTTTGGTTATAATTGTAAAAACAGTGGATACCTAGTGGCCTATACAGCAAGACAGGCAGAACTCTGTCAGTGAATAGCTGCCAAAGAACTTAAGAAAAAAATTTCAATATTTAAGAACAGCCCATACAACTTCTTTACTAAAAAATGAAATGTATTGAAGCATATTCAAGGCAATTATTCACCTCTGTAAACCAGGTGAAAATACTGGGACTATCATCTGGATTTCAATCCCAAATTTACTCTAAAAAAACAACTACTCTCGTTTATTAAATCAGTTTGTGAGTATAAATAAGCATCCTTGATGGAATGATAAAGTTCTGACAGCCTGCAATAGCCTGGGGAGACTATTCAATATGTCATTGTGCTAAGGAAGTGCTGTACTTTTGTGAAGTGCTTTAATACAGTGATATTGACAGGACCAAGAGAGCCTAAGGTAAATAAAAATTGTCTCCCTTTTGAGAAAGTTGTTTACTTCATGGTATCTTCATCCTTAATAAATGCTTAGACTCACTTTATGAATTACAGGGGTTTTTTTACAAAATAAGGATTATTTTAATCACTTCAGTGAAATACACCATGACACCTCCAGGCAGGTAAAAAGGTGTTCAGGCATTGTTGAGTCAGGCATCAACAAGCAGCTGTAGAACTTCTGAATGTTAGTTTTGAAGACCAGCGCCTTTCATAATCTTTATATAGCCAAAGAACAGGATCAACCAAGAAATGGTGACTTATCTACCCAGCAGTTTTTTCTGTATTATTTCTGTATTTGCCTACGTGGGAAACTGTAGTAAAAACAGAAAATAATTGCAAATCAAGTAGAATAAAGCTGTTCTACTTCACATCCTTCAGTTTTTAGCAGATATTATCATTTCACAGAACAGGCTGTTACTTTTAGTTTATGTTTAGTGTTATACGTCTTTCAAGATCATGTACTGAGCAACAATCTAAAATAAATTAATACACTCAGCAAGAGATGAAAGAAAACAAAAATAATGAAGAGGCAACATGGTGTATTACTTGTTATAAAATAAAGAGTTGTGAGATCAGAGGGAGGAAAAAAAATCAGTGTAACAAAAGGTTTAGGAGAGATTTGGGGTCAGTCTCTACCTGTCCTTTGATTGTTTTTTCTCAGGAGACCTGCAGCCACAGCATATAATGTGTGCTTAAGATAAGGCACCTGTGTAATTGGAGATGTTCTACCCTACTCTGGCTCCCTGTCCATAGTGGGTCTCTGTGCCTTAGCTCTGACATTAACTCCTCATTCCACCACTCCTTGGCAAGGCTGATTAAATATGGAGCATCTTAATGGACTTAATGTGCTACTCCATATACTAACTTCATCTTTATTGTATAGTATACAAAATACAAATTAAAATAGCTAAGCTAATATAAGAAATACCATTCAATATTCTAGTATATTAAAACCATTAAGAATTTCATGCAAGAAATCTCAAAAATTGAACAACAAAATTGCACATACTCCTTCCTCCTCATACTCCAGCAATGTAAGAGGAAATATCACAGCCAACATTGCATATACAATTCTGCATTTGAATTCTGAACCCTGACGCTTGAAGTCGGGCTTAACTGCTGTCTTGAGCTGGGAGTAGAGTTTCTAAATTAACTATTACTTCTGTCTGTACTCCTTCACTGCTTCTCCCCAAGGCACCATGGCAGTTTGTAGTTGACCACCACGGGACAAGGCAGAAAGCAGTTAAAACAGAAGCTTTTGTAAAACTTAGTAGAGTGGCTCCTACTGCTGCTATGGTAATAGAGCAAACAAAAATGTGACTGCAACACAGACCAAGAAAAAGTTCTGCAGAGACTGAGTTAATAGTGCCCACATCATTTCTGTCTCCATTGCTGCTCTGTTAGATGCACCAATACAGGACCAAAACACCACTTTGGTACAGATCATTATAGATACTTAATACCCTTCACCTTGTCTCATCTATGCATACTCACATCAAGCACAAAGCTCCTGATTTTTGTTGCTTCTTGGCCATGAGGACGGTTTAACAAGACCCTCCTGGAAAATGTTTTCGTTTTCACCATATTACCTACTGCTGTACCACCATTATTCCCTTCCCATGTTTTACATCACAAATTATGTCAGAATAATAATGAATCAAATCAAAACACAGAATGACAGTGTTTACCTGATGTGAACATGCTCTGAGAGTGAAATTAGACTTGCTAAAATGCACTTGCATAAAACTCATCTTTTACATACATCATCCAGTGTTCTTAAAAATATGTAAGTACATATTATGAACAAACTGTAGCTCAGCACAAAATGAAACCATGCTGGACCCGGTACATGCTTTGCTATGGCATTCATCTTAAGCAATGTTTTCTTAAAAGCTCACTATTTTCATCAATTTCTTCTCTGAATAAAGTAAGTCTGTGAAACAAGGTCATTTTAAGCATATTACCTGTCAAGTTTCAGTCATTGCTATGTAAACACATCTTTTTCTTCTTACAATTGCTCAAATGAGTGGTAAATTGAGTCAGGTAGAACTGAGATCCTAGCACTTTGTAAGAAGTACAATTAGACTGATAAGAATTTAATCATCTTGCAACCTACTGGTAAAAACTCTCATTTAAATTAGTCTTGTTAACTTTTCTTCCTTCACTCTAGTAAAAGCCAAACATAGAAATGGGGGGAAGGAAATTAAGTAATACAAATTTTACAGAGATGGTATTCATCAGTACTGCAGTTAAATATCCCCAAACAATCATTCAGAGTATTTTTGATATTAACATCTTTAACCATTTTGCACATCCAGAATAGATTCTATGACATTTGGACTTCAGTATTTTGTTAAAAACAGCAACAAGAAAAAAAAAAAAAAAGTGTTTCAGTAAATATTATCATAAAATGTTGATTTGAATTAAAACAAAAAATAAGCAACCTCACTGGCAATCAAAACATTAAGATTAAGAAAAACACTGTAAACTTTATCTTATTTCATCCTGCAATTCTTCTCAATAATGTTTGTTTATAGCAATAAAAATAAGTATTACAATGTGCTAGATAAGAACATTTTAGGATGATTAAATAAACCTACTGCTATTTTATCTTTAAAAAGAGATCAGTCTTGCAAAGAAATACTCATTAGTAATTTGAAAACCATGTTATGCTACACTTGCATTTAATAAGGTAACGATTTACATTTATGCAGTACCTTTTATCCCAAAGCAATTTACAATTTACAGCCAGAGATTATCACTTCATCTCCAGTGGAACTCAGCAACTGTGAAGTGTTGCTCTGTACAAATTCTGGTAGGTAACAATAAATATAAGGTTTCAGTTGAATAACTGTGACTCTTATATTTATGCCTCCAATTAAATCAAACAAAAATATTAAATTATTTTTCTGAAGTTGCATTGGCCTTTTTACCTACCACCCACTTGCAAAATGAGAAACAGGTTCTAGAAGAAGCAGAAAAACATTTGCCCATTACAAATTATTTAAAATACAGCAATATGGCCGGTCCAGCAAGGATTCTGAAAGTGCCATCTAAGATATGGGTAGAATTTCCTCCTGAACTGCTTCCTATGAGCAACAATATTTAGGAGTAGCTTGGGATCAGAAACCACATTTAGGAATACCTCTGATTTTCAGACATGTCAATATAGAGTGTTTAAAAGAAAAAGATAGATATACAAAGCATTCAAAATGTTACAATTTGACTTTATCCACTAGAATAATCATATTACCTTAAAACAAGTTGTATACTTCCATTTTCTGTGAATTTACTCTCTGGAATGCACACTTTCACCTTATAGCCTGCATCAACAAGGATGAAAAATTGCTCCTTAAAAAAAACAAAGAAACAAAACAGAAAGCATTGAGGGCAAGAAGTTATATGACTAAAAATACATTGTTCTTAGGGTAAAAACACTGCTTGCTCTAAGGTTAAACAAAATCAGTTTTGGTTTTCCAAGAAAATTTGGCATGAGCATAACTGTGACTGAAATTCAGGCTTTCCTGTATAGAAAAACAAGGATGTGAATGAAATGGACAAAAGTATAAATACTAATAAATGTGAAAACAACTTGTCCAATCAGCCTGTGGAAACACCTGACATGAGATATGGTGAAAAACATGAGCCTAAAATTTCAGACACCAGAGGATCATTTCATCCTCAGCATGCAAGACAAAGTCCTTCAAGAAATAAGTGCCCAACACTGGGATGTAGCATCTGGACCTGACCTTGCCACCACACATTTAAATTGCCTAACACAACTCTACATAAACTTTCATAAAATGTTAAGCAATTTTTAGAATTTGTAGTCTCCTTTGGAGACACAATGAACACAGAAGGGAAAGAAGAGTTTACAAAAACCTACATAAAAAGTCCATTCCAGTTCCAGGATCAGATTCTGATTCTTGCCCTGGGGCCTCCAGAGGGCTGTGGTTCAGTTGACCTTCTACCAGAGTGGGGAGAAGGAAGACACTGCAACAAGAAGCAGCTCTCTACGAACCTGTTGGTGACAGAACCAGACAGATCACTGACCTGATTGATTTCATTTCACAGGATACCCAAAAGTCCTACAAGAAGTGGCCATATTGTTATTTCCATGTTTTAAATTAATAGAAAGCACTAATTGATCATCTACTGTGAAAAGATCTGGAGAAATACTTAAAGCAGCAACATGAATACCCTGTCAGAATAAATTATAAAACATGCATTGCCATGTATATCTCAGAGTGAATACTTCATGCAGTCTGACAAGGCCATTTTGAATTGATCACACCCAGTTCTTCTCGGACACTCATGCATAAACACTTGCTACAACAACATTAATGAGCAATGACATAAGGAATTTTGGTCTAACCAAACAGACTCCATCTGAACAGTTCCATGCTTAAACCCTTGAACTCCTTCCCCATCTCCCGTAAGCAAATGAGGGATTTTTTCTTTAAAGGTGAAAAAAATTGATCATATAGCTGTCCTTTCATACACATTTTTCAGCAAACCCTCTCAACAGAAGTGCAGTATAATAAACAGAAACATAATTACACTACAGTGGAGCCATGTTCCTCCTCACAGACTGCATCCACCTCCCCTCTCGTTCCACATCAGGCTAGTTATTTGCAAAGACTTTGAAAGAACTAAAGTTCCTTCAGAATTTTAGTAAATCAACCCAGCCAGACAAATCTCTCACAGTTTTCACTTAATTTTCTCTGCAACTGTCACTTTCTGTCCTCAGCCAATCTTTTCTAAAGACTGTATTCTACCACATGGGTTTAGAACAAAACAAAACAAAAAAAAAAAATCAGAAGTTTAAACCAAAAGTTCTTAATAATTTCTAAGAGATTTATGGTTTGCACCAGGCCCTAAACATCTGGATATTGAAATAATATTATTTTTGTTGCATATAATCAGTAATCGAAAGGGTCAAGTGACCTTACAGTACATCCTTTTTATATACTTTATGTACTTTATGTTATAAGCTTTCACTCAGAGAACAAAATCACAGAGCATAACACAGGAGCTATAGAAGCATGCTACAAATTGTGAGTTCCCATCCACACTACATCTTTGGGTGTCAGTACCACTTGGAAGTTTCAGGAAACAGTATGTGTAACATAAGAAGATCAATTATCTGCCACCTAGCTGTGGCTGGAAAGTTAAAAATATTCCAGCTCTAATTTATGCAAAAATTTGTGGAGTGCAGAAGGTATTCCAGGAGAATGTGATCCAGAATGTCATTATCCTTAAGAGCAAGCATTATAAGCAGCAGATAACCATCATTGGTGGTGACTGCCTTTTGAAGCACCAGGGTACACCCTGTACCAATCTAAAGAGTCAGCCCCTCCTGACAGACATGCGAAGGCCTCACTGCTACTACACATTCTGGATTGCCAGGGAAATGTAGCAAAACCTAAGACAAGGTCCCAGGTACGTTCGTACCTACTGGGACACTACACTGGTTGCTTGTTCTTAACATGAGCAACTACTACTACTACTAGCAGCTACTACTACTTAACATGAGAACTGCTACTTCTTTTAGTACCTAAATATGGTACAGTCATCAAGGAGAAAGCTACGTCAGATCTTCAGTTTATTCAGCCCAAGATGAAGTTGTTCTTAATTTTTATTTCTTTCTAGGTTGTAGACTAAAAAGCCAAACCAAACTCAAGCCAAATACCAGCCAAAACATCTTTATTTTTTCCTTCCTCAATCTGAAAATAAAACTTAACTGTTAGTTTGATGTTTCTGTCAAACAGGAATGGAAACTCCTTCCTTTTCCTCTCATTTTTTCTTTCCCCCAGAAAAGAAAATTCTGATTACTGCTTCAGAGCAATAGTTTGACTAAGACTGATGTTCCTTAGTGGACCCCATTTAGCTCAGAAACTGTTTACTTCTGCTAGAATTTGCAGAGTGGCATTATACTGATTCTTTTATCTTCATTTTTTTCCCTTGACATGAACACCAGTGCATGCAATATAAAATTTAGTCCGGCACACACTGTTCTGCAAACCCTGTGGCATCCTGCTGAGCTCAAACACCTTCCTTAAAGAAGTTTAAACTAAAGGTGACAGAAGGCTGGACGTTTAATTCTTCTTATTGCATGGAGAAATATAAATAGGCCCCACCAACCTGTCCTTGCACACATCACCCTGCCCTTTGGTGCTCCCTGCACAAGTGTCCATGTGTTTCCCCTGCCTTTGCACAGGGCTCTTGGTGGCCATTCCATCTGCTTTCTGGTCACAGCCAGAGCAGCTCAAGCCACCCCCAAAGCACTGCAGTGCCACGGCTCCTCCCACTCCTCAGTCAGTGTAAAAAATTCAAATACCTGGAGAGAAGCTGCTGCACCTGTTGGGAATGTGAAGGACACCAGACTCCAGCAGATGAAAACCAAAGCTGTTACAGAGTGGGGGGACACTGCAGATCCCACGTGGCCCTCTCCATTTTTAAATTATACATTTCCCACAGAGAACTGTATCAGGATTTCTGAATCAACTAAGAAACATTAATAGCTTGAATGCAAACAACTTCAGAAAGAGCTGAGCTAAACCCAGAACTTATCCTACAAAATCTGCTTGACTACTTGCACAAAATTAAAGGTCCTTAAAAAGTAACCATTCATGTAATGGCTTGTACTGTGCTTAATCAGATAATAAGCAAACAAAAGTGGTCTATTATGTAAATTTCCTTCTCTTGAACATGACAAGTTGCTTTTCCTTTGCATATTACACCACCAAGTGGCCTAATGTTCTAATTTTTTGTTCAATGTGTTTCCTCTAGAGATTTCACTACACAAAACAAAATTTAATTTAAAAAGATGAATTGCGATCTAAACAAGAACAATTAACTGGAGTATCATCTACGAGATTCAGCTAGACACTTGTTTCAAACTTTCTTCTATTATAGCTTACAAGTGCAAATCTAATACAAGTACAAATTTCATCATCTTTTTTCCTCTTACAGCAACTTAAAACTCACTAGGAAGTTCAGAACTGGCTGGTAATATCTTCATTGAACAAGCAAATCTTGCATGTATTTGAAATGAGCACGACTACACGCATGAGTGAGAGCAGTGGGATCAGGCTTAGAATCATGAGTAAATACAATTTGGTTACATCTCAAAAATTATAGGGTTGGACTCATGTTTAACCTAGAGTTCAAACTTTTCATCCTCAATTCCAGTGCCCACTCTTATGCTGCTACCAGATGGTGTGGTTTTATCTGGAAATCCTCTCCATATTTTGACAAAAAATATATATATACATATAATCTACTGGCCTCTGCCGGTAACATCTCTCCTCCCCAAGGAAATTATCTGCTGCAATTGCTAAGACAGGCTTCAGTTCCAACTTGCTTGCTGTTCAGGTTTCTTCCTTCTTTTGTTCCAAGTCCTCCACCTGACTAGGGAAAAGCAGGGATGATGGATAAATCCCATTTGTCCATCAATCGCCTCTCATGAGGATCCAGCTGAATCCTGTTTAATTTTCCCAACCTGTGCAGCAATAGCAGCCAAGAACCAAGATCACAAATGTTTAAATTTCATGCAATTTCATGCATGTCTAGCAAAAATTTTGCTATTTTAGTTCAGAGGTGAGCAACAAGGTATTTTTTCAGGTGCACAAAATCACTTCAAAAGAGAGTTATTAAAAGAGGTGCCAGCAGGATTTGGGCAAGGTCACAGGAAAGATATTTACAAAACATAGACTTGTACAAATATACACACACACAGATCTTAGAGCATGATCCATATGAGTGCTCTATGGACAATAAGATAATCATCCTTATGACTGAATTACAACCTTATTATAAAGTTTATTACAGTCATAAGGAGCTTGGCATAGAAACAGATAATTGCCTATTTTCATGAGTAAATGAATTAGACACTTCAGTGCTAAACTGAAAAAAGAGAAAATGCATCATGATGATGGGACTGTCTATTCAAATTAAGGGAAAAAAATCCATCTGTCACAGTGGATTTTGTCAGGACATGGAAAATGACAATGTCCCTTTAATACTCACAGAATCAAGAAAATATTCATATTGATCACATTTTCAGCTAATGAGTAATTGATTTAAAAGTCATATTAATAACTCAATCAATAAAATATTGACTATATTCTTTACTTCAGCCATATGTGTTCAGGAATTTTTAAAAAGATGTGTTGAGGTAAAATACTGGTTTAAAATGAATGTCTGTCACAAAAATTTCATTCCAATATTTCAATGTGTCACAGACTACAAACCAAACCTGCTTACGAAGAACTCCCAGTGACTTTAGCATCCCAGGTTTCTATACGCTTGTGCATTCACAGAATGCTTCCAAGGACTTTGGCACACTCTCCTCCTGCACCCTGCAGCAGCCTCTGCACCTTTCTGCTGTTACCAGGATCTACCTCTTCCTCCTGAAGCAGTGATTATAGCAACAAGGTTTCACTAAGTTTTTTTTATCTCTGTTAACACACTAAATTATAATGCCTATGCTATATACTCACTGAGCAAAGACAAACCCACAAGTGACCCTGCTTATTGCATTCTTCTTTTTTCATTTGGGGGAAAAACAAAAAAGCAAATCAAACAAAAAACAAACAAAAAAAGCCCAAAAAACAAATAAAAGCAACCAAAAAAAAAAAAAAAAGACAAATTTAAGTAATTATGGCATTTGAAGTCTAGCTAAATGAATACACACTAATATGATCTTATGCTTTCCATGGGTCTCAATAAAAGTTCTTTACGAGATGGAAAAGGTATATGTGAAAACAATTGGACATCTTGGAAGTGTTGAAGGCTAGACTGGATGGAGCTCTGAGTAAGCTGGTCTACTGAAAAATGTCCCTGTCCATGGCAGACAGGTTGGAACTAGGTGGTCTTTAAGGTCCTTTCCAACCCAAACTCATGATCTCAATGAGACTCAATCATCTACTTTCATGATTCAATGATGTATTTTCAAACATTTTCCCTGTTGGTGGCTCACAAAGATAACACACACCATTGTCTCTCACTCCTAAATGCTAGTTGCTTTAGAAACTTGACACAGATTAAGAACATGACCCTCAGAAAATATTCAATGAATTGAAATTATTAATTCTGCACATTCAACCAACAAGAATGAGACCTTGCCTTTCTAATATCAAACAGTGATAACTCTCCATAGGCTTACAAATGGTGTTTCAGACACTATGCCCAGCTAGGGTATAAGGGGTTTGGAGGGGGAAGAAATACTGATCTCCTAATGGGAAAGCAGAGCTAGAGACAAGGAATACACAAGCCAGTGTGTATTCTCGGTGTGTGTGAGGAGTAACTGTTCAGAAATATCCTTCTCTGACCCAGAGGATGCTATTGAAGGACACATCTAGCAGCTCTCAATATTGGCCAGATCTCACATTCCTCGCTTGTGTGTAATTCTCAGAGATTTTATTAAATTCAGGACAAGATTAGTCAGGAAATTTTAGAATAACAATTGAACAAATGATCTTACCATATAACATCTAAAAGAAAAAAACCTTAGAAAGTCTGCCAATCTTCTTGTGGGAACAGAGGATATAGCAACATTTTTTTCATTCTATAAAACATGTTCCTTAAATATTTACTAGTCTTGTATTTTCTACATGTGGCCACATCCCAAGCAAAAACCCTCTACCTCTCACTAAAGTATGCCTAAGAACATTCACTGCATATGTAATAAGAGTTTTAAAGGATCCAGATGTGAATTAGAAAAACAACTGCGTCCATTATAACTGAATTTCAAACTACTGGAGTAAGATCAAGCAGGAAAGCTGTGGTTTATTCCAGAGCACCACCCACACAATTCTCTGAGAAGGATACCAAATGACAGTAACGTAACCAGCAAAATGTGAAACAAAGCTGTCACATCTCATTATACTCCCAGTGACTGAATGGACTACAGACAAGAGATTTTCTCGATCTTCACAAGCTCTCAAAATAAGCCTTGTATCGCTCTACAGCCATACATATCATAAATTTCTAATTAACAACTTTTTTTTTTCTTTTTGACTATAAAACATCACATATGATTCAACAAACTTGAGGAATACTTACAGGACTATTGTGTGGGAATAAATTAAAGCTTCTCTTATGAAATAGAAATAGTTTATTTTTGCACTCCAGACTTCAGAGAAGTGAAATTTCAAGATGCACTATTGAAGAGGTCTTGGCAGAAGACAATACCTACACAGTGCTGTTGAAACAGCAATGACTGCAGCTTAAGCAATAGCAACAAATACACTATTAACTTTGAAAGACTATACAACCAGCGTTGCATTTAATTTTGAAAACCAGTTACGTGCTTTGGGAGCACTCCCAGGCAAGGCAAATGGGCAACTTCCAGCATTTCTAGGAGGTCAGAATTACTTTTTTTTGACCTGTAATGTACAATATATATACTTTCCTCAGAGTTTTAACCTGATTATAAAGTATTTGCTTTCAAAACTAGTGAGCAAGTTTAGGCACTCTGTCAGCAAGGCTGAGCCTGTGCAGGACAGGCACAAGCATCACTGCTGTTGGCCAGGGCACAGGAGAGACACGTCCCTTGGATGGGTACAGACTCAACACACCTCTGCCAACTCTTCCTCAGGTAGACACATCTTCCGCTCTTCTCACTGGTACAAATTTAGGCACAGGTTCTCTAACTCCAGGAGCAGCGAGCCTCTGTCCGGGATTGAGGGTCTGTGGTGAGCTGGAGCTCTTGCCTGATGTGCCCGGCTGGCAGCAGCAGCCAGGTGGTGGCCACATCGTAGGCAAGAAGCCGGCAAACCTCGCAGGCCCCTTGGCATCCAGTCGGGTGCAGAGTAAACTCTGCTGTCAGAAGGACAGGCTGCCACAGCACCCCTCCTGCTGCTGTCACTTTCGGCCCCTGGCACACACAGTCATGGCAGGGGACCTCCCGTGGCACCGGCTCCTGCCAGCCCAGCAGGACTCAGGCTGAGTACTCAGGTGGAGTCACCGTCCCTGGGGGACGTGGCACTCAGTGCCAGGGTCTGCTTGACACGGTGGTGATCGGTCACAGGTGTCACTCGATGGCGCAGACGTCTTTTCCAGCCTCAATGATTCTGTGACTCCGTGAATCGTTCCGAAGTCTCTGAAACGCTGCACTGCCCCAAGGGTGGGATAAGAGGGACAGGGATGCGGGCACCGCCCGCCTCAGGCCGGGAGCAAGGGGCAGCGCCGGGGGAGCAGCGAGGAGCTGCTGGCGGCTGCGTGAGGGGAGAGGGCGCAGGAGGCTGCGGGCAGGCGCAGGACAGGCAAGATTCAGACTAGATATCAGAAAAAAAAGAAAAAAAAAAAAAAAAAAAAAAAAAAAAAAAAAACACTATTCGGGTGGTCAGGCATTGGAACAGGCTGCCCAGAGAGGTAGTGGAGTCACCATCCCTAGAGGTGTTTAAGAGGTACGTGGATCTGGCTTAGGGTGATGTGGTTTAGGGGTTGCAGTGGTAGTGCTGGCTTGACAACGGAACTTGATGATTGCAAAGGTCTCTTCCAGCCTTGAACATTCTATGATTCGGTAGGATGCCGAGAGGGTTCTGGAGAACCGACGCTGCCCGGGGAGCGGAGGGGCTGCTCACACGGGAAAATGCCCCGAGCTCGCCCCGTACAGGCGCGGAGCCGATCGCGGCTCGGGGATTGCGGCTCTGGGGACTCCGATCCAGCCGCTGCCCGGCCACGCCGCCGCTGACCCGCCCACCACTGCGCCTGCGCGAGACCTCCAGCGCGCCAGGGGGCGCTGCCCGCCGCCATCGCCTACTGCGGGCCGCTCTAGGCCGGGCCGGCACCGCCTCAACAGCGCGGCCTCTCCCGGGCGGGCCGGGCCGGGGCCATGGGGAAAAAGCACAAGAAGCACAAGTCGGACAAACATCCCTACGAGGGTGGGTCACTACGGAGGTGGGCGGGCAGAGGCCGCCGGGCAGCGCGGCCCGAAGCGGACGCGGGCCCTGGAGCCCCCAGCGGCGCCCGCCCCGCCCCGCCGGGCCCAGCGCCGGGGCGGTTTGAACGCTCCGGACTGCGGCTGCGGGGAGCGGGGCCCTCGCTCCGCCGGCGGGCCCGGGGTCGGGAGATGGGCGGCGCGCTCGGCTCTGCGCGGGGGAGAAGCAGCTGCAGGGACCGGAAAAGAGGAGTGATCGCGCGGGGTTATTGAGGACGGGAGTGTGTTTTATGTGGTACTCACAACAGCCTGTTTCTTTGCTGGTTTAAGAATACGTTGAAAAGCCACTGAAGCTGGTGCTGAAAGTTGGAGGAAATGAAGTTGCTGAGCTCTCCACTGGAAATGCAGGACTTGATTCCAGCCTCTACGAAGACAAATCTGAACATGAAAAACACAAGGACAGAAAAAGGAAAAAGAGGAAGAAAGGAGAAAAACAAGTTCCTGGGGAAGAAAAGGAGAAAAGAAAGAGAAAAGTTAAGGTATGTGTTCATGCTACTGCATTTTAGAAAAAAAAAAATGTTTTTAATTTGTCTAGGTTTCACATCAAAAGGTCAGCAGATATGACTGTAACTTGTATCCTTAAACTGGAATACATTCAGCCTAGGTGTGTGAGGCGTTTCTGTCATATTTTTAAAGGATATGCACCAGATAGCTGCCACGTTTTCTAAAAAACTAATTCAGTGATACACTGCATTGTGATACAAGGCATCAATATGCCTGAATTGTTTCAGTGTCCAGCAGATGGAGACAGTACATAAAGAATACAGAATTTTTAAACACTTACAAACGATTCTTATTTTTTAAACTTTGTGAATTTGTTTTGAAAAATCTAGAGAGCATTATGTACAGTAATAATGCAAGTTTCGCAGGTGCTCTTACATTTCCATAACAATCTTTCCAGGAGGATAAAAAGAAACGAGATCGAGACCATGGAGACAGTGAGGGAGAACAGGAAATGAAATGTCAGACCCCCGTCAGAATGGAATTGTCACCAGAGAAACCATTGACGAGCACTTTATCAAAGCAGGAGGGTAGGGGAAAAAGACATTTCTTTTGCTAATTCGTGTTTTCTGTAATTGACTCATTTTATTGTGCTTTGTGTCTGTAGCAAGTGACTTGGCATTTTGTGCCATCTCAGTGTTTTTCTCCATCTCGTACAAAAGTTTGGGATTAGGTTGCTGTACACTTGTTTTGCAGAGTGGTATCTGGTACTTCTGTCAGAGTGAGCAGAATGTCAAGTAAGGGTAATGAGAAAAGTGGATCCCCTGTAGGTATTGTGGGGTTTGCCATAGTATTCTTTTCTTTATACTGAATCCTCAAGGTGTATCAGTTTTGTTTGGTTTATTTCTAATATTTTAGAAGTTTCATACCTTGTGCATTCAGTTCTGCCTCACACCCTTTCTCCTCCCCCTTGTTTTTGGTCCAGAGGTGGAGCAGACACCACTTCAGGAAGCTCTGAATCAACTCATGAGACAGCTGCAGAGGTAATGTCTGTGCTACAGGCTTGCAGAGCTGTAAAGTGAAAATAACATCCAGTAAGGGAAAGGGCACACACAAAGCTGAGTGAAAATATAATTGGTAAATATATTGCTAAGAGGGCTATTTTAGGAATTTAAGTGCTACTTTAAGAAAGTGTACTTAGAACTTCTCTTCAGCTTCGGCTTCTTGTGAACACTTCCAGTTTCAAGTTCACAGTAGTTTTAAAAAGCTTTCAAAACCAGGAAAGTTTTCCAATAATGTGATGCTTTCTTTAGGGGAACCTTTTGAAAGGAAGGCACAAGAGATTATTAATTTGCCAAAGTTTCTTTTAACTTGAGTTCTCCTATTTTAGCATTATTTACTATAAAAAGGAAGTATGTACTTGAAAACCTCAACCGTGTTCTCTTACTGTTTTACTAACCAAATGTCTTTTGGTTAAAACAATCAAGTTTGCAGTTCTTTCAAGTAGTCTCTTATTTAAAATAATCTTTCTTGACTTTAAGAGTGTCTGCATCTTGTGCAAGAGTGGTTGAAAGAGCTTTCCCTTTAGCTGTCTCACCAGACTGAGCTTGAAACTTTGTTTCTCTTATCTGTTAATTTTCAAGACCTAGGTGTGGTGTCAGTTTCAAGAAACTTAAGATATCAAAAAATGCCTGTGTTAGTTTTGGCTCCCTTTCTGTGCATACAAAAAGCAGAACTTTTGATTTTGAACCCTGTCTCTTCCTTTCTGGTAATTTCTGAGTAAGTGATGAATGACAAGAATATTCTTATGATACACATTTCTTTTATTTTTTAATTAATTCTAATATGGTGTAAAGCGTCTTTGTTAAATTCTACAACCTTAAAAAAAAGTTTGGGTTTTTTTCATTTTCTGGGGAACACAGGTAGTCATCTAAACATAGGAATAACTTCTGAAATACATTTGTAGTACTTTTTTAGTATATGGGTTTGCATATGAGATCTTTTCAACCTTGAAAGGGAAAGATTATGCTGACACAAGCTATTTCTCTTCTTTATAGTTCTGATTTCTTTTCAGCTTAGTTATTTCCTTTCTATTTAATTCCAGAGTCAGTATGTTCTTTGTTATAAGTTGAAACATAAAAAACTGTCTTTCATTTCTTAACAGAAAGGATCCAAGTTCTTTCTTTTCATTTCCTGTGACTGACTTTATTGCCCCTGGCTATTCCATGATCATTAAAAACCCAATGGATTTTAGTACCATGAAAGAGAAGATCAAGAACAATGGATACCAGTCCATAGAAGAATTAAAGGTAATGCTTTGAATTTTGTTTTGACTACAAAGATGTATAATGCTCAATTGACTTGAAGGCTAGTATTTATAGAAAGATGCCTAAAAGAACCAGTACTTCTGCCTCAAGAAATGTTTCTTCTTGAATTATTGTGGGCAAGTAAGTTCTGACTGTAAAAGAGAAAACACTTCTGGTTAGTAAATGTGCATCTCAAAAAGATGCAGATGGTTTCAGGTTTTGTGCAGGATTGCATGGAATCTGTCAGTTTGTCCTTCAGTGTGTTGTTTTAGATCTGTTACTTTTTCCAGGCTAGTCTGGTCATGGAGATCAACGGGTGAAGGCACCATGAGCTTGGTCCTGCTGGCAGCAACCACTTGTCCTGGTGCTGTAGTGTGCCTAATGGATTCAGGGGCCTGTTTTGAAAGCTTTCTTAAGCTTTTAAAAGATGTGGGGCCTAGTTTTGTTTAGTTTGCTTCGTCAGAAATACTCTAGTTCTTTACTGGGCTAGATGAGGACCTGAGAGGTGTAATTTGTGTGTAATTAACAATTAGGCAGATGTTAGTTAATAGTATTGGTTGTATCTTCTTGCACATTCTTCTTTAGAGCTCCAAAACTTAAGAAGAATATTCCCTGTTGTAACAGTTGTTTCTGGTTAGTTTTAAATTTTAACTTTGTAAATAGATGACAATGTGATAAAACATATTCACCTGTAGAGGCTGCGGTGAGTATAGAAGTGCATTTTCTAGCTCACCTGACAAGCATGCATTTCTTCATTGTAACAAAAACTTTGGGATATTCTTTGTAATAATTTATCTTTGAACTGCAACTTTTCATTGTCTTTGTTACATTGCTTCACTTTGTTTTATTGACTGCTGATTGGCCAGGAGGTGGGTAGTTGTAGCTAAGAGGGCTTCCCTTAAAACTTTAAAAACTACAAACAATACTGAACACTTAGAATACTTTAAGGATGTTTGTTGGGTTGACAGATTGAAGTCTTAAAACAAAGTTACATACTTATCCTTGTTTACATTTTCAGTCAATTTCTTAAATTCATTCATTAAAAGTATTCTAAGTTTTTCTCCCTAAAGCTCAAGACACCACATTTGCAACAAGAATATCAGTATAGTATGCTGTAAAATTAACTTTCACTCCAAAATTATTAATGTTTGAACAGGATAACTTCAAACTGATGTGTAATAATGCAATGATTTACAACAAACCAGACACCATTTACTACAAAGCTGCAAAAAAACTGCTGCACTCAGGGATGAAGATACTTAGCCAGGTAACAGCACCAACCAAAATATTAAAAAGTATACTACTTCTTTTTTTGATCCCTGTTTATTCCCTTTTACATGGATCTCTTGAAAATTAATAAAGCCTTGCTTAGTATTTGTCAAATGCTTGTATATTGGAATATAAATAGTACATTGTTTTAGTACTGCTACCAGATCAGTCATTGTAGAAATAGTTGCATTTAGTATTTCACCTTCTAGACTCTTTATGTTTGCTAGTGTAAGAAAGAAAGAACTGAAATAAAATGAGTCTCTATGGGTAGGTTACAAAAAGATCCATTGAAGCAGCAAATAAAAGGATTTTGATGTTATTTAGGAGAGAATTCAGAGCCTGAAACAAAGTATAGAATTCATGGCTGACCTGCAGAAGACAAGGAAGCAGAAGGACAAGACAGAACTGCAGCAAACTGGGGAAGAGGAAAATGGTCCTGGGAAAGACAGAGGAGAACCTCTGGATGGTGACACCAAAGCATTCAAAACACCTAGCAAAGAGCACAAAAAGTGAAGTATTATCTGAGTCATTATAGGATACACCTTTTAAATGCTACAGAAACAAAACTTAGGGTCTAGTGGATGAGGGTTTCTCTCTGATACTGCTTAGACATTTTCATCTTGAGGGATCAACACTTACGTAAAGCATCCTCGTCTACTAAAACCAAATAAGTTCAGAATAATTTGTGATACAGTCATTTTTGCGTGTAGTACCTTGTACTCTCATCAACTCCATTCCTTCAATTATTTTCTGGTTTAGTGTCCATTTCACAGAACTTGTGTGGTTTTGAAGAAAGCTTGCAAATATTTGCTTTTAAACATTTTGGTACAAAAGGGTACATAGCCAATTTCGATTCTTTTTTGTTTGTTTACATAGTAGTTGTGTTTGAAACATGCAGCTGCCTAGCTGCAAAAGCTATTTCTGAAATAGCTTTTCATATCTAGAAATACCAGATATGAAGATGGTACATATTTAGGTAGATAAATACTGGATACTAAAATTAAGAGTATCTAATATACCAAGAGTATCTTAGTTTGAGGAGATCTTTACAGTTACTAACATAGCATTTGCTGATGTAAACCTGTCATGTGTCTTCCCCGGCTGTATTAAATACAGCCATATTCAATAGCACTTTTTGTTGTTGTTAGTTGTTTTGTTTACAAAACCAGGTGCAGAGTTGGCTAAAACTATTGTCACAGTATCCTGTTGTGGTTTTTAGCTAGTTGGTGTTCCAGCTAATCCCAAAGTTGTGTGGGTATATTCACAGGAAGGATAAAGACCTGCTGGAAGACAAATTACGAAGCAATAGCTTGGAAAGGGAACACGAGCAGATTGATCGGATTGTTAGGGAGTCAGGAGGCAAGTTAACCAGGCGCCTTGCAAACAGCCAGGTAAGCACTGGGGGATGTGTAGCTCCTTTCACTTTTCCATAAACCAGGTTTCCTTGGCCTCTTGTACCAGTTGAAGCCTCATAACTGCTTTTATTGCAGCTTACACCATTTTACACCATTGATCATCTATGTAACATAAGGTTAGAAAAAGTGCTATTTGAATGCATGCTGAATTTCATCAGCAGAGCAAGTTGAGCTAAAATTTTCAATGAAGTAATAGAAAAGGATGAATAGTTGAAAGCTCGAGAACATAAATCTGACCTGCAAAAATGTCATAGTTCTGAAACAGACACGTACTTGAGCAAAGGTTATTAATGTTACAGGAGAAGGAACTCAGTTTGGTAATACTATGCCTGTTTCATTTTCTACATTTTTTGTCTCTTGGCCTCTGCAGAAACATTAATATTTATCATAATATCTTAATTCTTTGTGCCTATACCAAAAATAAAATTATCTAGTGAAAGTAAAAATTTAGAGCAGCACTCATTTCTGAGTGACTAATTTCCTTTCTTATTCCTGCAGATAGGCTAGTTTCTCTAAATGTTTTCATTAGTTTAAGGACCAGGAAATTCAAGTACTATGCAAATTAAAATAGTCTAATCTTATTTTAGTGTGAATTTGAAAGAAGAAAACCAGATGGTACAACGACTCTGGGCCTTCTTAATCCCGTTGACCTCACTGCGGGAGGTAAGTTGGCATGATTCAGATAACAAGCCACTTCCACATACCTGGCCCTCTTCATCTTTGCAGGGGCAGATGAGCAAATCCTGGCCAAGAACTGAATGCCTCTTTCCAGTCTGATAAAGATCTGGATTGGAAAAGCTGCAGCTGAGGGATCACGTAGATGGGTCTCAGCTGTGGCTTTAGGAGCAGCTGGTGGGAGCCCTAAGTGCTGTTGCTTCCCTGGCTTGTGTCAGCTGTTTGTGGAAGCTGCAAAAGAACACTTTTGCTGCTGGAGAAAACTTTTGCTGCTGGAGAATTTCCCAGGATCCTCTTATTTCTGGTCCATGTACAGGGTGCAGTGTCTGCTGACCCAGAAGGTCACAGATGTTTTAGAATTGGGAACTGTCTGGGTCACAGATTATTAGCATGAAGCATTTGGATAGGAAAGCACACTTTGAGAGCCATGTCCTGTTTATTTTGAATTCTTAGCTGTGAGTATTAAATGAGTTTAGTCATCTTTCTATGCCTTCTCTGTATATGTATTTTGATATGTGCTATTGCAGAACCAGGTTACTGCCCTGTAAAGCTGGGAATGACAGCAGGAAGGCTTCAGTCAGGAGTTAATACATTACAGGGGTTCAAAGAAGATAAAAGAAACAAGGTTACTCCAGGTAAGTGCTGATATTTTTAAAAAATACAAACCTTCTTCTTATATAAACAAAATATGCTGATCTTGTTACTAGCACACAAATTTGGAACTAAGGATTTCTAAAGATAAAGCACATTATTACATGTCCCTGCCCAGGGCAGGGAGGTTGGAACTAGATGATCTTTAAGGTCCCTTCCAACCCAAACCCTTCTGTGATTCTTTGTATCTATTACACAATTAAACAGGACATCATAGAGTCCAGCTTAAGTTACACATTCAAAAGGGGCAAGATATTTATTTTTTATCTACATTGAGAAGATAAACTACCAGATAGAGAAAGGTTTTTAGTAGCATTAAAAGAGCAGGGGGAGCCTGAGAACTTTTTCCAGCATCAGACTGTTCATGTTGTGCTAAGGCACACAGTGGTGTTAATGACATATTTGCAAATACAAGTGCATTTGATTTAGATCTTAATAAAAATTATTACATTGTGAACAGATGGTGTTCTGTGAAGGCTTGTTTTCACCTTAATAAATACTTTCCTTCAAAGTTTCTTCTTGGGGATTGTTTTACAGCCCCTTCTCATTTCTATCTGATGCATGCAAAGCAGGGTAATAATCAATACTATTGCTATTCATTAGTGACATACTTGAATTATGGACCCTTCAGTTCCTATGCACCAACATATGATTCGACGTTTGCCAACATCAGCAAAGAAGATTCTGACTTAATCTACTCAACATATGGGGAAGACTCTAATCAAGGATCTTCCAGGTAATCCAGCAGGCAGGATGCACAGTGCAGCTCCCAAGGACAGAAGCAGTTTCATG
This sequence comes from Promerops cafer, assembly GCA_013398275.1. Taxonomy (NCBI): domain Eukaryota; kingdom Metazoa; phylum Chordata; class Aves; order Passeriformes; family Nectariniidae; genus Promerops; species Promerops cafer. The sequence continues at coordinate 1,959,168 of VZSE01014611.1, forward strand.
CAGGTCTCTGCAGGATAGGCTGGCTTTGCTGTGGAGTGATGACCCTGCTGTCTTTATGGCTCACAGGGGTTTGTTAGTGTAAGAAACAAATACTTCAGTAGAAGAACCTGCCTCTAAAGTGAAATTAGCCAAGATGGAAGAATTTTGATGCTGCTGATTCCTAGGAGTACACTGTCTAAACTTAGATATATTTGTAACTGAAGGAGTCATGTTCAAAGCCAGAAAAATACTGAGTTGTACAAATGTTTATACAAACTGGGTTTTTTTCACATTAATTACTGCCTTGAATGAGATGCAGCTTTGTAAAAATAGTTCTATTGATCTATTATTCTTGATTACAAAAATTTCAAAGCTCTTTTGTTTTATGAGAATTTCACAAGGAGCAGGCACAGTGATATAAATTTTTAGGAAAGGGAGGAATACTTCAGTACAGTGTAAATGTGAAGGGCCTGTGCAAGTTTGCTTTCATGTTGATGCAGATGCCTGAGACACTACAGTTTTCCAGTGTCCCATTCAGAATGGATTCCTCAGCTACAGAAGGCAGGCATGATTAAACTAAAGTAATCCATTTTGATCAGATCCTGTGCTGCTACTTGTGTTTTCTGTGCTATACATATTGGTTTGACCTTATGTAACCTTTTTACATAAAATGTTTGCTATGAAAGTAGTTACCTTAAGTGTCTTTATTTTTTCAGTATTCAAGATTTTTTTATGAAATCCCAGGATTATCCTCTCTTAATGGCTGATAGTTTGCTTGATGTTCTAACTAAAGGAGGACATTCTAGAGCTCTCAGAGAACTAGAAATGGTAAGAGTGGATTTGTGTACTATCTGGTCTTTGGTTTTAGCACACAAGCTGTAAAGCCAGAGAAAGATGATGCTGATCCTATTGATGGGCTTCTTTTTAACTGATAGTCTTTACTTTCAAATTCTGATCTTTGCCTCCAGTGGCAGGATTTTCTGGAAAAGAACTTTGCAAAGAGAAATAAAACCTGAGCTGGAAAAATGTATTTCAGTAAACATTAATACCCCAAGAAAGACCCTAAAAAATAGCTGCATTATAACTTGCTTTACAGTGAAAGCACATTATGACATTGCATACTTACCTCCCTTTAAAAATACTGCATCTTGTAAGATTTTACTTTGAATTTAAAAGAGTAATTTTAACGCCTTCTTTAAAAATCCTTTCTTTATTCAGCCATTGGAGGAAGCTGAAGGCCCACAGGAAAGAAGTGATGCAATGAAAGATGTAAAGGTAAAATACTTCCTTATTAATAAGCTTCTCCAACCAACCTGTCCAAGCTCACAGATATGAAACAGCCTGAAACTTTCAGGCCTGTACAACAACACAGACTTTTACAAGCTGTAAATCTTGTGCAAATGGTGTGTCCCTTTGTAGGCATGAGGAGAGTAAGGTTCTCCAAGACATTGTCTTAACTATATGTTAAGAGAACTGGAAGAAAATGCTTATGTATTTTTGTTTGTGATTGTTCAGAGCTTTAGCTGTGTTTCTATCTTAATCTGGTTTCATTTAACATGAATTTGTAATGTGAATGTAAGATGCCACACAATATGTAGCAGTCTTTGAGAAGTTCTCACTTTGTGCCCCTGTAGGCAATACTTATAGATCTCAAATCATTCCACCCAAACTTTGCTCAATTAGAGAAAGCAGTTCTAGGGCCAGGGCTGCTCTCCTGAAGTATCTCTTCATCTGCAGCCAGTGCCCAGATTCCTTTTGAATTTTGGCCTCAGATCTTCAATAAAATCTCCTTTAGGTGAGCTGAAGGAATTCTTAAACTGTTTTTTAATTGGGATCCTGATCTTAAGTTACTACATCATTTGTGCATATCCCCAGTGGTTTTGGCAGTTGCCATTTTCTATTTGTGTATGAAATAGAACAGTAAACAGTATCTGTAGAAGTAAGTTATGCAGGGTGTCTTTTCAGCTTTCCCTCTGTATGTTCACTTATTTTTGTAGAGCAGACTAACCTTACCTTTGTGTTCTGATCTTCCCCAGACAATTTTGTTGTTTCAAGGCTGAGCTAAGTATTATGTAAATTATTACTTCCTGATTTTTTTTTTCAGATTATGGAAATTGATATGGCTGCCAGGTTGGATGCTGCTAATAGTGACAGACTTACAGCTCTAAAAGCAGTTACAAACTTCGGCATGCCTATTGAAGAGTTTGATTCTGAGGGTGAGTCTTCTTGGTAGTCATAGTTCTGATAAATGTCTGTAATTCCTTTAGTTTCTCAGTCCCTTACAATATTTTGTATCATAAAGTAAGTAAATTGACTTTCTTAGATCTTACTAGTCAGGACTTTCTTTTTCTCTTTAAACAGAGGCTGAAATCTTCCAGAGGAAACTTGATGAAACAACAAAGCTGCTCAGAGAACTTCAGGATGCTCAAAATGAGCGACTGAGTACAAAACCACCGCCAAATATGATTTGCCTTCTGGGTCCATCTTACAGAGAAATGCACTTGGGTAAATACACTTTTTCTGATCATTCTTCCAGAACTGATGAAGTCCCAACTGGTATCAACTCCAAGAAAAAAAAATCTCAAGGGCTATAGTATAGATTATGTGCCCTGTTAGGCCTAGAGGATTAATTTAAACTTCTTTGGATGTAAAGCCAGATGAAAATCTTGAATAGCAATAACAAGTATTTCCTCTTTATTCCTAAATGTCCCTAGGACTGATTGAAGCTTCTGTATGCCACAGGGCAGACAATAGCCAAATACCAATAACTCCATGAGTTTTGCAGTGTCTTTGAAGAGGGGTTGCTTAAGTATTACCAAGTTATTATTTCAAGGCCGGCTTTGATCCAGGATGGAACTGGTTATCAGTTTGTTGAGTGACACTAATTAATACCAGCCATACATTCTTTAGTTATTTGAGCAAACCTACTTGTCTCGTAGATCAGCTACATAGCTTGTGTTAATGGCAGCCCTCTAAGATAGGACTGTGTGCAGAGTGCCTGTTTGGCAAGTAAAACTGACTTGTGCAACACTATTCATGATCTAAACTAAACCACATTGATGTGATTAGATAAATTCCCCAATATTGAAGAAATATGACCAAGTTGGTACCACACCAAGTCTAAAGCAGATCAAATACTATCTTTTTTAAGTTTCACTACTTACAGCTTCCTTCTTGAGGGAAAACCACATTTGTAGCAACAAGAACAGTCTCTCTTTATATCCAAAGCTTCGTGCTGAATCCCAAAATCCAGCTATTACTAACACCAGTGCTGTTTGGGTGCCACCAGCCCTCTCCCAGCTGCTGTGAGTGCGACCCAAGTTTCATTAACTTACTCTTTAACTTCTGGTGTTTCCTGATGGCAGCAAGCCTTGGGCAGCAGCTGTTTCATTCCTCCTGTTCTTCTTATCTCTTGGTTCCCAGGATGTCTTGCATGGCTGCACTCAGCACAACACAGCTCTTCTGGTCTAGAAACATTATTTGAGATAGTTCCCTTTGTACTGAATAATTAAACTGTTTGCAGGGTGATTCAGCAATTTGGTGTCTATATATAGCATATAAACACATCCCCTTATCTTTTCCAGCGGAGAGAGTAACCAATAACCTGAAAGAACTTGCCCAGCAAGTGACTCCAGGGGACATTGTCAGTACCTATGGAATCCGGAAGGCAATGGGAATCTCGGTTCCTCTACCTGAGACAGAAGACAGCTGGGTAGATTTGACAGAGGGTGAGTATACAAAAACATCTTGTAGCATCTGTTCAGCTGGAACAAATCACATCTGCAAATCCTTAGACTGGCTTATGATAGAACTTGCAGTAGTGTGGTTCCAATTTTCAGTTCTTCTCTCCTTTTTAAATTCTGTTTCAAATGGAAAGTTCCTGCCTTTGTCTCAGTCCAAAATTAATCTTTTGTGTGTATGGAACTTTGGTTCAGCTACATGGTTACTTTACAATCTATCTTAAAGCACTGCCAGATTTTAAAGCTCGGTAATTAATTCAATTTTAGTTTTTCCATTTTGCCTGAAGTTGCAAGAGAGAAGTTAAAATTCCTCACTTGCTAAAATGAGAACATTGTGATTGCTCCTTCTCCAGGCTTTTGGCTGTGCACTCTTCTTGCTTAGTTAGGCCAGCTGTCGTGCTTTGGAAGTTGACAGTGAGTTGAACTCACCTCATCCAGCCCGAAGTAGTGGCTGGTTTTGCTGGATTAGAGAGTTGGGTCAGTGCAGTCTCAGTGCCAGACCCTGTCCTCCCCCATTTAGAACATGCACAGCAAAAGAGTACCCAAAGTTAGGGGAGGGCGGGAAGAATTTCCTCTCACAAAACATAATTCACACAACAAAATTACTCAATCTGTGGTTTATCAAAGTTTTCATTAGATAATCTTTTAACTGAAAGAGCAGGATTAATTCAGGAACTCATTCCTATTTTTAAGGAAACTGCGCAAGAAATTTCAATTTCAAAATTATTAGCCTTTTCCATAACATTACACAGAGGCTTTGTATCAGAACCAATTGAAACACAGGACTGTTGCAGAACAAACAGCTAACACAGGGCTGTCTGCATAAATGTCAAATGACCTGAGACACGCTCTGCTGTATATGCGTGTCTTCACTTGAGCATTCTATGGTCAGTGACATGCTATCTGTTCTAAACTTTCAGACTTCGAAGAGCCTAAAAAGACCATCACTGTCCCTGAAAATGAGTGTGGTGCAGTTACAGGCTGAAGATTCTGTTCAGCCTACAGCTGTTTGTTTGATTCTGTTTAAGAACCCAGTAAACGTCCTTCACGTGCATTCACCATGCGTGTTTATTGTGTGTTAAACTATTTTTCTTTATTAAATTTTGGAACTGATGCCTTTTGAAGGGTTTGTGTTAGTTACTTCTCCTATGTAAACATACTAAATTATTCTTTTTGCTTGCTTTATTATTTTTAAGCTCCTCAGACACATTTAAGTTTTTCTAAATTACCAAGTGTCTGGAAAAGTCAAAGCATAATGACAATGTGCCTATATACGGTGCAGGGACTCAACCAAAAGTTTCTAGAAGCAATGTATAGACTTGTCTCTGATCACACTAACATCATTAGTGTCTGACCATGCAACTTCCCCTTTTTAAAATTACTGTGCAACTCTCATGGACGTGAGGAAGAGAAATAAACTTTTTATACAAAACTGATGCAGTGTGATGAATTAACAAAAGCTCAGCTTTATGAGACTTTGAATGTGGATGAATCTCTTAGGGAAATCTTGCTGTGTACTTACAGTATCCTAAAACTGGAGGGCAAGTTCAGACCCATGACCAGAAGTGAGACTAACAAACCCACCTACTGTTAGCAAGTAAAAGTACCCCATGAGTGTGTTACACTCATCTCTGAGACACTCAGGTAGACATTTCTTTGTGTTAGGCAGGGGTATTAGCAGACACTGTCTGGATAATGATTCTAGGCTTGTTTATCAGAAAGGAGCATACATTTCAAGGCCTCCTCCACCTTAAAAGACTATTCCCTGTTCACCAAAGGTGCAGACCAACAGCACGGCCCTCAGGCACAGAGAACTTGAGCATGGCGGTGCAGCCAGTGGCACACCCAAGTAGGCTTTTCCCTCTGCTTCTCACTTACTCTCACACCATCACACAGTGCTGCACATTGTGGCTACCACAGGCATCCTTAATTGTTTTTAAATGTTGCTTTTCTTTAATCTGTGATTCCAGTATAACCCTGGAGTCAAGAGGAATGAGCTGTAGGGTTCCAGCCATCCCTGATGTGTGCAGTGGCAGGGAACTGGACTAAGAGGTAGCTTACAGGCCAGACAGCATTGTGAATTCCACCTTCTCCCCTCAGTCTTATGGCCAACATCATCTGTGCTTCCTTCCTCCCCTTCCTTCTTCTCTAAAAATGCTGCAGAAAGATTTGTTTTTAAGCTTTCACAATTACTAAAATACATTTCCAAATACTTAACTGTCAGCCTGGGTTTTTCTTCAGTAGTTTCAATTGTCCCAGAAGAATTAATAGTCACCACCGGAATTTTTTTAGTTCTAGGTAATAGCAGCTGAATTACTACTCCAGGGAATGAATTTTTCCATTACTATATAAATCATTTTCATGCTACAAGAAAAAGACAAGATTCAGAGCAAATGTACCAGCCAAACCCTTACTGGCTCCTTCCATAGCATCTCATTGCCCATCACTCACCTTTTAGATGGTGCAGGAGGTGGCTGCCAGTGACAGAAGTATTGAAATTTCTCATAGTTGTTGAACACACGGATGTCACTCTAATCATTTTCTACTGGCAACATTTTTTAAAAAGATAAATACCGAGTTTAGTTTATGAGTAAAAATAGTCCCATTAAGCCTGCAGCACTATAAAAAATGTACCTCCTTCTCATGGGTATCTCCATCAAAATAATTGCAAAACCAGACATGTTTCAAGAAGTTTTTTATTTCATAGTAAAAACAAAAGTTTGTTCTTTAAAACATATTCCTAGTTCCAGATGCTATTAGCTCTTTGAATTAGATACAGTGCCATTTTTTCCATTTAAGAAAAAAAATAATGCTGCAAGGAAGATTTTTTCCACCAGGATTGTTTCCTCAATGTTAACTTTCACAGTTCACTCTCAGAAGGACTGCTGAAAACAATTATTCAGTATAGTGGCTTGTTAGATGGAACTTTTTCTGTGGTTGAATATAGCTCTCATATTATACAGTTCCAGTTCTGGTGAGAAATTAGTCATCCTCTTTTTCATTGCACACAGTTTCTAACTTCCCCAAGAAGGCTGTGCACAGCACACCAAGTTAGCATTCTTTTTAAACATGCAACCAAACCCAACTCCTTCCCCTTTGGAAGCTGCAGCTCGTCCTGCCACTTCTGCAAATGAGGTTGAGTTGAAGTTACACCCAAACAAGTTACCAGCCTGACAGGCAACATCATGTAAACAAAAGCATTTCAAAATGCTGTTACAGACAGCAAATGTTCTTCCATAGATAACTTACATCTACAGTCTACTAGTTCTGTGAACAGGAGCACTTCAGAGCCAGCTCTATTTATAGGCATAATGCACTTTCCAAAATAGATTCATGAGACAAATGGTCACTTTACCTAACATGACATCAAAGACTGCTGAAAGGCGCCTTTGACACATGCATGGTCCTGTAAAACAATAAATACCTCAAAACAAATGCTTGCTGAGCACCTGTAACTACAAATACACAACATACAAGAGTAGCAAAAGCTGTTTGAAGGTTTATTCAACTATAACACTGACCTGCACTAACACGACAGTGAGTATGACACTTCCTTCTTTAGCAGAGCCCATGTGTGACCTAGACAACCTCAAATTCGGGTTTTCTTACGTGCTGTTTTCTGTTGGAAACCTACTACACACAGATTTGATCTACAAAATTGACAAAGCCTACAAGCATGATTTTTAATCCACAGTTGGACAATATTTGGGTTTGTTCCTGTCTTGAAACATAGTCACTTCCTCTTCTAAAGAAATTACACAGTAATTAGAAAGCGGCAGTGATGCACAGGACTGTTAAACACTTGTCCAGCATGGGTTGGTACTAAACCCAGAAGCATTAGGAAATGCTGTTTGTAGAGGAGTAAGGCTCAACCAAAACAGGTGTTGTACTTACTAATCACTGTGCTGTCCAGCCCTAACATGTGGTATATGGGGAAAGGAGGAATCCATCCTTGGTAACGGACATAATTGGGCACAAGATGTTAGCCTTACACACTGCTATCATCTCCACCAACAGCAAACAGACTAAGAGGCTGCAGTAAGTAAAAAATGCCAATGTAGAAATTAGCAAAGGCCACTAACAGCTTAAAAACCTTACAAACTAAACTGATTTACACCATGTCCACAATGATCTTGTGCTCTACTCGTACTTCCAGTATTGGGGCTCTGCTGAAACATTGCCATTATAAATACGTTTTTTCCATACATCTTTTTGTAACCTTCAAAACCAGTTTATGAAAAAAACTGCATTGCCTTTGAAAGGCATAAAACCAGCCAGTGGCTAGTCAAATTGTAGAAATAAGAACAGGGAAAAAAAAACCAAAACCAAACCCCACTACAGACACAGTTCTGTTTATACAGTATCTGCTACTGTTTCCAATACTATCTTAGTAATTCTGTTCTTCAGCTTCCCAGCAATTCAGAACAGATTATTTTTTCTTCCCTAAGTGCCCTCAAGACCACAGTACATAATCAGAATTCCTGCTGGGATCAGCAACAGCAGCTGCTGTCAGAGCCTGTCCCCCATCTCCTCACCATCATTTGTACTTTTTGAAATTTAAAGTAAAAAATTTAAGACTTACCATGACAGAACAAAATGCACATGCAGAGATACTAATTACAGAGAAATACAAAGGAGAACATGTAATATAATGTAAACATGCTGAACTAGATGAAAGTTATTTCTGAACAGCTCTTGGTCATGAAAACGTGCATAACACAAGGTACTGCTGTGGAGGAGGCGAGGGTGGTGAAGTGACCCCATACTGTGCAATTCAGGTTTATTTCCCAAAAGAGCTCAGCACAGTTATGTGATACACTTGAGTTTCCTTGCATTCCTCTTCCCATTATTCAGCTGTCTTCTGCTGTGAAGTCTGTTCAGCATTGAAAGCAGGATACGCAGTGCCCTCAGTATCACTGCACATGTCAGCACAAACACAATACTGTAAGCAGGTGTGTGTCAAGCAGGCAATGGAATGTTTTAACATGGGAATAAGTTCTACAGTGCATCCACTCCTGCTGTCACCGGAGCTGTTAAGACTCCCAGTGCAGTTCAGGAAAGTGACTAACTGAAAATGCTTCATGGCAATTCCAGGTAAATCTTCAAATTACTTCAGGAAAAAGTAGTCTTTTTCAGACTGACAGTTGTGTATCTTCTAGGAACTTCTCAGAATTCTTTATTTAAAAAAAAATCTCTCATCTTGAGATGTAGAAGAGATAGGAACAGTATATACATGTTTTGGAATAAAGTCCTTCACATAAGGAGGGAAATTCTACGTCTTCACAGAAGGAAGGCAGATCTAAGTCTATTTTCATTGTAGCCTCAGTTCAGTCCCATGCCTTGGAATTTGGCTGTCTCAGTGCAAACAAAGTAAGTCCTCAGTTCTCCCTTGCCTTTGACGTTAATGAGTCCCCTACATTCACATGAGTATCCCAGCTCCTGTAGTATTTTGCTTGTTTCTTCTGTGACCTTTGTGTGAAAAGAATTAGAAACTATTGTGAAATTCTTCTGATTATTCACATTAAAGCAAAATTCCACAACCAATCAGAAATAATGCCTGGGACATTGCAAGGCTCATAGTTTTACCTGGATCTTGCCAAGCTCCCCTGTGCTCTCCATTCGGCTGGCGACATTAACAGTGTTGCCCCAAATGTCATACTGGGGCTTCCGGGCACCAATGACACCAGCAATCACGGGGCCGTGATTGATCCCTGCAGAAACACAAGCAGGTGTCATTACTGACCTAGGCAGAGATGTGACTTCCAGCTTCACTGTTAGCTGTAGCTTCAGGGGAAAAAAAACATCCCAAAACTTAACTCTGCAAAACCCTTTCTAGCAATCAGTGTTAGTACTGTTCTATAAATACTCATACTGAGGCTCAGGAGATGTGAAGTGACTCACTCACTGCAAAACGGGAAGTCTAGGGCACAAAGCAAAATTCTTCCTCTTCTACTACTTTTAATATATAGAAATGAGCACTGTAATGACAATACTGTCTTTAGTCAACAGTCACTAACAGGATACTTCACTCTTCATCTGTATATTTCATTTCTTCCAAAGTCATCCAGCTACACTCTTCCTGCTGCTCCCTCCAGTGATGAGAAAAAGCCCAGCTGTGGAGGAGCTTGGCCTGTCTGAAAAGCTGAGCAGACAACACTGCCTTTGGCTATTCAGCACTTGGACCTACATCATCCTGCCTCATTTCTCACTTGTCTGAGCTGTGGAGTTCAGGTTCCCCGCAAACAGAACTTACCAACGCGTAGGCGGAAATTGTTAAAGGAATGTCGGTTGATGCCATCCAGTTTGCTCATCAGGGCAATCCCATACTCCACCATAATCCCAATGTGAGCGTGCTGCCTTTCCCTATCCTGTGCAAGTCATAACACATATTACTGAGCAAATTACAGCACAAAAGGCTGTGTCAGGCTGCTACTCCAAAGCAGTACTAGAAGTGACTGGAGTGTTTATAAGGATGAGACCACTCATCCTCGTAACTGCAGAATTTCAAAACTCCATTAAATTCAGCTGGGATGGTTATGAGGCAACAAGCATCATATGATTAAATTTTATAACAAATTACCATCTATCCTTGAGGGTTTCAGCTTTAATTTTACGTATTTTGGGTATATTATTATATGCACCTTAATGTCATACACAAACTTGCTATGCTGAAAATGAGCCAGAGAAATTGCTGTTAATTCTTCTGGGTGGCAGTTTCAGACCGAATGTGGCACTTGAGGATTCTCTTTCTGTGCCAGTTCTCAGGTATCACAAAACTGTCCAGTTCTGAGGTGGCCTTTTCTTTGGCTCCCCTTATTATTAGAGCCCTTCTGTTACGCATCTAGGAATGTTAAACTACTGGAATCAAATATGAAAGATGTAAAAAGTATGCTGGGATTACAGACTGAATACCCTAATTCAGAAATAAAATGGAACTAGGAGATAAATAGTGAATTCAGCAGGACACAATACAATTTTGTCATCTTCTTCCACATTTCAGGAAGTCACCCTTCATTATATACTTTTTCATATCACTTTACATTTTGTTCCTTTGAACACACCTATGCACCCATAGAATACTGAAGGCAGATTCAGAGCCAACATACCTGGTTGTTCTCCTGGCCTGGTGTAACACTGAGACCAGCTGCTGCCATGTAAGTGCTTCCAATTGTTTTTATTTTTTCAACACCACTAAATTTAGGTTTTAACAAGAGCTGTTTGAATGGAAAGAAAACAAAAATTTGAGACTTTAATACCATATTTCAGTGTACTATTTAACCAGAAATCTTATACTGTCTACCATGAGCATTAAACGTCTCTAGCAGTACTCTCACTCACATAAAGATTAGATAAAATACTGAGGATTAGTTTCACAGTTTTGCTCTACCCACTCACAGGAGAAATGAAAGCACTGAAGTACTGAAATAAAGTCCTTAAATTCAGGACTTTCAAACCATACTTCTAATGGATTAGATGATGTACTTAAAAATCCCAGCCAGATGGGAAAATATCTTTCAAGATTGCAAGGCTGAAGTCAGAATATTAGTACAGCATAAAAATGGTTTTCCCCCCTCTAATATTCACATATCTAGCAAAACATTTACTTTGCAGTAACTATGTAATCCAGTGCATTTTTGACAGAAGGTTAATTACCTCATCAAAATCAGCAATGATTTCATTTAACAGCCTCAAGCATTCCAAGCCTTCTTTATTGACATCACATTCAGTGTAAAACACCTTAAAATCTGGTACCGATGCAAACATGACACAGACACAGTCGTAGGATTGATGGTACCAGTCCTAAAGGAAAGCAGTAAACCCACACATTGTCAGCAGCCACATTCCCCCACAGGTGCTCACACTCGTGATACTTGATGTAACCAGTAATCAAATTACAGCTTTCCTATGACGTCAACCACATCTCTTATTCTATCAGAAACATTAACAAAGTGGATTTGCCTAAGGAAAAGCTGAGATTTCTTAAAGGTATCTTAGATATTTTCATCTACTTGGACATTGTCACTCCTCTGAGACACAGCATTGTTCTCTCTGATGACACGCTGGCAGAATGAGATTTCTTTAAAAAAAAAAACTCATTATCAATGAACTTCTCTCTGGGAGATACTATCTGCTCCTCAACTAATTTCCCTAAAACTATGACCTATCCTCTCTGGTAAAATACAGTCTTTGGAAAGCAGTAAATCTTGTTCAAATATTTGGCAAACTTAAACTGTGTCCTGAAGCTGAACTACTCATTCTGAGAACAGATTTCAGGGACTGACACAAAAGGTTTTCACGTTTTTGAGGCCATCTGGTTAACAATTTCTTGGGTTTAAAACGGTCTTGGAATACAAACAAGAGGCAAAGATTGCAGAAGTTTACAGTGTGTGTTCTTTTCCAAATCATGTGTAATATGTATCACAGAAAATCAATTTGCTGTCCTTCACATAGGAGAGACACAACACACCTCATTTCGTTTTTCTCCAATGAAATATGCAGCAACGTGTGCTGGAAGTACATTTTCCAGCAAAAGCCTGTTAACATTCTCCATAGTTTCAAATTGTTCATGTTCTTTTTTAAACTTATTCTTCCACAGACAATCCAGTCGACAGTAATAGTCAATCTGCAAAGAGATCAAATATTATAAATTAAATCAATAAAATAACTCACTGAAAAATATTAGGCAATTTTCTCAAGAAGTGTAGTAGCAATAGTTTCTTCAAGGCCTTTTAAGTCTATATAGTTATGAAAAATGTGCTTTGAGAGCAAAGGTCAGAAAAATATGAAGCAGCCACTAAGACCAAATGTCATTTGGTACCATCAGGTGTATTTACCAAAATGACACTTTAGTAATATGATTATTTTTATCTTGAACTTATCTTTTTATCTTGCTGTGTTGATTTAGAATGAATACTGATATATAAATACAGATAGGTCAAAAGGGGAAGAACCAGGAAGTTCTCACGTCTGTGATGCAAACACTGTTGAAAACTAGAAAAATGTTCCTTTTTTTCACAGTAAAAATTTTTTCATTACCAAAAACAATTACAAGTGCATTATCCACAAAACCAGAATATTTAAAAAAGATAAAAATATATACTAATTTAGAGCACAATTTCAAGGAACAACACTTTTGCATTTTATTTAAATCAACTTGCTGCAAGTAAAGGAGCTATGCAATTGCGTTTTAAATACATACCTGTTTTGCAAGTAAAACCAGGGTTATGTAAAACAGAACCAGATATAAATTAGTCATTATCCTTGGCTCTTTGATGAAAAACCTGAAAATAAGAAAGCAATACAAGTCATCTGTATGCTTTAAGAAAATCTGCACGATGGAGAGTTGGGGTGGGAGGTGAGGGGAAGAGGGTCCAGACTTGCACCACAGTGTCACTGTTCATTTGTGCCAGTGCCTGGCTGGGGACAGGTCCTGTCCTGGCAATGAGAAAGGATTATCAGCCAGTCCAACACATGGAATGATGCATTTCCCATCACGACACACTGGGTGTTGAAACCTTGTTCAGTAGCTGCTATGAGATGCTCAAGTAAACATGCCTTTATCTTAATGGAGGCATCTTAATTTCCACCAGACTGAGTTTCAGCTCCCACCCCACACCACCCTACAAAAACACAGCCAGCAAAACCTTGAGGTAGGAAAAGAAACTTTCTTATTTGTGGAAGGAAAGACAATAACAAATGAAAAACCTGAGTTCCTAAGACAAAGACAGCAGTTAAATCATACCTGCATCTGAATCGCCACTCATATTTCATAGTAAGATCAGCCCTACCACATCTATTACGTTTTACAAATGCAAATTAAATTCTCATCATATGAATGATTAAGTTCACTCAAGCTTTTTTAAGGTGTGCTGACAGGTTACAGCCCCTGCAAAGTAAATTTATTCTTATCTTCAGCTATGAGACTATGTTGAGGAATCTCAGAAAGACTTAAAAACTAACAGTAAAGCCTTTGCATGTGATGTCTCTTCAGTATTTTCAGTTTCTGCAATTAGATCAGGTAAATTGCTGTTACTTTTCAAAATACCTGCACTTCGGTTAGTACATGAAGAGTTCACCATCCTATTGACTACCAAGCTTGAGCCTTGGACTTTTAGCAAGGCTTTTTGTCATAACTTAATGTAAGATCAATCTTACTAAGACATTAATATTCTACTCTGTAGTCCTTAATGTAATCTTCCAGGGATCTCAGAAGCCACATCAAGAATTTTTTCAGAGAGCACACGCTTTGTTTAAAAAGAAAAAAGGGTGACATGGTCTAATAGGATTTCCATGTTGTTAACTTTGCAGAAAGGTTTGCAGTGTCTGGCTTACATGATTTTGATATTTCAATATTCAAGTAAGTGCACAAAAATCTAACACCTCCTTAAATGAAACATTAAAGGACAAGAAACATTACAGTGCACCTGGTACTGTTGCCATAGTTGTCTTTGTGCTGAAGGGTATTAAAAATGATGAGGTAGACAGTCACAGCAATGGACAGGAGGAGAACTTTGAGTTCGAAGCTCATTTGAAGAAATACCGAGCAGGCAATGAACCCCAATATACAGCAGTAAGCATAATACTGTAAAAGAAGAATGTAAAGAGCCTTTGCATTATTCAGAACTTGTGTCTAAGAGATGTTCAAACCACAGTAAATTCTCTGAGTTCATGGTCACTGCAATTTAAAACAAAGAAATTACAATCATTTAAAGCTTTATTTTTAATGGCGCTAAAGGGATGAACTTAATATTGATTTTAGTTTACTTTTTAAATTTGTTATGGGTAAACAAAAATACTTAAACAAAAAAATCAACAGAAGTAAGCAATGCCAAATAAAAACTGAACTGTTGGGAATTTATCTCCTGAAGTTTATTAATTTAAGCACTTATTTATTTAAAGTTCAAGAGTAATCTAAAGTAGGTTCATAGTCCATAGAACCAGCTCTGAACCAGCAAGTCCAGTGCTCAAATCCTATTTTGACTGTGCTTTCCCAGTGTAACCTAAAGCAGATGCCCCATTGCCACCTTGCACACCAGTAACACGTGGAGACTGTGACCGGTTATGCAGCCTTAGACACAGCTCCTTCCTAAGAGCTTCCATGCTAAAAAGCATTATCAAGCTATGGCCACTACCCCCATTATGGAATTACTGAGCACTTTGCCAGGGGAATCCCAGCTCAGGCATGGTGTCCAAGGTCAGCCTGCAGCTGGGCAGCACCAAACGTGGTACCAAGTGTGTGGTGCAGACAGGATTGCTGCCTGCAGGCACGGGCACAGGTGGGAGGTGCTCAGCTGGCATACAGGCAGCTCCAAAAGCACCTCAGCTTCTGCTCCTCAAGAATTCATTTCCCTTTATGCACAAAGCACAGTTTTCTCATCTGTAATAGCACAGGCCTAGCACAGAAGTGTGAGATTCTTGGCTAAACAATCAACATTTCTGCTGAAGTGAATGAAACCAGAACAATTTATGAGGCAACTCCTAATCAGAGCCCATATATAACACATACACCGACTCTGTCATCCTAAACACATTGAGTCTACCTCCAAAAGATACCGAACACACTCCCTCAAGGCAAACCTCTGAAAAAGGAACCACTATGTAGAGAACACCAACAGAGGTCTGTCACCCACTTAAGCCCTTTCACTCTGTAAACACACTTTACTGGGACACTTGCAAGTACAGCTCTCATCTTTCAGACTCAAACATTATCATCACCCTGTTCTGCTGGGTTTTTTTTCCTTAAAGTTTTAGACTTAGTTCTAAGTCAGAAATTTCTAAAAACTGCAAAGCCATACTTTACTCAGCACAACAACAGCAGCTGAATTGTCTTGATTCCATGAAAAATTTTTCTGCTGTCAGAAACCTAAAAAAGCTGCCTTTTATACAGCAACAGAACCTGCCATTTGTCAGTAATACACACAACATTCAAAGATCAGGCCTAAGTAAGATTCATTCACTACTTACAGTTTCCTCTATGCAGGAATGAGTTGTGTTTCCAAAAGTCTGGTTTACACACATGCAAGAACAAAAAATTATCAGGTGAATACCACATGCATTTCATATGTGTAACTTATCATTTGTCATAACCACCTGAATGAAAGGCTCCTCACACAACCTGCTGCACATAATTCAAAAATATGCCCACCATCTAAAGGGGTGGCCAGGTGACAAAGGAGATCCCAAATATTTGGATGAACTCAAAACAGAACAGTACTTTGGCATTAAAGGCATAAAAAGTGAAACCTCCAAAAATAATACTTTTGTGTCAATAGTAAGTGCTGAATTTACCCTTACAGAAATGCTAGAGAACATCTTTCAAATATGCTGAGAGACCAAAATAAACCAAAACTTCAGTTTTATACATGAATACTCCAGACTTCTGAAAATCCCTAAAGGATGCACAAGAAAGCTATATGTAAAAATATAAAATATCCTTTAAAACTGCCTTATCTCATGAGCAAGTGTTCATGTTCAACAATTAAAAAAAAAACAAAACCCTATCTTTATAAATAAAAAGAGAAAAATATAAAAATTTAGCCATCCATCTACATTATAGGAGTTGAACTTTGATGATCCTTGTGGGTGCCTTCGAATTCAGGATGTTCTATGATTCTATACCCACCATCCAAGATTCATTTCATTTTAATCCTAGAAATTAAGATGGTACTCTACTCACATAGGTGGTAGCACTCAGGTCATTTGATACAGTAAAGTTGGCAGGTTTGTTCTTTTCAGTAGTCTTGATTTATTGGAGGGGTGGAAGAAAAAACAGAAAACAAAACATCAATAAAACCATCATACAGACTTATTAGCAGGCAATCACTGATTTTTTTTCTCCATGTATTTTACAAAGACTGCTGATCTGGTTGTCTTTTCAGTGCTACTGAATAAATATTGAAATACAATGGCATCCCATGTAGTTGTATTAAACATATATGCACACACAAGCTGCAAGAAGGTTAAAATTTAGTTATTTGCTAATTGGGGGTAAAGTTTTACTTTATGTTATGTTAATTTAGCAGCTATCTGACACAAACGTGGTTTTGTCTCACCCCCCAGTTTCACAGCTGCTGTTCCTGTTTTCTTTCAGTCTGTCTCTGGTGGTGTTCACATGACACCACTGTGAGTCAATTCAAGGAACTAAGCCAGCAGGAAAAAGCACCCTACAAAAGAAAATTAAGCATTTTCTGCTGTATTGCTTTCAGAATGAACTCCCCATGGAATCAGAAGAATGGCAAGGCAAACAAACACTTGGGATCAGGAGGACATCAGTTTTACTAGTTAACTATCAGCTAGGTGGAATTGTTAACACACAGAACTTGTTTAAATAAAAAACACAGCACAGTTATTCAAATGTACATACCCTGTACATTGTACAGGTGCAATATAATATTCAAACTAAATTTAAAAGACAGATGCCATTTCCACCTTACTCCAGCAGTACCTGTCCTCAATGCCTTTGCTGTTAAAGGGGAGCCAAGCTATATTCTTCCCTCCCTCATCCACATTACTACCAGTGAGTGCAAATACCACAGTGAATTGCTGAAAGTGCTGCCTGCCACTGCCAAACATTTAAAATCACATCAAAAAAGGAAAACATCTTAGTGATGAGGGTTACAATCAAGAGTTGTTATAAGTGCCACCTTGAAAACAAGAAAAGTTTGTAGAACTGAAGTCTATCATGCATACTTTCAGTACCACCAACTAGGAGCTTTTATTTTTAATGCTTTAACTTGACATCATGCACCATCCCTGTGCAAATCAACTCATGTTGCAAATCAGGCATTAGAAAAAGCAGCAAAAACTGGAAGTTACTTAAACTGTGGATTTCACAATAAGTTCATCAATTAATGTGATTACTTACCATATTAAAAATGGCTATAATCAGCAAGGCAGCTATAGTGATGACTGCTAAAGGCAGCCTAAGTAAAGGCATTGTTTCCACCTTTTCTGAGACAGCACACAGATGGCGCAGGAGAGGCCACTGATCTGAGCAGCACTTCTGGAAACACAATTAATTAGTTTCAGTAACAGGGAAAACACTTTGATACAGGGGAAGAAATATTTCTAAATATAAAGTTGACCTTTTTTCTGCAGGAGAGTGTCAAGAGCAGAGCCTTCACTGGAATTCCAATTTAGAACTTTGAATCTCCTCATTCAAAGTCAATGTCTAACACCTTTCCCCAGCTGAAAACAGAGACAATGCTACCTTTCTTCAAAAGGGTTGGGTGCTAAAATTCTCTGAATTTGTGCTTTAAAAATACAGAATTATGGTCTGTTTGAAAGTTCCAGAGAAAAGTTAATAAAAATGCAGTAAAAAAGTTGTATTTTTTTAGTTATAGAGCTATAATACATTTGGAACTACATTTTCAGATTAATAAATCAAAACCAACTCTAGACAGTCCCCATTCTTGCCATCCCTATATCCTCCAATTGTTGCTATAGACAGAAACATCCAGTAAAACATATAATTTTAATGACTGCAAGCATTATTCCATGATGCTGCACCAAAATACTCCCAGCATAAAACTGAAGTCTGATGCAACTGCAGTCTTGGAATTTCCTCTTTTCTCCGTGTGTTTTTACACATGTAGAAAAAACACACTAATGCATATACACACACCTGTCTCTCTACAGACATGCAAAAATCCATCTGTATACATAAACACCATACATACATAAAATCCATAAATCTGTCTAGCCATACAATGAAATGAGCCATAAATCTTTATCCCGTGTCCTGAGTGCAATTTTCTCTTTTTTTTTTTTTCTTTCCCCTTTAACGCAGCTTGACCGTGGCTCTGTGAGAGACTCCTCCCTTCCCTGGAGAGCTCCATCCCCTCGCTGGGCTGCTGCAGTGCAGTGGTGCTGCACGTCCCCAGCAGCACCTCAGGATTCCCCCTCGCCCTGGCTCAGGGCAGGTTTGATGAGTGCAAGCAACATTCTAAAATCCCTTCTCTAAAATCCCTTCCCTCTCCCCATCCAGCCCCCAGGCAGCTCTTGAACTGAGAAGGAATTTTCTTTGTTTTTTACTCTGTATCATTGAACTCTCTGTCACTATATATTTTTAAACAGCACTTGCATGTGTTTAATAATGCAAAGAAAAAGGAACTACAAGTGCAAAGTGTCCCAATTGATGTAATGGTGAATTTGGAATTCTAGCAGCCATGAAATTGTTGCCAATAAATTATTCATACGTTTGTAATTTTCATTACACTTCATAAATTATTATGAAAACTGATCTTCCGTTCCAACTTATTTCAATATTGTTTCCAGCACAGAGAATAACAGTATTTACAAACAAAATTACTATTAATGACAAACATAAAAATAAAAATACATTTTAAAAAAACAACCCCACGTCCTCCCTCCTACCCATCTATTCTTGCACCCAAATAATTCTAAATTACTGTGAGAATTTTCAGACATGAAAATCTGTTTCAGGCAATGGAATCTTCTGGTAACCTGAGGTTCAAGGCTCCTGTAACTCCTGTTGAAATTACTAAAATTTCATCAGCCTAAAAGAAAGTCCAAGTTGCTGAAATATATCTATCCACTTTTGAAAACAGGAAGTGTTTTTTAAAAGTAAACTTACCAGACATTTCTCAGCAAAGCACACAAACAAAATAAGCACAATGATGACTGCAACAACTCCAAAGGAAATTCCCAGTTTTGCAGTTCTAAACAGAAGAAGAAAGCACTAAAAAAACCAAGTTTAAATAGGATTTTTTCTCCAAATAGCACTGAATGACCATAACATCACACAGGTTATGGTTGCTCCCTTGCACAATCACTGCTTTAAGAGATTCTGCTCCTGATGGCCCGAGCCACTGCCCTGTGCATAAACCACATGGAAACTGCACTGCAACAGCCATGGAAAAACAACATGCCATAAACTTCAGAATTATCCATTCAGAATTACCTTTCTTGAAGGTGTGACAAGCAGCTCAAAGTTGCCTCCTTGTAGCTCTACAGAAAAGGATCACTGAGCACAGTTTAACCAGCTAAATCCCATTTTCCTACTGCTCAATGTCCTTACAGCCAACTGTTCTTATAAAATACTATTTCTTACTTAACCGACCACCTCCCTGTGAGTACTAAGCAAACAAAATATTAAAGAAATATTTTTACTTTATTTTCATACTGATATCTTGGCTCTTATGCCAACAACATGAATGCACTCCTTTATCATGGGATAAATTTCTTAAATTTATGTTATGGGGTATGTTTCTTAAATTTAACCCCTGAGGAACTCCAAAAAGTCCCATGCACATGAGGTTCACTTCAGCTGTTGGTTAATTTGAATTATAAATTATAATTAAAATACCAGTACTTACTTTGGCATGATAAACATCTGGATCACAAATATACAAAGGAACACAAAACTGGCACACACGAAGTAACTCTTGAGTTTTAGAATAGGAATGGTGCGATACTGAAACACAGAGAGAATAAAGCATCAGGGTAATTTCAGGGGTGGTTTTTCTTAATTTTATTACATTCTTGTGATGACACATATAGATAAGTTTATACTGTATTATTAAAAATATACCCAGGACTAGAACAGAACAAAAGAAGACCACCACCAAAAAAAACCAATCACTTGAACATCTTTCAAGAAAAACAGCCCAGTCCAAAGGATAATTTCCAGATTTCCAACCTAGAGGGAAATCCAGGCAGTATGTAAATCAGCCCTCCACAGATGCCCTGTGGTGAAAATCCTTATCAAGACAGGACATACACAGAAGTAAACCTAAAGTGTATGTACAGACTCACACCAGTAACTACATCTACAGCACAGTAAATTTAACAACAGTTATTCTAACAGAAAAACTACACTGCACCTAACAAATACCAGCATTATATCTACAATTAAACAGCCACAGAAAACAAAGTGTTTTCATTATGAATGCAGAAATCCTTTTTTTTCTTTTTTCCTTTCCTTCTTTAAATCTCATTACTTTTGAGGGAAGTAGTTTATACCGAAGAATTATCAAACTCCCCAAACTCCCACTAACTCCCTTATGGCAAGAATTTGACCAGAGATTAGTCTCATTTAAGCTCAGAATTTGCATTCTTAAGGAAGAATGACCAGTTGAAACGACTCCTGAAATCTGCTTTCCATTAGTTACCAGAAACCTCTTAAGATGTGCAGTCACCTCCAGAATCCAGTCTCCAAATGAAGTTTCAAACATACTCTTATACTGCTCCAAAGGGCAAATCAAAGACCAAAAAGGATTATTTTGCTCTTACCAACCTCTTTTTCAAGACCAGGTTCTGCAAAGATCAGTGAGAATCCACAGAAGTCATCTGATTTGCCACACCACGGACTGCAGCCAGAGAGACACAGGGGTTATCAGGGGCACACAGAGGCCAAGGACAGGACACAGAATCATCGCTGAGCCTGAGACCCCACAGCCACTCTCAACACACACCTGATGCTTCTGCAAGGTCTTTATGTTTCATAGCAGAACAAAGCAGTGGTTATGCTTTTACTCATCTGACAGGCAGATCCACAACACTCACAGACAGCAACAAGTGCCAGCTACATGAAAAATGTAGCTCCAAACCTTCCTGAAGGCTTAGGAATAGGAAAGTGTGACAGCAGACGTTAGAGAGGGCTCACAGCCTCCAAAAACTTCCCCTAAACAATATCAGACTCCTATTAGGAATACCTGAGGTACAGCCTTCCTAGAATTTAGATGAAAGTTTTTCCTCTTGAATTCAGTGTTTTAGGAATTTGTTAGGAATTTAAAGCTTGTATTTTAAATTAAAACAAAACAAAAAAGAAAACCCAAACCACCACCACTGCCTGTGTTTTTCTGCTTTTAAATGCAAATGTACTGCCTAAGGAATTACCTGCCCCTGGCAGACCATTTGCCTTCAGTGAACCAGACACTAAAGCAACTTTATTACCCACAAAACCGTTTTGACTTAATGCGTAGTTTTTTGTGCAGGACAGCACCCCATTTCATGAAACTTCTTGTTTTGATAAGGAAATCATTGAACAGCAAGACTAATCACTGGCTTCTTGCTAAGTAATGCAGTAACATTCTCATATTCAAATTGAATGCAAAAAGAAACTAAAAAAGCAAAGACCAAAAAAGGGCAAGACAAAAATCCTGATAGTTTTATACATAAATTTTATATCTAAGCTTAAATTGAGAATGCAGGTTAATCTCAAAGAAAAGATGAAGAATAAATTAAAGTACTGCATACGTAGTTGAACTGAGGCCTTCAATGGTTGACATCATTTCATCATAAATATCTTCTTCTATCCTTCCCTTCTGAGATGAATTTCTGAGGAAGAAATGAAGTCTGTGTGACAAACGCTACTCAGAAACATCTAAGGGCTACAGAGCACATGTCCTCAGCACACAGTGGGGCAAGCTTCCAGGGAAAAGTTACACCAGAATGCTCCAAACTGATTAAAAAATATACCCATGAGCACTTTACTAAGTATTTCTCTAGTTACTCAAATCATGCATTTTTCAAGACAGCGTTTTGACAAACTGAGGGAATGTTCCACAAGTGAAAACCAGCTCCTCATTTAACTCAGTGCTACAGGTGCCATTGGTGACAATTCTTATCACATTGTAATGGCAAACATTAACATCATTAACCAAACCCAAATCTTTCCGCGGCTCTTTAGGGCTCTCCCTTCCCAATTCCCTCCCACCCTGCTGCAGCCCAGCAAGCAAAATGGAATCTGAATGACTGGGGGACAGTAAGACCAGAAGCTCCTTTTAGAGTCTGCTAACAATAACAAACATGAGCTGAGAAATCTTCTAAAGGCCGAAGATTTAGCTTAACCTTTTTAAGGCAGGACTACCATACACACAGTGATTAATCAACCAAATGATCACATCCTTACAGCACACTGAACTGCAAGAGGAGCACAAAAAAAAAAGAAAAGAAAGTACTTGACAAACCTATCAGAAGTTCTCTGGCGCCCAGTAGAACACAAAGGTATTTCCTAAATAAAATAGAAATTAAGAATAAGTTACACACTCTTTGATTAGCAAACAACTATGGGAAACAAGCATCAAGAAACTGCCAAAACCATTTTTATTCAGAAATAAAAAATCAAGAATCATTCTCAAACAGAAAAGTTTATAAAAATCAATCCTTTCCAGCAATGTTTTCTGCTTTAACAAATGAGAAGTGAGTGTTTTCTGACAAAATGATTGTTAGAAAATAATTAAACAGATCTTCCCTCTCATTTTTCTCTACACACCACCAGAATAACTAAGCAAGCACCAACAGAGGCAAGCAGGCTGGAAACCACTTCCACACACCTGAATGGATGGATGGATGCTTAAATTAAAATTTACTACAGCTGTAGCTCCCGGACCACACCTGAAAGCATGCACATCTCCTACTTCCAGCTTTCAGGAAGGGGAGATGGAAGGAAAAATTAGTTTTCTTATATTTTGAAATCTTAAAAACCTTAAGAATTCTTGATCTTAAAAATTCTTTACTGATAAAATCCAATTGCAGGCAGAGCGTGTGGAGGGACTATTTATTTCCTATAAATTTAAATTAAGTATTGAGTGCATCTATTTTTTTTTTTTTTAACAAAACCACATGTACCAGGCAGGATCTCAAGATGCAAAATAATAGGAAAAATAGATAGTATTGCTTTGAAGATATACTATGATTATAATATGCTAGAGAGATTGGCAGTCTGAATGTGTTTAAGTTCTGACAGAAGGAGGTGTTGCACGGACACCCTCTCGGTCCCCTCACGGACACCGAGGGTAAGTAAGAGCAGACATTCGGGCACAAACGTCAGGTGTAGAGTTTCACGCTGCAGGCACCGGGGGCAGTTTGCGATTGCGGGCTGCCAATCCCTGCTCGAGAGCGGACCTTTCTTCGCCTGCCCTGGGAGCCGGAGGAGTCGCTGCTGACGCTCTCGCGGTGGCTCAGGTGGGCGAAGGGCCGCGCCGCGCCCCAGGACTCCAGGTACCGCGTCATCCGCACGGACGCGCGCATCTTCAGCCCGTCGTTCACTCGGGTTTTAGGGAGGTGATTGTTTGACAGGCACTGTTTGGACTAACAGAAAGAAAACACGCTCATGTGCAAAACAGAAATTCGGACAAATTACAAAATACCGAAGTGTATTGAGTAGTTTGAAACTGCACAAATCTCGCCATTTAGTAGGGCTCCGAACACGTCAGCAGCGTGTCAGCCAACCTCAATTTCTTTATCTCATTTAATTAGTGTCAGGTAAAGCAAATCACAGCACACACAATTAATTGCTTCAGCTGCCTTTACCAGACTTTGCTTGCAACACTGCCACAGTCAAACTTCCAGGTTTATTTAGAGTGATGCAAGGGCTCACAGGATCTTATGAACAGAGTTTCTTCGCAGTCAGCACTACAGCAGGGGAAAAAGGTGCCAAATTCCTGAGCTGGGGTGTATCAAAACAGTGGTTAGAAGATCCCACAAATTACAGACTCCACATTAGATTATATCCGTGTCACAGGTGCTGAGTCAGGCAGTACAGACAGGGTGTACAGCAACACCCTTGCAGAACTACAGGGAAGCTAAAACTACAGCATAAACCAATACATCGATGACTGATAATTCTCTAACGTTTCACAAGCATCTTCAAGGGAGCAGAGACCATTTTAATAGATATAGGTCCTCATTCTGAGAATACGTGCTGTGGGGGGGATGCAGAATTGAAAAATGTAACCAAGATGAGATTGAGTTCTTGCTAATCAAAAGTGGCTCTATGCCATTCCTTATTGTAGAGATCAGGAAGGAAAGAAGTTTCTCATCTGCATTCTTTTTTACATTTGAAACATTTTACTCATCAACCACAAGCCAATTCAAAATAGCAATGTTTGTAGTTACTAAGCACTAAAGGAGCAACCCGCAGTTGCTAACTTCACACCCTGAAAAGGTGAATCTTACTTTTCAGATAGTGAGGAAGAAGTGTGATGCTATTTTACAGGGAATATTTTAGCTGAAAGCGGACACATAGTACAGGTGTTCTTTCATTCCTTCATGCTCATCTTTTGACCTGGGTTTTTGAGACACTTCACACTAATACATAGTCAAATATGTGTTTTTACTCTAAGTGGGTCACATAAGAGGTTTCAGCATAACACTTATTACCTTCAATGTAATAGGCATGTCATAAAAAAGCAGGATGTGCTTTGAGATCTGAACTCCCAAATCCAAGCTACTCAGGTGACTCACACCATGCTTTAATTCTGTCCCTGAATGAAAAAGCTGTATGCACCGCAGAAACCTGTGTACTTATGTGTGTATATACTTGAATAAATATACACATTGAGAAACAAATACATACCCTTGGATCGACCACTAAGTAGGTTTTGATATTCATGGATTCAAGGTAAGGATCCCTCAGGTGTCCATTCCCTTCTTCTACTTCATAAGCTTTGCCTAGGTGATTTAATGTTGCTTCAGTGATGTGCACACGGCTGAGAACAGGAGAAAGAACAAGAGACCCAAACACTCACAGAAAGGTCACATTAAGCATTTCATTTACATTTCAATGGCCACTGCTGACATTTCTGCTTTTCAGACATCCCCTGCTTTTGGCAGCCAACTGAAAAATCCTGTCAGTACTTAAAATTATATTTGCAATCTTTTACTATAGTACATCATTCATAGCAAGCACGCTAAAAAACACTTCCCATAATGAGATAGTATTGGTATAAAATTAAATTGAAATAAGCGGGGAAATAAATGAAACAAGAAGAAATGTGATCAAAGGAGATCTGATGACTCACAGGACAGGCAGGCTCACAGGCAGGTTGTGAGAGCTGCAGGGAAAACTGATGAACAAAACACAAGCAAGGACTGCTTTGTGCTAGAAATGCATGAGGGTGGGGGGAGACACAAAGTCTGGGAAAAGAAAGCTGGGGAAGGTTTTTTGTTAACTCTGAGGAGAATTCTGAAAGTCTGCCTTTTCTGACTGAAACAATCTGAGGAAAAGGCAACACAGCAACAACAATCCACTTCTGAGGAGAGTAGACAGTATTTTTCTGTACCTATTCACACTTCCCCTTAAATGTTATTTCACTCAGTATCCCAAATCATGTATTTCCACCTAAGTCATGAGTAATATCTTTCCATATAATTTCTCAACAAGAGACTGGAGGGAGTTCATAAAATAGCATTTCTTAAGTTCTACTTCCTCATTGTCCATCTTCCCATGCTTTTCTCACTTTTCTTTGGCACAGAGGGGTTGTCCTACAACCCATGAGCTCAGGGCTGGGAAAAGCACAATTCCAGAATGGAAACTGGCAGTGTGCAGCACTGCTGCCTAACTGCAGAGAGCAAGGCAAGCACTGTTCCACCCACCTCTCCTTCCTAAAGCTGGACATAGGTTTGTATGAAGGTAATGTGTCCAAGACCTGAAAACTACTGGCTGTAGCTTCTAAGAAGGAAGAATAAAAACTTCCTCAGTACTTTTCAAGCCAACACTAAGAGCTGAATTGCAGAGGGTGCATGCTTTTATTTGTTTACTGGTAATTTTCTCAAAAAATAAGTTTAATTGTTACCTTGACTACACACTTTTGCAATTAAGGTGAACCTTCAAATCTGAAATTTTAAAGTTTGCTCTAAAGCATCATTTTCTTCCACAGAGACTGGGGCATTCTGGGTGATGCCTGTGCCCTGAGCCTTAAAACACAGCCATGTGCTGCAGCAAGTTTCCTGTGCTTTTCTACTTACTCCAAAAAGCAGTACATTTGTTCACTACCCACCATTTTGCATTTTACCAAGCTTCCTCTCCCTCAAATCACACACTGCCACAGGACATTTCCAATCTTACTGCAAACTTCTCTTCAAATTAGATGCCAGCCATCTCCCAGCAGTTACTAATTGCTTACTGGATTCCAGGATAAGCACATAACCAAGAGCTGCTCTCACAGGCAAGCTGGAGCACGCACTGCTGCCCTTGCCATGCCAGGACAGAACACCCAGCACACTGCGCCCAGTTTCCTATGCTGACAGGAGAATAACACATGCTGAGCTTTCAGGCATTTATACATCAGAGAGAATTGGTCATAAGTGCATTTTTAGTTTTGGTTTTATGCTACTCCTTTCTGCTTTAGTTGTGTATTACACTGTTACGAATGTAAGTAATTTTTAAAATCACAAGGAAGATGAACAAGGTTACTCTGACACTGGAAAGAAAAGATGCTAGAAAGCCAGAAGTTTTCCTGCATCCCTTCAAAAGTCTTTAGAATTCCTTCATTTACAGAAACTCAAAATATATATGCTTCCTATTTTAAACAAAACATCTGGCTGGTTAGTAACGACAAAACTGCTTCCAAAGGAGCAGGACTAGCTAACATTGGAATGAGGAATCCCCAACAAATAATTTCCCTGCAGAACAGAAAAAAAATACAACGTAACATTTGCACAGTGAATAATACCCCTTCCACCCTGTCAGGCTCAGCCTTCCACAAGTGGAAGGTGTTTCCTCTGGCCAGTTTTGAAACTCAAGACAAGTGACTACTACACAGATACAGGCAGAAGTAATAAGGATAATGTTTCTGGATCAGCATGACAAACCAAACCAGCTTAATTCTTTACCTGCTTATCAACTATAAACCTGACAACCATAAGGGAATAATCAGAACTTTCAAGATTAGGCAAAGGTCCTAAATGTGACTAACAAAGTATGTTTTTGTGCCATATTCAGTCATGCTGTTTGCTTTACCAACAAAAGAAACTTTACAACTCTGTATTCTTGTTTAATCACACTGAATCAACACACTAAATCCTTCAGCCTGGCTGGTGGTGTAACTGTTAACCAAGCTCCAAGGAGTTTTCTTTCTGTTTCAATCATCAATGCAACAAAGTATTTTGAAATTCATAACCCCTTATCACTTGATAAATCACTTTAATTTTTAAGTTACAAGAACATACCTAAAAGCTGTCTGAGGTACAGAAATAATAAGAAAAGCTATTGTCAGAATAGCCGGTCAGAAACACTTACTTAAAAAAACCAATTTGCACAGACTACCATGACACAAAAAAAATCATGGTCTGATTTGGGAATGAAAAAAAGGAGAAGTCTTATAACAGCCTTTTTTAGTGCAAACTACCAAAATAAGAAGGAAGGAAAAAAAAAAAAAAGGAGGGTTTCTTAGATGAATTCTAACCCTTAAATTTAACTTAGAAAACAGGAGAAGAGTATACCTTCCTAAACAAGGAAAATGCAAATGTTGGTGGTTTTGAAAAACATTTATATTTTTCCTCATCAACGAGCATCTTAAAAAGGCTACGAGAGACCAGCCTCAGACCCAATCCTTGTATCACTGAGCAGCACATGGCAAGTTATATTCCTGCTCTGCCTCAGTCCTCCCATCCAGCACCACTCCCTTCCCTTCATCCCGCCCATGGCAAACGCACCACAAACAGCAGCTGCAGACTCCTTGCTGGGATGCTCCCCATCAGGGTGCATTTTAGCTTCTGAGTTGTTTGTGGGTTTTGAGTGGTGGGAGGGGTGAATATAGCGCTGATATAAATCAAGTGGAACTGATCAATGCATTAGCAGAAACACTGGGTAAAGACAGCTCGGCCTTGTTGACCTAAGGAGCACAGCTATTCTTCAGCTAAACTCACAAATGTAGAATTATCCCTGCGTACCGCACAGATTAACTAAGTCAACATAATGCACATCTTTCTCCCGTGAAGGGAAGGTCAAGGAGCAGTCACTTGCCTAAGAATAGAATTTTATAGCTCATTGAAAACACAATCAGAAAATATTAGCATTTTACAGCTCTGCTGAGTACACATGCGTCCTACTCCCACCATCCCGCGATGAGGATGTGTGTCACAGCACAGGTACAGACGCCGGGCCCGCGGCGGCCCGGCTGGGCCCGGCTGGGCCCGCTCACCCCGGCACGCCGGCAGACTCCATGCGGTTGGCCAGGGACACGTCGTGTGACCACACGTCGTACTGCCACTTCCTGAGGCCGATCACCCCGCAGAGCACGTTCCCGGAGTGGATCCCAACCCTCATGTTGATGTCCACGCCCGTGGCTTCTCGCACCTGCCTGGGGAGGCACCAGGGGTTAGAGCAGGTCCTTCTCTCTCCTTCTGTGAAGGTTTAGTCTCATCGTAACTTGGTGCAAAGACGAGACAAACTTCTGACCAGAGCTATGCAACTACAGCTAATAAATACACTTTGAATGTTGACAAGGAAACTAGTTACTTAATTCAATATCTGCACAGTATCCATATTTTAAACAGCCTTTGTGTAATACTCACTTTATTGCTTCACACATGTCGAGCCCCATTTTAACACAGTTCCTGGCATGCACTGGTAAGGACACAGGCAGGCCTGAGACACAGTAGTAACAGTCTCCCAGGATTTTTATTCTCATGCATTCATTCTCCTGCAAAATTACACCAAACATTTTTAACAGGAAAAAATTAACTGCAAGTAGGCTAACAGCTCCAAAGGTTCTGGTTTGAGAAAGTCAGGCTTTGCTCAATCCTTGTTGAAACAAACCTTACTTCTTTTTCTCCCGCATCTGAATGCCTGGACATTGCTCACTGGAGAGAACAAAAATGACCACTTCAAGCATTTCTGAACTAAAACCATCTCATTAGTTTCTCACCTTTCTCTTGGAACTGTGTGCAATTGAAAAAACCTATAAATAAAACTGTCACAGAATTTACCATCTAGAAGATGAAATCTACTTATCTATCTTTTAATCTTCATCTGAATTATGGGCAGTTTTCTCTCTATTTTTACATGGCAGCCTCATAAGTAACAGTGTGATGTGTCATAAAACCTCCCAGCACTGAGGGAAAACTTAGAAATTCAGACGCCCAACCTGGTAGATGTGCAGATGCAAAATGGGGGTTTTTTTGTTATTTCAAACATGACTGAAGAGGAAGCTGGCACACACTACAGTTTGCTATTGCTAATAAAAAACACACAATACTAAATGGCAGCAAAAAAAAATTTTCTTAACTGTGCAACAGAGGATACTGCTGCCAATGACTGGCAGGAGAGAGCTAAAAGCCCCTGATACTGTCTTTTGTTAACACTACACTGCAGAATTTTAACTACAAAGGTTGCAAGCCAGGACTAATTCTGCAAGGCTGTAATGTTTTACTGATGAGCAGAGATGGCTTAATTTGGGCCAGCCAATACCTCCAGCTGTTCAACTCTACCTGCTGTGGAAACACAGTTCCTAAATCAACTCCAAAATCAGCCCAAATGTGTGGCAATTTCCCAAACTGAGCTGTTCTCCCTCATCAGTTAAAGCCTTTAGGGAAGATCCATCATTCTCCGCATCTTAATCCATCCCAGCGGGTTCTGAGCACCCGGCAAGTGACAGGCTCAGAGGGATCAGCAGGGAAACCCAGCCCTGGATTAGAGCTGCTGCATTTCAGCATCCAGCTCAGCATCCAGCTTAGCCATCAGTTTTTATTAGGTAAATTGGAGCTTGCAGTATTTGTACATTATGGAAAAGATGACAGAATACTCCCTGGCAGAACAAAAATAGCACAAAAAGCAGGAACCTCTTCTCACAGCTCAACCACAGAGTTGCAAAAGACCTTGACTCACTAAATCCAGACATTATAGTGCAATTTGCAGACAGCAGTGAGAAGTTAAAACGCATCACTCAAAATCTAGTATTTTTCCTATTTTTGTGTCTGCAAAACAGTTACAAAACCTGACCAAATGTGTTTAACCTCAGCTTCTACTTCAGCATTAAAAGAAATTTTGCCATTTGGCAACTAAGCTGACATAACTTACTCTGTCTTTATAGATGCTTCACAACAATACAATTGCAATAGATATAGCAAAACTTTTATTTGTCAGTACTTAAACACTTAACAGCAACTGAATTCAGATAAATGCAAAGATTAGCCATGCCATTTAGTCAAAAATGCTACTAGTATCTTAGCCACGTTTTAATCAGTGGTATATTTAAGAATTTATTCAATGATATCCACAAGGGTTTAATTACAGCAATTTCACTCCTCTGCTACATTAATAATTTTAGAGTTTTCCACCTTTTTCTGACACATTTTTAGGATTTCACAAACACAACACACAAACATGTAGGTGGTACAGTCCCTGTAATGTGAGAAATAAAAACCTGAGTTTGTGATTACTGCTGCAAAAAATTGACCTCAAGCAGCACCTAGAAGTGGCAACAATTCCTGCCAGGGTGAAGGGTCAGAATTGAGGGTATGTCTTAATAGGGACCATTTAAAATTACTCCTCATTCTTACACGTTTTTGTAAGTATCCATTAGTAACAGGAAGCTTTCTTTAACTCACTCCTGAGCTAAAGAACTCTTTGCCTGATGCCTCTGAATTTATGAATTTAAATGTGTGTCTGAGAGCTCTCCATTTATGGAGTCAAACAAGCCTTCGAGCTGAAGCTGAACTCCTCAGTGGAGTTTGTACACAGAACCTCCTACAGCCCTGCAATCACTTACCACCATCAGACAATTTCCTAAATGATACAGATAAAGCTCCACACCCAAGAACTGGAATTACAGTAGCAACTTGCTAAATTTCCCATTTTTGTTTTACATTTTATTTTCATTTGATTTGGCCAGTTAGCTTTAAAGCAACTAGCTTTAAAGGAGTCTTGCCTTCATGGCTTAACACCTAGCTGCCTCCTGTTGTGCAAAAAGACTTCTTTTTTCCAAAGGCCTTTATCCTGCAGCACAAACTGTAAACCTACCTTTGCAATCTGGTCAAACTTTCCAAAGAGTTCGTTCAGCATCACTACAAGTTCCTTAGGAGAGCAGTCACTGGCAAGGCGAGTGAATCCTACGATGTCTGCATAAAGAATGCTAGACAACAGCAAAAGGAAAAGGCAGGAAAAGTGAAATATGAAGATACATCAATTCCACAGTCAGCATAACTATTGAAATGCATTTAACAGGAGACACCTCTCTCCTCTTTGGGAGACAACTCCAGCAAAAAGGGTTCAAGTACCTCCCCTGATTTAAAAGGCAGCACACCAGTTCAACACATGTTATCTTCCCATAACTGGAAAGAAGCTCACTTCAGCCTGAAAGTCTGCCTTCAAATTTTAATTTCACTGGACCATATGTACTAATAAGAATCAGAAGTTTATATTAATACAATTATTTCTAGGGCTTCCACTTACCTAACATTTTGGTGCCTTTTTACATATAGGCTGTGGAAGTTGTTGTCATGCATTTGCCTGTTATCATTAGTTTCCTTCAGTCTCTCAATAATTGCCAGCTTCATTTCCATAGAGATATGAGCGGGCAGGATGGATAAAAGCAAATTTTCCTAAAAGGGGGGGGGAGGAATAATTATGCAAAATTATTAACATGGTAAGTTTGAAACTACAGAATTCTACTGACTGCAAGAAGGCATTAAAAAAAGCAAACCAAAAATGCCTTTATTCAAATAGCTTTTGAGTAATACATGTCAGGTTTTCCAGAAGACATTTTTACATTGCTGTTCTCCAAATTATTGATTTCACAGTTATGTTGCATATTTTTTCTTTTGTTCCTTGTGGCCTAGGTGTGACATCCCTTTGTAACCATGAAAAACACACACACAAAAAATGTCAGTACTCAGTACTACCTTTTCTGGATAAACTATATTTTATTTTGTCCAGTGATGTCAGTGTTATGTTGGCATTGTCTGATAAAGCTTCTGTAAAAGCTTATGTTTTGTACCTAAAAGTCTATTCAGTATTAAAAATATTTGTAAATTCTCAAATGCTGGAAAAGCAGCAACAGATACAAAAGTGACAGCTACATGCTGCTCTAGCTGAACTGAAGCAATGCCACTGAAATGAAGTCCTTTGAAATGAACGAGAAACAGACTCCTCCAAACCCACTTCCATTGTTTGACTGTTCAGGGCACCGTTTTACACTGGCTCTCACTCAAAAGCCCATTCTTCAAAGAAGGCCCTGGTAAGTTGCTGGGCAGAAGAGGATGACAAAAAGAGAATACTTTGAGTGAGGAAGGGCTCTCCCACCGCAGAGATAGAAGAGGAAATGTTGTGTGGAGCAGCTACAAGCAGGAACTCTTTCAGACAATATCAACAGCAAGATTAACACATTGTGCCGACAAGTAAAATGTTAATGCTGTCCCTTGGGACCAGGTCCTTGTCCCCTTTTCCTGAATACCCAATGCAGCCATGTGCAGGCAGCAGTGAGCTGCCAGGGTTGTTTAACCATTGCCTGCCCCCAAGAAGAAATACCCTGGGATCACAGTGGGAAGAGACAGTCCTTGAGCATCAAGTACTCGTCTACACAAGGTATAGGCAGCAGTTTAGTTGGAGGCTGATCCCAGAATTAGAAACACCTCCTTTCCCTCAGCTACTGTTTTGGTACTAGGAGAGTCAGCCCTGGGAAAGAACTTAAATTGACAGCTGAATCCCAGGGAATATAACAGGGCCATTGGGAGGCTGACACATCACAGAGTTTTCGAGGAAGCAATGAGGAACCCCGAACTGCAGTTCTCACATCTTTTTCACAGAGTAGAAGTGGGTGGCAGAAAGGATACTCAGAATTGCCTGACAAATTGCAACGTGGATGAAAAGAAAGCTCTCCATAGACTTAAGCACATTTACACTTCAAACAAGCAAACATT
The DNA here is from genome assembly GCA_013398275.1 of Promerops cafer. Lineage (NCBI taxonomy): Eukaryota > Metazoa > Chordata > Aves > Passeriformes > Nectariniidae > Promerops > Promerops cafer. Next base: position 1,992,494 of record VZSE01014611.1, read on the forward strand.
AAAAAAAACAATCCCAAAAGCAAAATCCTGAACACCCATGGAAGTGAGCACATTGCCCAGGAAATGAGAGCACACTGCCTGCGTAAGGTGATCAGAGGCTTCCCTGGCTGCTGCGTGGGGAAATTCTGCCAGGGCTTTCATGCAGATTTGTCATCTCATCTCACAAGATTAGCATCAGAGAACAGATCGCACTAGCAGTGTGGCATTTTCTTCTTTCCAGTTTGAACAGGTCAGTCACTTTTCAGCCCCTTCTTTTTATCTAATAACTGGTGGGCAGAGAACACGGTACACATCAGCCTGGTAGAGCTCTTCTTAACCCTATTTATACCAGGAAAGGTGCCTCAGTTTCAGCTTTGGTATCTCTCTACGATCCCTCCTCAGTAAGAAATTCATGTTCCTTGCTTATTCTTTGAATACCACTGGAGTTTATGGAAGTAAATATTTTAATATTTTACATCTATTATATGATGTTTTTCTCCCTTCACATCCAATTTTCTCCTTTTAGCAAAGGAAAAAGTAGTTTGTGAGACAATAAAATAGAAGAACAAATAATACTTTACAATTCAATGCAAAAAAAAGGTGACCAAGTGAAGCATAAAACTAACTGCTAAAATTACCTTACAAGTAATTTCAGGGCATTAAGGGTCTGTCCTCTAAGTTACCTTAGGCCAGTTCCAGGAACAGTTTATTCTAGGAAAAAAGGAACTAAAATGACTGGCAATTACATTCCTGTTACAAATACTGTGATTTTCATGTAGACAAGCCCCAGAAAACAGCTTTCTCCTTTTTACTTCCTTCTTTTGTTACAAATGGCACAACTTTTATTTTTGACACTAGGTGGGTATCTCAAAGATTGGACCAAGCCTTTCAACACGGATTAGTCACCAACCTTAGGAATTCATGCAGACTTTGGAAATGAAAACAAGCAATCTGTAACACGAACTAGCTCACTCACTTGTTGCCTCTTTTCAATCTTCAGTTTCATTCGGACCTGAATGCACTTTAAGGTGTATCTGTACAAATCCCACGAAGCAACCTGCATTTGCCGTTTGTGAAATGCACCCATGAAGTTGCCACAAAGGAAAATGACAGCATTGGCAAGGAGCTGCACAAGAAGAAAAATATTTACCTACTGCAGGGCAGTCATTGGTACTTCACTATCACTCTCATTAATCCCATAAAAAACAATCAATCCCAGACCATGTCTCATTTCTTCTTACCCCATCCCATAACAAATTGCTGTTGCTATCACCCAGGATGGACCTGGCAGATAATCTAACTTTCCCAGTCACAGGCAGAATAATGAAACAGAAAATCCTATGATATCATGTAACATTAATTGCAGGCACCAGTGTTTGGTTTGTGGAAAACCAGTGCACAAACTCCTGCATCAGCACGCTGTGTGGAGCCTGGCACACGCCTGCACGGAAGGAGCTGGCGTGCTCCTTTGAACACACCCTGTAAGGAGTGGTGGGAGCCCTGAGCACAGCCAGCAGCACTCCCAGCCCCTCTGACACCCCAGGGCAGCAGTGGCCCTTTTGATCCACCCTGTGGGCAGTGCCTGACGAAGGAAGGTAGACCCACCTGAAAGAGCACACATTGGGAAGAGTGACTGTGACTAAGCTAGGCATATTTTTAACAACCCAATTTAAAAATTAACACAACAACCCTGCTTTTTCCACTTAGGTCAGAAAAACAAAATGCACTACAAATTTAAAAGTTTGCAATTTTACAAAAAGCCTAAGGGTTTTTGGGCCCAAGCTCCAAATTCACGAACTTGAAACATCAATGTGGAAGTCTGGAACTTTTCTACATAGAATAGTTATGCCAAAAGCATAACTATTGACTAGGTAGCTTGACTAGGGTATTTCATTATGTAACCAAGTTATTTCCTTACCTGAAATGGAATGGGTTCCTTATTTCCTTGAGAAGTCACACTTACCACAGTTAAAACAACAATATGGGAGAGAGCAGAAACAACACTAATTATGACAGCACCTCTCATCCCAAAGGGTAGCATGGTATAAACTGTGAAGATTATGAACAGAAAGAATGGCACCTTTGGAAAGAAAAACACAAAAAACACATACATGTTATTAGGCGAATCCCAAAAATCACTACAGAAATAGGAGCAAAGGGGTAGGATTCTTGCTCAATTTCAGGCTGAACAATTAGATATTGATGTTTCAAAGTACAGTTAAAACCATAAGGACAGTTGTAGTTCTAAGAGTTTTGAGGGATTAACAGCTATAGGTTCATAGAGGAGTTAACATGACATATCACCTATAATTTTTTTAACTTGTCCTTGCCCTTTATCCTGAACTTATTCTTTACAGCTGGAGATGCACTTTGGATGCACTTTGTACTCACACATCAGGAACAGTGTGTTGCAAGGGTAGCAATACTGAATAGAATCAGATTTCTCACCTACTGGAAGATATATTTCTAATTTTAACATCACCCAGTCACATGTGTATGTTTGCTCCGTGTTTGATAAAAACCAAAAATCCAACCACTGCTTCCTGGTCCTCCCACAAGAGAATAACCTTTATTACCACTAAGAGTGTATTTAGCTGCACAGATTTTATAAAATGCAGAACTAAACTGCTCCAGATCAGTGGGCAGGTCGATAAAACTTAAATGTTACAATTGTTAGCTTATATATATTTATGGAAACTAACAACCCTGATCAGAGGAATATATTGCAGCACTCCTGGCTCAGCTCCATCTCATCACAGCAACTAAACTTGTGCCATTCCAGACAAGAGCTTCCTTCGAGGAAGTCTCAAGGTCCAGTCTGCCCTTAAAGATTTTCCCAGAATAGATAGTTTGACTGGGACAACAATAATCAGACAAACAGGAAAATAAGTTTTCACTCAACAAAAATATTTTTCTGTGTATATCTTACTATTTTAGCTGGAGTAAAAACATTTTTTCTGCTGTATTTGCAACCCCCATCACACAATGTTCTGAATGATATGTGATAGTTTTACAAGCACAAGGAAAGGATGGACAAGCAAAGGCCATACCTGCTTTTAAACAGTAGCTTTAATTTATGATAAATTTGTAACTCAAGGTGAAAGTCTGACATAATTCTATTCACTTTTCAGAGTAGGGCGTCCTTATATTTTAGACTTAAAATCAATATGAATGAATTATTACCACATGATGACACCACATTGGCTTGCAGCACTGAAAGCAGCAACACCAAATCTTGCTTTGTTATATACTTGCATTTATAGTTAAGAACAATACATTTGGGGGGGGTTCCTAAGGTAATAGGCACTTCCTTAAGTTAAAAAATACTGAAGGGCAACTCTAAATGTACTGTTCTGGACCCAGGTCATCATGCAAACCAGATTTTGGTTGTTTAACTGATTATTTATAGCTTTCTTTATTCAAATAAAGAAGGGAAGGGGCAGAGTTCTTAAAACAAGATAAAAAGTCATTTATATTTAATTAAAACTCTTCTGCTTGCATTATGAGATCTTAGGAGGAGTTTCCTACAGATTATGATATTTTTGGCTTCATGAAATCACCCATCTTCTGATCAGAGATAGCAAGCAATGAAGTTTAGCCACACCCAGCAATGCCAGGATGTGTCATTAATCCTTATTGTTCACTTCACCTCTCCCACTGACTTAAAAACCTGCTCCCTAGGGCACACCCAGCTCTGGAGTCCCTTCCACATGTCTTGAACACCTCTTTGACCCAAATAAATTAACAAAGCAAGCATTATTAACAAAAAAAATCACTCAGAGATTAATTCATAGTAAGTAAGATTTAGTAAAAATCCTACATAAAAATCCAACTCAATTACAACTTAAAGATGCAATTCCCACATAGGTTTATGCAATTATCCAATTTTTTCACTGAAATGTATTTTCACTATAATACAGAAAACCAATTAAAATTTACTGCAATAAATCAGTAAAGCCAAATTTTAAAAGTTCACCTAAATCTCAGCAGGGTTATTACGCAGTTACAACATTCTGAAAGACTAAAGCACAGGACCACATTCACACAAACATGAACACCACGTACACACCTGTTCCCACAGCTGATAATCACTTCCTTTTTCAAAGAGGGACACGTATCCCACAGTGAGGAAGCAGATCCAAATCACGACTCCGAACAAGGCCAGGCACCTCCGGAGCAGGGACTCCAGGCACAGCAGCAGGTACATGACGGCAAACACGGCCAGGGCAGCGCACACGGCGATGGCGAAGGCAAGGTGGGAATGTGCCTCCTGCACGGCAGAACCAAGGGTTACAGCTTTGGTCCCCTTTGGAAAAACGAGCAGTGCATCCATACTGCCCTGGAAACAGCTGGGATACCTCTGAAATAAGTTAACCTGGGTTTTTAACTGGACTAGCTGTGGCAGCACAAACACTTTCTGATATTCACTCATACAGAGATAATATAATAAATACTATTATAGATGCTCATTCTACCCCAGTTCCACCGTTATTATTTTCCAAACTAGCTTAAAAGGCAAATCACAAACCACTAAGTTCTAACAATACTTTCTCTATAATGCAGATGTACCCAAAGAAATGTGTTTAGAGTTCAAACTTTGCTAAAGAGGAGTGCAACAGTGCTCTAAGTTTTACAGAAGTGTTAAAATAGTGTTGCTACTTTTTTCCCTTCCTAAGAAATAAAAAGTAAAAGGGATACAAGTGCAATTGGTAAGATTTGATTTGCTGCTAAAGACAGACTTGAAGATTCTTCATCATCAAGCACAGTGTTTGGAAAGCAGTATTAAAAGACAATGAAGGATTACTACAGCTACTTTACTACCTTTTTACAACATTATCTTTAAATCAACTCCTCTTCTTACCAGCTGCCATCTCGTACAACACCAAATTTCTTTACAGAAAATCAAATTACGCTACATAACAAAAAAATCTTTAAGCTGCATCTTTTCTATGCCTATAGGATCACTGCTCTTTGCTAATTAAATATTGATTCCACCCATCACCCATTGTTCTGGGAGGTTCCTGTTATGTTTTTCTTAACAAAAAAAGAAGGGAAAAAAAGGAAATTAACATCTACAAATCTTTTAAGAAAAAATCACCTCAGGAATAACCTGATGAAAAACCAACAAGTCACCAGAATATTTTATATTTCTTAGATTACTCTTTTAAAAAATATGAGAAATGCAGGGCATTTTAACTTCTGTTCTTGGTCCTTCCTTGGCCCTTTTAGTACTTACTATCATAGCTAGTGTTCAATACAGATTAGGATTTGTTCCTAATGTATAGAAAGGAAAAACAATCCTTATAGTAACTGTGCCTGACAACCTCTTCTCTCTTCCCATCCTTCCAAAAGCATACACAGTAATACACGCACAGTTATTGATACCTTTCAGCACTGCAGCTTTGATACCATGTGGCTCAAAACATTATATAGCAAAAAACATTTAGTGTGCTGTCAGAGCGACTCCTTATCCTCTCTGAAAACATTGAACACAAACAAAAGAAGTTTACTCACAGCAGTGACAAAGAAGATTATAATTAGGGTGGTCCAGAAGAGGATGGCAATGAAGAGCAGCAGCAGCAGGAGGGGATGCTGCTGGCTGGTGTAGCGGTACTTCTCGTAGAGCGGGTCTGATATGCTGCCGTCATCGCTCTCGTTGAAGAAGTATTTCCCTTTTGCTGGCATCTTCTCCCAGGCTGGCTGCTATTTCTCTCAGTTCCCAGTGCACACAACGACACAGCTGAAGCCACTGCTTCAAAGAGAAGTTTTGTCGTTTCGCTGCTGCCTCTGTGATCTTTAGGCACACCGAGTAACCCACATTCTCTGAGTTTACTTCTCATGAGCATTAACTTCAGATTTCCAATGCAATCGAAAGCAAGAATTAGCCTCCCCAAAACCACAGGCAATTCATCATCGGTTCTAAGCGTGAAGCTCCAGATCAACTTGCCTTGGTGCAGATTGGCGTTTTTGGCATGAGGATTTTTTAATTATTACTTTGCAAGTCTCTAACTCCTTTCCATAAGCTTGAATCTCACTTCCTGAGATGAATCCTGCAGAGTAACAGGATTAGTAAATTCATAGTTAATCATACACAACGTTCGCCAAGGGGGAGGGAATAAAAATAGTTGATTCCTTAAACTTTCCCTGAACTTTCTACCTGCATGCTCTGACCAGTGAGCCAGACCTGCGTGCTGCTGGTGGGTGGGAGCCCAGGAGCCTCGTGCGTGGGCAGCGGTGCCCGGCAGCGCTCGCCAGGGGCTGCTCTGCTCACCTTGCTCTGGCAGCTCAAACACTTTCATAGACAAGTGTACTACACAGGGGTTTTTCCTTTTGAGCAAATGACACAGTTCCTGTGGGCGTGTTGTGTAACTGAATGCTCACAACTCTTTGCAAGTTGTGTGCATCTGTGTGTATGTGTGTGTGCATAATCTTTAATCCATATACACTTGGCATTCTTTCTCAAAACATGCATCTTAAAAATTAAGAAATCCTCTTTTATTCATTTCACGCTTTAATTAAGGCATAGAAAAATGAGAAAAGAATACAGCTGCCCAAGCCAAAATTCATTAAACCTTTTTTATTAAAGATACTTAACATCTAGTTCTGTATATTTCATTCCACTTTAAGTAATACTGTTTCCAAGGCTATACATGTGTTCTTCTAACAATAAACATTAAGGAATAAACTGTATTGTTTATTTCTAATGACCAGTGTTTTTCAAATAGGTTGATGGATATAGTTCATTCAATGCCAAGAGCCATTAAAAAAAAGCATGGGGATGTGATGGAGGGAAGCATGAAAAACAGGATTTTGTAAGTCTTATTAAAACTTGATAACAGGACCACAGCTTCTTTGCCACTTGACTGCCATCACCATGGTGCCCAAGGCCACTGCTCCAGGGAGAAAGAACCCACTAAAACCCACTTATTTTTTTTTCCCCTCAGAAAAGCCAAATCCCAGCCAGTTACTTTCAAAAACCAAATGTTTAACTGCACACACACATTCAGACTGCTTTCGCACTAAAAGCAGGAAAAAGTTTCAGAAACCATACTGAGCAATTCTGCCTCTGGTAAATAGAGCCAAACACTAACATACTATCCAATTATTAATGACCAAGCAGGCAAAACCAGATATATCAACAGTGAGACCGGACCAAAAAAAAAAAAAAAANAAAAAAGGGAACCCGGCAAAAAAAAAAAAAAAAAAAAAAGAGTATACCACAGACTTGGATTAATCACAAAATGACCATACAGCTTCACTCTTATTCAGTAATACTCAGAATAAACTGACATCTGTATTAACATATTAATATATATATATGTATAACAAGCACATAAAATTAAATCTTTCCCATCTATAGTTAATGGTATACCTAATGTCTAACCTGTACTGGTTATTACTGAGCTTTTCATCAAAATTAAAGTCCACCCATTTTTCACTTAGAAAAATTCTTTTGGTACTCATACCATTTGCATGTATATAATAATGCTCTTGAAAAGAGGTGTAAATCTCAGAAACCACAGACACTTAAAGGAGAGATGAAGAAGAAATTGAAACATTTACACCATTTTTTACTGCATTTTCCAAGTCAAAGGTAACTGCACAATTACTTCACTTGGGGTAAGCCAGCTTTTTCCTGAAGAAGAAACTCTCAGAAGGTGCACACAGCACAAAGTATTTCAACCTGAATTTGTCTTTCAGTAACAAAGGCAACACGCTCCAGACAGTGGGAAGGCTTGGCCTCTGATGCACCAGACAGAGAGCTCATGAAACAGCCTGAGGAATTCCTTTACCATGGGGCTGGGAGTGCAGGAGCTCACTCCGCCTGATGTGAACAACTGTGTCAAAGAGATAACAGCCTTGTTGTCCCAGTTCCTTCTAAAAGTGTACTTCAGAACAAAAACAATTAAGATCTTCTTTAATATACTTGCAGAAATATGATTTTGATGGTAATTTTTATGATGTAGAGGTATTTTGAGAGGGAACTTTATTTTTCCAATTAGCAGAATCCATTTTCAAAAAATAACTATTAATTGCTAAGCAGCAATACATTCACAATTACCTGAAACAAATTATCCTGTCTTGGGCTACTTAATATTAAAATCCAGGAAAATTACTTCACAGCTTGCTTTCTGTAACTTCTCCTGACTACGTCAATGAAAAAACAGTACCAAGGACAATGTCTGTTCTACAGGATTATACTGTGTGCCTGTGGTTCAGTTATCTGAGGCTCAAAAAAAAAAAAAAATGGGTGCAGTGTCAGCTTGGAACTATCTCTGAATATTATTGAAGAGTTTTACAGGACATCAAATTGAAGAGACATGTCTTTTCAATAGTCTAACCCATTTTAATAAAAAAGAGATTGATATCTCATTGATTTGTTTCTTCCTGGCTGATCTTCATAGATATGCACTGCAAGTAATTATGAATGACCCCTAAGTCATACAATTTTCTTCTCAAAACTCTACTAGGTACAGAAACTCCCCGACAGTACTTTATTGTTTTACCAAGAATCCATAATGCACTGCATAAATGCTACTTTGAGATGAATAATTCAACTCCTAATTAGTTTCAATTTGCATCCCATGTCCCACTGCCAATACTACTTCCCTTTTTAAAAGTCCCCATTTTTTGTGTCTTTCCTCCTTGGAATTTTTTCCAACAACCTTCTGGAAATGTAGAAGATAGATTTGAGAGAGAGAAGAAGATTCTGTTACGGATAGTACCACTGGAAAAAGGTGTGATTCTCAACACACTCCTGTTTATATGTTTAAGGATCATGTGAGCACTGTGCACCACAGCATCACTTTTACTCTTTTTGGTCATTGTTTCTTGAAGATTTGTTGTTATGACGCGCCAAGAGAGGTGTAACCCTGAAACAGCAACAGACCACAAAAACCAAAGAACACTCCCAGAAGCACCAGTGGCAAACACATTGAGCCAAATGGAGACTGGATCTGGGCTGCTGCCATAAAGCCATGGAGCTCTGATCAGCAGCTTATCAAGAAAAAGCCTCATTTCTTCAGAAGTCTTCATTGTGTTTGGATGAAAAAGAGGAAGAATTGTCACCCAGGTCAGGATATATAAGAAAAAACCCTGGCAGTGTGGGTTAGAAACTGCACTGAGAACCTACAGGAACAGCCACCAAACACACTAATATGATTCAGTCAGATCTGTCTGAGCTTTACAGACATTTCCAATGAACACAAAGAATTTTTGCCCAGTGAATATGTAAGAACACTGGACATGTGAGAGGTATAAAAAAAAACTGGACAACAGAATGCCTTCCAGAACATGAATCAAAACACCTATTACTTTCCAAATCTACTGCATTTCAAGCCAGTGGGAACAAGGATGTGCTCAGATTCAGCACCAGAACCTCTTCTAGGTAAGTACTGGGCAAGACCTGACAAAAACACAGCCACCTTTCACCTGTGAGCAAAACAGACATCTCTATCTCCCACAAATCCAGGTATTGCTCTGTGCTTTCCTCCCCATAGATGGGAATTTTCAAGCACTGCTAAACTCTTCAGTCTCCTACTGACACATCAATAGAATTTTGTCACAAAAAATACAAAAGCAATTATTATTTCATTAGTCTACCAGGCTTGGACTGAAGCTCTTTTGTACTCCCAGGCCAGTTAAAACTGTCCACCATGCTTTGTGTCAATCCACCACATCTTCTTAAGACCTGGCCTGGACTCAACAGCTGCAGAACAGCTATGGCCTGTACAGAGCCTGCAGAGCCCAAAGAAAAACACACCAGCCCAGGGGTGTTGAAGCACGGGGTAATTTCAGCCCCTTCCTCCCCAGAAATTGTCTGCATGGAGCAGTGTGAGGGCAGATGAGGGGGGGAAAGGGGAGAGCATCCAAGACATGGAAAGAGCAGAGCACAAAGTCACAGCCCAGGGAGCTCTCCGGAGCTCTGGCACAAAGAGCAGCCTCCCCTCAGCAATGCATGGTGGAGCACCAGGAAGAATGAAGTGCTATCTGATACAGAAGTCAGACTGGTAACAACAGAACAGCTCTTGGGATGGCTTCTTTTACTCTCTACACCTGCAGAGCATGAGCAGTTTCCAGGTGCTGGCTCGGTCACAGGCAGGGCAGTGAGCCTGGATAACCTGCTCCCTCCTGCCCACCCTCTCACTGACACACCAGGATGGACAGACAGCCAGTCATCCCATCCTATTCCCCCTCTCTTGGGAGAATTATTCACAGCAGCTCCTGGCCAAGTGAAAGCCTTTCCAAACAGAATCCAACTATATTGCAGTTCTGTTTTTAATTTCAAAGCTCCTGATATATTCACAAGCAAACACAGCCACAGTAACCACCTGGATAATTTATAAAGTATTTTTTCTCTTAGTTGTTCATTTGCCAAGAACTCAAGACTTGATAACCCAGAGCTGCCTGGTTACCAAAGAGCAGTGTCTGAAATACTAAAACAAACCCTAATAGCAAGAACCAAATGAATCGATATAAATTGCCTTATTTCTCTCAATAACTTCTGTATAGAAACAAGCAGAACCCTTTTTTTTTGATCTTTAACTACTGCAGCACCAGACAGACAGTACAGTTTTGATTTCCATTCCATCTTTTCTTTCACACAAATAACAACAGTGTTTCTGAAATTACTTTAGTAATTTCCATGACAAGAATGATTGCTGACTGTAATTACCCATTAGCAGATATTAAAGGAGAATCAGGAATCTATAAACATGCAATAGAATAATTGAAGGAGATTAGTGGATGAATTATGAATCTCAAGCAAAAATAATCTCCAGTCTAGTGGACTCCACAACTAATTCAGTCTAGGAAATGAACTTTAGCAATCCAAACATACACCACAGGAAATACCATTCATGTTAAAAACAACACTTCTTCCTTTTAGACTTTGGTTTCAAATGCTAGCCTGCAGCCACCTTAGCTTCTTCTACTCATATAAAACTATTGAGTGGAGAACAGGTGTATTTTTAATGATCTGTCTGCTAGCAGTAAGTTTACAAAGGTGAACCTTTTTTTATACATATTTTGAAGTTTTTCATGTGAAATTTCACCTTCCTTAATTACATTTTATTGTTGAAGGGCTCCTTCTGCAATAAAGAAAAAGAGAAAAATCTTACTTATATTCACCTTCTATTTTCTCACAAAAAGTGGGCATATCCACTTCAACACACCAGCACTCAGAACTATATTTACATTGAAAAGCCAAATCAATGCAAAAAGTTGTCTCTCATCCAAAAAAAACCATACCCCATGACGTGTCAGAGCAATCAGTGACACTACATCACTTAGGGTTTGCCCTTGAATGTTGAAAGCCACGGCAATGACAGTGCTACATGTACAGCACAGAAAGCATTGATACTGAACTTTTTAATTCACATTCTTATTTCAGTAGATTGCTTCTTCTCATAATGTTTGTTCTCCAGTGCTTTTTAAAGTAGGAATAAGTAACAAGTTGTTTCATTTGGAAACAGTTTTTCAGTCTCTTGTAGGGGTGGAAGATGTGAAATAACAGAGGCTGTGGTTTCGTAAGTGCCAGCAGCCAGCTCTGACCAGCCAAAGGAGGAGGTCTCACCCACTCAGAGCCCCCATCCTGTACCAGGTACCTGCACCAAGCTCCTGCTGGGCTCTCTGCAGAGCCCATTCACCAAATGCAGCACAGAAAGCCAGTTCTGGCAGGTGACTCCCCTGTCAGCGTGGGGGCGTGCAGCAGGTAGCAGAGGTAGAGATGGGCTCCGGAGCTGGCCCGGGATTGGAAAGGAAAAGCAAACCACAAGGAGGAAAGCAAGCACAGCAGCGAGCTCTTCAACTGACTCATCACTTCTCACAGGTCCACAGCCTAAGGAAAAGAATATCAAGAATACCACTGCTAAAGCTGGGGGCTGGGGGAGGGTGTTTGTTGCTCATTTTAAAATACCACTATTATTACAGGATGTACTTTGAAGAAAAAGATTAGAGTCACAGAAAGAAATCTCTGTGCTGCTGATCCAGGTAGGACAGGAAACGGTGACAGCATATGGTTCAGAAAACTGATTGGTAATTTAAGACAAGCTCACAAACTAAGTCAGTAAAAAGGAAAAAGAGTCCATATAACCAGACTGCTGCAACTGAACTACATGGGAGAGTTTACTACTGTTCTAAGGTACTTTTTTATTGTGAAAACACATAATGGTTCAACCAACAAATCTATTAAGCCTTATAATTAAGTGCTGGGTCCGGCTCAGCAGGGTGGGGGAGGAAGCAGTCCTTTTATAACACTAGTTTTCATAAGCAGCAAACTCCAGGGTGTAAAAGATACATCACACCAGAAGGGAATTGAGCTGTGCTTTGCATCTTTCAAAACCAAGGTGTGTGATTATTTCTTGACTCCCTGACCCCCTGTCACATCTTACAGATAGATTTTCTGACTTTAGCTGATTTAAAATTGAATTTACCACTGCAAAAGTCAATATTCCCTTTCCACTTACAGTTTTCAGACCTATTTAAAATTCATGTCTTTGAACACAGTGTCCTCAGAAGCCAGAATAACTTTCCACTGAGTAATTTCAGTGTAGTTATATCAAAAGCAGAGTGCTTGTGCTGTTATTGAAAGAACTAAAACCTGCAATATTAAGCTAGATAAACTGCAGAAGAAAACCCTGAAACACAGAACATTAAACTTCAATACCATGCAGAAATATATTTCCAGCTAAGACAGGAATAGGGACAGACTCTCTGTGTGTCTAAGCCCCAATAATTTCCATGAGAATATCCCTGATTTTCACAGAAAATAAAACCCCCGACATTTCATAGCATCTGTTTTTTAAGGAAAAAAAAAAAAAAAGCATCACACTAGGTAATACTGAGCCTTTACTGAAGTCAGCAGTAAAACAAAAATTCAAGAACAGTGTGTTTGAATGGACTTTTTTTTTTCAGGCATCATCTCATTTAGGTTACAGAATTACAGCAAATAACAAACAAAAAGCTCAGGCTGACAAGTTTTCTAAGCTCAATATAATTAATTACGCCTAGAATGAATTCTCTTTCACCTGTATTGCAATATTTGGATATGCCTCAGATAATCTATTTCAATAAAGCAGTCAAGAAGCACAGATGTGGCAGAGTCAGAGTACCACGGTGTAACTGGACTCTTCTATGATTACATAAAACAACAGATGTGAAAAAAGTAAAAAATTACAAAAAACTTTAAAAAATCACTGTGAACAAGAATGTAAAGGGCATCACACATTGCTCTCATTTTTTTTCCTGTCTCACATAGTTATTTACGGGGAATGTACAGTTCAATATAGAAATGAGTCTTGCCCACCTCTAGGGTAAATAATATTTTTGCACAGAGCAGGTGCAATCACAATATGGCAGGGACAAGGCAGGAAAAAGGTAACACCTGCCCTGAGTAAGATAAGAAATCACTTCCCATTTCAGTCAAGTCCATCTAAAACCAGTAAAACAGAGAAGGAGGCTCCTGTCTCTCCTACCTACAATATTCCCACCCCACTGAAGTGAATAGAAATACAAACTGGCATCTGAAATTCAAACAATGCATTGATATCAACAATAACTTCAGTTTCCTTGATTTACTTTGTCCCAGTCTCTAATTTTTACAGAGACAAGTATTTTTTTTAAAACGTTTTGGTCAAAAATGGTTGTTTCTAGCTGAATTTCTGCTTACTCAACTCTACCCTAAGCAATCTCACTTTGGAAGTAAAACTCAGCCCAAGGCCGAGAGATGGACACAGAGAGAATGTGACTGTGCCTCAGTACCTGGAGCAGTGCACTGCAGGGTGGTATTGCAGCACAAATATTTTTGTTAATGTATAAAATGCCCTTTACAAAAGCAAAGTCTTCATACTATGTAAGGAAGAAGGGAGAAGGTAAGGAGACAGATTTAATCCAATCCCTCTTTATTTAATGACTAGTACTTCAAGACCAAGTCTTATCAAATACCTCCCTTAAAAATCTTATTTCTCTATACTATTCATTACAGGGGAATTTTAAGGCTCCCCAAACTAACCATGCAACATTTGTTACACCACCACATCCGTACTTCACAGCCAAAAAAAAAAAAAGAAAACTAACACTTGCAATAAGGAAGTTCCCTCCCTTGGAGGTTAAATAATAAAAACACCACCAAAGAGACAGACATTTCTGATGGAAGCACTGTTTCTAAAGTCATACCCTACCTCAGGACACAGAGCTGTCAAACACCCACAATTCTTTTCTAAAAGCATTTCAAAAGGTAATACCAGGTTTCAGAAAGGTCCTTTGTGGAGTCATTCTGAAATTAAACAATGATAAAGGACTGAAAACCTCAGAAAACTTGTAAATTTTCAGTCTCACTTGATAGCAACACACTAAAAAATTGTTAGGAATTGTATACGTATTTTTCATTGGTGCAGACAAAGGGCCACAGGAGCCAAACACTCTCAAGGGTTTTGTAAGCTGCTTTGGGTCACAAAGAGGGAACCATGCAGAGGCAGTGAGAGCTTCCCATTGACAACCAACATGCCTCTTGGAATTTTGTTTCCACACTACGTTTTGATTGTCTACTAAGATACTAAAATGTCTGAACACAGATCTAACCACTATCACTCTTCTTGTTTCATCTTATCTTTCATCTTACCATTTCCAAGGCTTTGTTTGACAGCCAGCCCTGTCAAACTGTTCCCAATGCCAACAGGCCACTGGAAACTTGCACCATGCAAAGCACTGACTCACCAGGGGAAATGTGGATATCTCACCTGGCACAGCTAAAACAAAGCAGACACTTTTAAATTAAATTCTCCTGAAGCAGCTTTATCCTTTGGATTCGCTGATACTAAAGCCAGTTAACAAGTATTAAAGCAGAACTAGTTAATTCCAAACTTGAAATAACACCACAGATGCAGCAAATCTTCAGGATGTGGCAAAAGGCACTTCTCAAAACAGCTTGCAGTTACTGCCCCACAGCCACATGAGGTTTACAGAAGGACTTTCCAAACTGAGGCATCACTAACACAGAGTGAAGGTTACACTGCTCAGTGCCCAGCCAGCCCCCAGGGCTGGGTGTTCACCCACCACAGCAGCACTGAGAAAACACTTTTTACCTGGACTGCAGCGCTGAGCTGTGCACAGCGGATGACTCCAGGCCTTCATTTACTGGGACCACTGATAAGAAACACATACTTGTTGTTTGCTTACCATTACAGGCCACAGGATTCATTGGCAAAATCCATATTTCTCCTCTCCACGATGGTCTGTTCAGTCATTTTGAAATTCCTGCAGGAGAGTGAGTGCAGCCCACTCAGGTTAAATCCTTGACACTAAATCTTTTGATGTACCACACACAGGGACCTGCAACAAGACAAGGAATCTTTACTCCAAGGACCACTGTAGGCATTAACAATGCTTTATGTCTTCCCCTCATAGCTCAAGGAAGAAAAATCTACTCAATCTCCATTGTACATTTTCTGAACCTTTACTCAGACAATCAGTAGAAGAAAAAGTATTTAGCTGTATTGTGATATGCTGCAGCATGAATATAACCTGATTGATACAATCATAGATGGAAATGTCTGAGAAGAAGGCTCAAGACTGAAGAGAGGCATCATCTTTATGCTAACTGCTCCCAATGCTTTTCAAGCAAGGCCTGCATGACAGCTAAGGGCACTCTGCTAAAACTAGGACAAGAATGTTTAACTAACTTTCACAGCATTATAGATAATGAAAGCCCTACCTTTCCAGTGAGCTTTGTTACACATAAGACCAAATACCAGCAATTTAAAAAAAACACTCCAAGAAGGGTAACTTAAATTTAAAAATATATAATTCAAAACAACTTAAAATATTGTGGATCAGCAAATATGATAATATGGCAGGAAAACAGCTGGGAAAAAAACCTAAAAGCACACCCAACAAAAAATTCCTTCCCTGGTCCTTGTAATTCTGGGTAAGGACTTATCTACTGCTAATGTGGAAATGAAGAGATTCTGACACTAAGTTTGCTTCTCTTCGAGTACAAAAGGGCAGAAGTGCATTTTCCTAGGATGCTGTGAACAGAAAATTGTGTCTCCAGTTAGGCAGATGATGACAAGACACAGTTAGGTATCATCCTTGAACCCAGTGCACCAGGTATCTGGGAGGGGAATTCATATCACACATAACAGCTCCTGGCTTTGTCTCACTCTCTTCCTGCTTCATCCTCTTCATACACATTCTGGGAACAGCTCTTCAGATGTGAGGAGATGCCAAAGGAGTTCAACACCTCAGCACAGAACCAGGCTCTGGCAGGAGCCCTGGCTCCTCGCTGCTCCTTGTCGTGCACCCTCACCAGGGGCACGAACCAAGGAGAGGAGCAAATGGTTACACAGCACTGTTCAAACCACGACCCAAAGAGAGGCCAGAGCAGGAAAACAGAATTAAGATGGCACTGAGGCACCTGATTCAAGTCAAACAGCTGTGCTGGGAAGAGATGGTATCAACATCTGCTTCACTGCTCACCCCAAAGCTCTGTCACCAGGGACCCACTTTGGAAAGCAGAAGGCAAGGGAAACTGCAAAATAATCTGGCACAAAATCAGAGTGGATGCAAAGTATTTTATCACAACAAGAATTAAAGTAAATCTACTGCCATTTTCTGTTCATTTTTTGCTAAAATATACAAACTACTTGAACCACCACTCAAAACAGGCACTCCACTCTGTCACAGTGGGTTAAATGCCCAGTTCATACCTAAGTCCTGAGACAGCTGAGGCCATTTCCATTAGATTTTGGCCAGGAGTTAGCTGTACCTAGCCAAGCCCTACATGCATCAGCATTCATAAAAGTTGGGTGAAAGATGGAAAAGGTTCTTATGAAAAAGGTCAAAACCCTGACAAAGGCTTTTTGGAGCCTTGGAGAGAGATGAGAAGAAAAGCCACAAGATATCTCAGAGAGTTCATCTCTGAGAACAGAGATGCAGATATAAATCAGAGGCAGATATAAATCTGCTGTGTCTGTGCGTGCATAAAAGCAGATAAAAATGAAACTTTGTTAAACATGTACAATTTGGAATGCCTAAATAAGCTGCTGCTTTACTTTCGCTGTGCTATGCATCCAGTATTAAGGATGAGTCTCTGATAATCACCAGAGATGCCACATGCTCCTTTGAAATGGACCAGTGTCATCTGGAGAGCAGCACATTAGGAGGATGCTGAATAGTTAGAGCATCCCAGAAATATCATAGTGCCTTTTACAAAAATAAAACTCGACAGTTCTTAAAAATCACCCCATGTTTGTGAAGGTGCTTAGTTGGAGTAATTCATACTTATAACACACCTTAGAGAATTACAATGTGACTTAGAGAATTAATGTAATGACTACAGCACACTGACAAAGCTTCACTGACTTTTTTTTTTAATTATTTTTAAAAGCTATGCCTAAAAACATAATTTTGTCCAGAGCCCTTGATAAACAGTTGTATGCAAGATTCCTTTTAGTTACAGAGAGATGAAGGTGCTGCTCCCTAGGAGCATCCTTGGGATCAGGCCCTGGGGACAGTATATTCCTGTCCTACACAGACATTATAAACAAATAATGCACAGGTGAGATACTTCACATCAAAATGCAAAGGGAAGAGAATTGAAAAGGAAAAAGGTTCTCTCTGTATTTGTAACTGAAGTTCCTCTGACACAGAGACCAGCCTGCTGATAAGCAGCAAGTTTCCGGCAGTAAAGTGATACACAAAGTGCTTGGAGCCAATTTTTGATCTGCAAGACCGACAAGCCTCTCTGCATTCAACACTAACCACAGGCGCCTATTTCCCTAGCAACAGCTTGTGGGGCGCTTTCATTTTGACTGAAGAACATTTAACCAGTTACATTATGAGCCCTGCACCTTGCTGCTACGGCAGCAGGTGCTTTTCACACCTACCAAATTGTTATTTGTGTGGTATTGAGCTGCTGGATCAATGCTGCACCTGCAGCACAGATTTGCTTTAAGTGTTTTGGTGGTTTGGGGTTTTTTTTGGTTTTTTAACTACCTGAACTTTATCAAGCTAAAACTGGTCAAAAGTGGAAAAAAAAAAAAAAAAAAAAGAACCTTACAGTATTTAAAAAAAGGTAACTTAGTTACTTAGTAACACCCCTATTATCTTCCAGATGTTTCCTTTGTTTCAAGTTTGAAGTATTGGAGCACAGAGAAGTACACAGCAGTCATGTATGTAACAAGTACAGTCCCTGATTAATTTTAGGGAGACTTAATTTAACCAAAGGAGACAGAAAACATACCAAACTAATAAGGCAACATCAGCTATTCACCATCAGATCAAATGGCATAATGAGATTAAAAAAAAGTAAAGTGACAAAAATTGAGAATGCACAATCTAGGAAGTAACCATTCAAAACTGAGAAAAAGCAATACCCTTCAATGAAAATGTAATTGAACTACACAATTCATCCATTCCGAGTTTATCTTCAGATGTTGAGGAAGGAAGCAACAAATTTTCATGAGTACTATGCCCCAACAAAATACAAATTGCTAATGGACATAAGCCATAGCCTGAAGATCCAGCCTGCTGGTAGTTTATTAAAGATAACCATGACTGAAAGACCTCACATTCTGCACAGAACCCCAGGGAGAAAGCCAGCAGTTACACACAAGGAAAGTGCTCAACCAACACCTGCGCTATGAAGCGCCTCAGGAGGAGGTCTGGGAAAAGCAACAAAATTTGAGAGTTCACTGGTCAGTTCTTCCCTGGTAGATCAGGGAGCTCCTCTAGAAGCACAAATCACCCATTTAATTAGTGTCAGCTATTAAAAATTCTAATTACTTCTAACTCTCACTGAAGTTGCTCAGCACAGTTTAAGAACAGGCCTGAACATTGCCAAAAGCCCAAGAACATTATTTCAATAACCACATCCTGTAGTTAAAACACAATAAATTCCAGAGCTATTTTTCTCCCTTGTAATCCCATATTTCCATCTTGTGAACATACAAATTCTTAAAACCTTCTGAAGCCCTCAGCCCCTGTATGAGAAGGACAACTAATGTGTTTAAAGGAAAGAACTCAAATTCATTTCTTTCATCTCTCCTGTGGATTTTCTGCTCACAGACTCCAAGTGTGTGGTATCCCCTTTCTTCTCTCCTAAAGAAACTAACCTAATACCAATATCCACCCAGAAAAGGTGCCAACAAAATAAATGAATACTCTCAAGACATTTTAGGAATACAATAGTCCCAAGCTGATAAGACACAAATAATTTTGGACTATAACAATCCATTACAGTAAACATATTTGTTGGCACTTAAATCTTTTGCTGGACTTTATTCTCTTACTTCCAGAAACACATAATTCCTGGAGGAGAATGTCTGTTCAGCTGTAGCAGGAAGCACAAGGCTGGGCTTTAAACATCACATAAAATAATAATTAAGTTATTGTGTAATAGCATTATATTTTCAAAAATAAATATATAATTAGATAAGAATGCATGCTGTTAAGAATAGCAGAATGCCCGTGCTTCAGCTCCCACTGACAGACATTGTGGTTACAAAAACAACACAGTGCTGTAAATTCACTTACAGAAAAGAGGGGGGATCTTTTAACGCCAGTTTTTAGTAGCAAATGGAATCAGCATCTCTGAGCAATGGGGTGACAGAACAGGGGATGAAATCACGAGGCTCCTTTCATTCCTTCCACATGGCTGAAACACCACCACTGTTTCTGAGGCACCACTGCCACTGCTTGCTCATTGCTGAGGTACAGCTCTGCACCTGCCCGAGCAGCAAACCTGGGGAGGGCCCACGTGAGGAACGGGAGGGGTCTGGGCTGTGCTCACTGCAAACACCTTCAGCAGCCAGTGCACGCTGATTCATACATCACCATCCTCCCTACAGCAGCGCTTAGGTCAGTTTAAGGAACAGAAACTGGAAGTTTTGCTGTTCATTTTAAAGAAATAAACCCACAGATCCTGGCTCTGGCTCCACAACAGGGACATCTACAGTAATATTTGCTCAACAAGTTCCTCCTCCTCTTCCCTCTTCCTCCCCACCACTTATTCCTGTCTTGCTGCCACACCATTCATTCCTGTCTTGCTGCCACACCATTCATTCCTGTCTTGCTGCCACACCATTCATTCAGTATGTGTATGTCACTGTTTCTAGGACTACTGATCAACTCAGAAATAACCATTTGTGTCTCCTAGGTTTTGTTTATTTTTGCCCAAGAGGCAGACAGGATCGGTGATGGCGAGCAGCAGCTTTGAGGGCAGCTCAGCCAGCACAGCTCAGAGAAGTTGGCTGCAGAGCAGGGGCAGAACAAGGAGGTGACAGCAGGAATGTGCTCCTCAACCTAAAAATGCTGCTGCAGCTGTCATAGGGAGGAACTGTGCTCCCACATGTGCCCCAAGATGAGGAACAGCCCAGAGAGATGCTAGGCAAGAGCCAGGAACAGAAGAGATCAGCTTCTCAGGGGAAAACAGACCTTCAGTGCCTTTAGCACCAAGCAAGCAGTCAGGGTGGTCTGAAATTCTCTATTTTAACTCATGACAAAAGCCATTAACAGTTCAGTTATGCACAGTCTGACCTGCAGGAAATATTCAAGACTGTAAAAACATGGATGGATAAATCTATGCAAGAAGGGAAGACTCATACCAGACAGATTGGCTCACCCCACCTCTGAAAACTGAATGAGGAGATCCAAGATGCTTTCCCAGAGCGGGGAGGAGAGTTGTAATTGCATCATTTTCTAGATGAGCCGTGTCAACAGTTTCGGCTCTGAGTCAGTCCTGAGCCCGTCCATGCCCTGTGGAGGTCCCTGGGGCACTGTGCTATTAGAAGTGATGACTTTCACAGCAGGCTGCTGAGCAGGGTCCAAACACAAATACCCTTATGAAAGAAAGAAGAACTGCTACTTTATTTTTCAGTAAGAGCAAGAACACGCTGCCAGTACTTTGAACAACTTCCAGCAGCCAAATTACTGCTAATGTCCAGAATGCTTTCCACTTTTGTCTGGGAGCTTCCAGGATGAGTAAATAAGACCTCATGCACTCTTATTTCTATCAACATTTCACAGGAATGAAAATGCCAGAAATAAATCAGACTTGCTAGAATCACCCTGTGAGCACCACTCACATCTTTTGACTGCCAGGTTTATGCTTCCACCAGTAAACACACTTCAAGTTTGCTAGCTAAAAATCCAGTCATTTCACATGGTAAAAAAAAGATGCTCTTCTCTTCCAACTTATAATTTTTACATGGCAAGATATACACCAAAAGAATCTGTATTCAAGGTCAGGAAAAATTAGGGAACTTTGCAGAAAAATAACTACTTGGAAAGTTTAGCTCACTCTTAGACAGAAGGGAGTTAAGCACACAAACTGAAAAAATACCAATAATTTGTGACCAATTTGCAGCTTCTAATATTTTTTACCTTGCACACCTTCCAGAGGCTAACCTCCAAACCAAGTATTTTTTGCATTTGATTACCAGCCTCAAAAGACATATGAATTCACAGTGAGAAAGAAAAAGCCAAACATTTACATTTTAGAGTGTTTCTGATGTAACACAATCTGCAAATATTTACAAATCCAAACCCCACACACTAACACTTCATTAATTTTTGTTGGTTTTAAATTAATTTCAACAAATGAAGCAGGAACCACTGAAATACAGTATAATGCACAATATGACAAACCCCATATTCATATTTATCACTGAGTCAGGCCACTTCATCCAGGAACTAACTTCCAAGTAAGGAAAATCATAAGCCATATGCAACCCTTCAGTGACCTTACCTGTGCATAGAACAGGCCAATCTACATTTCTAGGTACTCTATGTATTACACACAGACACAAAAATGCTGTTACATTCATTTAAATCATAAAACACTGGTTTACACCCAAACTTCCACTACTTTATCACCATGCTAAGCCTAAGCATACAGACCTAGAATAAGGAAGGGAAGGAATAAAATGTACATGAAAATGTCTGGTAGGTATTTTTGTTTAAATCCACTCCTTAAAATGAATGTTAGCAATTACTGTATTCAGGCACATATATGTTGGACTATACCAATAATTTAATCACTGTCTATTTGCTAAATATACCTATAAGCAAATATAAGCACAAAAAAACCCAGATGGTAAAATTAATTGAAATTAATTATAAGCAAACAGTCAAAACTTAGGTCTCACAACACTCTAATTGCTCCACAGCATTTTTACAAAAAGACACTGAAAGTGTTCAGTGACTAGCATAGAAAAAGGCTTTAGGTGGGGTTTAAAGAAAAGTGTGTGGGGGGGAGACAGCAGATCTGCAAGAAATATGCAAAAGTTCAAGTGACATCCAAAGAAAATCAGTGGGGTAAAAGAAAAAAATGTCCCATTGGGAAACATGTTGTACACTGTCAGTTGCAGACATCAAGCACAAATTAAAAAAGTATTAAGACTAGTTTTAATACTTAGACACTAGTTAGTGTCTAAATATGATGAACATGGAAACCAACATTCACTGAACTCTCCGTCCAAAGCACTGACTTAAAAAATCCTGATTTCCTAGTCAGGATGACAAACAAAAGAAATAAAGTAAAATCAAAGCTGCATATCAAACAACCTAAATATAAGGGAGATTTTACATGTACTATGAACACTAGATGTCCACTTTATCAACACCATGTCTGGAAATAAATCTGTCCTGTGAACATAAAGCAAGGATTCAAATAAACTACAATAAACAAAACTTAAGATTTTGCAGAAAAATATATTCATGACAGCAAATATAAAAAGTAATACATCAATATTTCTAAGTGGTGTTAGATTTTATCAATTTCCTTTAAGGTTTCCTCCTTTGGCTGAGATGAATCTGGACGTTAGCACGAAACCGTCTTTCCCAGGGGGTGCTGACGGGGCGTGACTTCCCCGGAGCTGATACAGACCAGACAGGAGTGGGGCTCCCCCCTTGCAGCCAGGGAGCAGCACTTGGCTCCTCTCTGAGCCCCTGAGTGATTCCCCCAGTTTGCCCTGGTTTTATGACTCTACAGAAAGGATCAAGAGGAGGTCACTGTGAGGAACAGGGATGATTCAGTGACTGACGCATCAAGGAACTCAGACTGCAGGTCAAGAAATCCCAAAGAAGAAAAGGCAGATTCTCAGTCTGGCAGAAGTCAAACAAAAGAACAGCCAGGAAGCTCATCAATAAAGGCAGATATTTGTGTCAGTACTCTGACTTTGAGCAGGCAGTATGTCTAGTTCTGGCCAGAAATTAGTCTCTTGCACAAACAAGCTACAGTACAAACCCAAGGTAACTGCAACAATACAAAACCCTATGGGACAGTCCAGAAACAGAGCATATAATCTTCACCATGTATTTCTTCAACTAGTATGCTTGAAATTATTGGGAAATATATGTAAAAATCTAAAAGTCCTAAGAAAGTGTTTAAAAGTTTGCTGACTTCTCCATTAAGGCAGGAAGTTATAAGAATGTTTAAGCCCACTGACACAGCATTAGTGTTTTATCAGAACATTAATGTTAGCAGACATTTTTAGTGGATCCTAAATCACACAATTGTGTTTTAAACAAAGCTTTTAGCATTTGACTGCAGAGAAGAACTCACCTTAGGCCAAAAGGTGATAAAAATTCATAAGAGAAGTGAGAAATCAGCATTCAGATCTGAAAGGCTTTTTTCTTTTTGTAAACAATTCACAACCAAAATCTATGTTTGGCAATACTGCAAGGAAGGTGCAGTGACCCCTCAGGTTACTATCATGTTATTAAAAAAAGGGTTTTTTAAAAACAGAAAGGGCAGGTGAATAAAAGTCACTGTTGCCTACGTTCCATGCTGTTAGCTATATAGCAACACAGAAAGGAATTAGCAATTAATGGATAGTTTATAGGAATACAAGCACTGATCCCAAGCAGGTTAGAACTAGACAAAACTACATCTTGAGATCATTCTGATTCAGGTTTTACTTCCAAAAAAAAGGCACACAATACATTCTGCATGCTACAGATGGTCTGTCCAAATTATCCGGATTTTAAAGACTTTTTTAAAGGTTACCATGGCCAAGAAAACTGCCTACCTAGTTACACAAAAAAATTATCAGAAAATCAATTAAAACATGAGGATTAATAGCATGTAAAATTTCCCACAGTAACTACCAATGTACAAACTCACAGCCTCCTGTAAAGGAAAGCAGAATAATTTGTCTCACATTTACTTTATGTTGGATAACAGTATACACAGGTAATAACTAATGCATTTTAACTTGCCCCCGAAAGCATTTTGTGCAGACACACTCTTATTGTCTAAAAACGAGTGTGACCATAATTACCACGTTGCTCCCTTGGTGTAAGAATATACATTTATTTAGAAGATATTTGTGCAGCCTGTGGGCACTGCTGGGAGAGGTGAGGAAGCTCTGCTCTCGTAAGCAGCTCTGCTCTGTAATCACAAATTCCTCGTGGCTGTCACAGGAGCTGACACATATCTGAAGTTTGCCTGGACATTACTAAAGCTCTTTAAGAGACCTTCATGTGACAAGGGGACACGGGAAGGGCTGGCTGGATGGCACCGCACCGGGGAAGGAGCAGCACTCAGCCTCCTCTGCCGAGTAAGACACCACAAAGATCATCCACAATCACCTGGCCCTTCCCTAGCAGATCAGGGGGTTGGAGCATTTAAAAACCAGTTTTTCAGGTCTGAACTCAAATCGTATGGTAACCATGCAACAGACCACCCAAGGGTCTGTGACTGGCCAGAGGGTCACACAGCAGCACAGGGAACAGGAATCAAAGGCTGCTTGGATCCTTCTCACAGAGTAAAGAGAAGCCCATGCTGGGGGTGTCAAGTACAGGAACAGGGATACGGGAGCCCTGGGAAGCCTTGACCAAATCCTAAAGAACACTTCAAAGAAGGAAGATTCAGGAAACAGCATGCTGTATGGTTTGTTCTGCACTGACCAGCAATCGCTACCTTCCTCTGGAAAACTTCTTTAAAAATTCCCCCCACTACTAGCTCTATGTCTTTGTGACTGTCAGCTATCTCATGCCTCCAAGAGTTAAGTATTTCCAGCTCATGAGACACCAGAAAAGTTTGTTTACTTCAAAAAGACAGAATCAGAGCTGATTTTAATGTCCAGGGCATTTGTTCCCAAGGTCCAGGCTCAGTGAGTGGGTGCAGAGAGGCAGCACCCAGAACCCTGAGGTGCTTAAAGCACTTGCGTGTGGGGTAGACACAAATACAGCTGGCTGGTGTCTTGCAAAGAAGGCACAAATCAGGGTGATACCATCACTAACCTGCATACAAAAAGAGAACTTATTAAAATTCAGCCACGAGGCTGGAAAGAGCAGTGGAGCTGTTCCCCACTCAGAACTGGCACCCTTCCCCTGCCCACTGCCACGCCACTGCTCTGACAGCACAGTTCAGGTTACAGCAATTAAAAAGTACTTCTGGACAACCTGATTTCTAATGTGTTAGGCAGCTGCCTCCAGAAGTGCTTTTAAAATTCACCAGGTCTCCAGAAGACATACACTGCCTTGTCCCTTCTGGTATCTGCAGAGTCCCCTCCCATCAGTGGCACTAACCCACGCCTGACTCTGCATCAGGGCAAGTTCTTCCCAAGCCACTGTAGTACCATTATGCAATAATAATACAATATAATTTGGTCTCCTCTGCCTGCAATCCATCTCATTTCTGTGATTTACACAATTAAAGAAATCCTTCCTCCTCTCCCCGATCTCACTTTTTTCATCTCTTGAAAACTCTTCCATTTCTAATGAGAACATTTTTATAGCATGTAAAAACTGCAACAACTGATTCATGGCTTTCCAGTTCCCAGAGTTCCCATACTTTCTACAACCAACACTCCTCAGACCTACCGGCAAATAGTAAGTTTCATTGTTCAGGGGGTTCTTTGGCCACTACTTCTTAAAAAATTGGCTGTTTGTAAATGCACAAACCCAAAGAATGATGCCTGGGATACTGATACACAGAATATGATGAAGCTGCCATTCAGAAAGATAAAAAGAAACAAGCACAATATTTTGTATTCTGTGGCCTTCAGAACCGATGCTTTAGTTTTCTTTATTTATACCAATAGATGTTTATGTAACTTTACATTCATACATTTTTATTGGCAGCAGAGAACTCCAGGAAAAGCCTGATCATGAACAATGCAGTTTAAAACAAGTACAGGAGAATCTATTTCCAAATACAGCTGCCTGCATAAAAGTAGGACAGAAATTAATTCAACACGTAAAACAAGTGTTTAATGCTACTCTGACAAACCAGTTTAGCTACAGCTACATCCAAATTCCCTGTGTAAACGTGCTTGATAAATGGTTAAGGAATACAGAGTTAATACAAGAAAAGAGCAACTCTTATTTCTTGCTTAAATCTGTCCAGAATTTTGAAAAGCAAAATGTCCCCCTTTATACGCCCAATATACTATTCATGAATTGCAATTTAATCTCCTTTATCTAACAAGATCGTTAAATAATTGGTCTGCACCTGACCAGAAGCAATTAACACCTACACGAGGCTCTGCTCAGTCTGACAACCTGTGTCACTGATTCGTGCTCTACAACTCCACGAGTGAGCTCTGAACATGCAAGCAATCAACACATCGGCTCGCTGGGGAAAATAAAACAGCCCGTGTGGAATTTCACCTTTGGTGGCACTGTAACAACTGCATCAAACTGTTTTTACCAAGGAACTACACTGGGTTTTTCCTATTTCTTTGAAAGCTAAATATGCTGTTCGGACTTGGATCAAGTTCTCACTTTTTCAGAGCATCTCCTGCCTTTGAGTGCTGCCCAATGTGAATTTTGTGTTATTATCTAATGTGCAACAACTCTGCGTAGTCTCAAGCACACCACAACGTACATCAACTCAACTGTTGCTGTAGCACTGCAAAGCATCTCCTGCCTTATTTCAAAAGTGCAGCATCCTGAGGGAGGAGGGAGCGGGGGGCTTGTAATTGTTACAATTAGCAATCTAAAAATGTAAAAACCACTAAATTCAAAACAGGATACTCCTCAGGAGCTTGACAAAAAAATAAATAGATTATTTTTTAAAAGTACTACAGTGAAATATTTTTACATTCATTTCCTGCTGTGCAAGTAAAACAGAGGAGCAGAGCTCACTCTTAAGAAATACTGAAATTGGGATAACAATTCAACTGGCAATACCTCCAACCAAAACAGAGTCCAGGTCACTTTTCCAGCACATTTCAGAAGTATAACTTACTAGCTGGATAACCAGGAGCCCAATTTCACAGTATAGCCACCACTGCCAAGGAGGGAATTGTCCCCATCTGTCTCTCTAGAAGTTCAACAATACATTCTGGCCACTTCCTCTGGCCCGGTTGTTCTGTTCCTACAGAGGAAAAAAAATCATACTTGAAAAATGCTTATCCTATGAAAAAACCCTGTGTTTTGTCCATTTAGCTTCATGAATCATCTCTGCAGCAGGTCAGATGAGCACCAGTGCTGACTCCAGGGCGGGGTGGAAGCACAGGGGCAGGAAGTGAACAGAGCTGCTGGGTTTTAGTGACAGCTGCTCCTTGAGCCAGCTTAGCTGCACCATAAAAATCACAGCCTTCAGTGCCCTTACTTCTGTGCTCATATTCAAAGTCATATATTTCTAGGAAAAAAACACTTCTTTTACCCAAACATCATTAGTCATTGTTACATAACAAGTGAGCAGAAAGGGCTCTAAAGTTCCCAGGATGCTCCCAAAAGAGGCTGTGCCCTCCCGTATATACACAGGACCTTGCCAGAAAAGAAAAGAAAAATCATTAAATTCATGAACAAGGATACTTCATAACAGAGCAAAGCTGGGCCAAAACCCCCAAAACTCAATCTGCTCACAAGAATACAAAGTGACTGGTAGTTATGTCAAATCCAGAGGAAGATAAATTTTAACCTCAAAACTGAGTTCTTGATTAAAATGTGTTAAATGCATGTAGGCATTACTAATACATTTTCTGTTATATTAGTTTATTCCAACAAACATGTATCTCACAAGTATATAAATGTTTGTTTCCTTGGCATTAACATACCTGTCGTCTTCACGACTGAAACTGCCAGCAAAGGAGGAGCAGAAGGTCAAGCAAAGAGTGTCTGGAAGTGAGGAAGTTCTGATAGTGGTACCCCAACTTCCTTTCAAATGAGAAAATTGAAACCAAAATCCTCTTCTTCCGCTGCTGCAACTTATTTTTGTGATTTATTCCCACATGTTCTCAGTAGCAATAGCAGGGAAAAAGAGAAAGACACACAGAAAATCTCCAGTACAAAGTTCATCTTCTCTCAGCTTGACCCAATCCGGGTTTTTCCCCACAGCCTGACTAACTCTCAGCTTGTTTGAGCAAGCAGGTCCTGCCTGAAATACCACAGCAGATGGGCTCAGGTGGACATGAGCCAGCTGCTAAGAGTATCTGGCATTTAAGTGATCAGGGCTTTATCGCCCATTTCCATTAATTTCAGCTGAGTTTAAATAAACCTCAGTGAGCTCAGGCTGTCCCAATCCACCTTTGTGAGCTCCTTCCCAGATGCACTCCTTGCCCAGCCCTTCCATGTGCTCTGTCATCCTACTGGAACGCTTTTTGTTACTGGAATAGAAAATAGTATTCAAGTAAGAATTAGTCACTGCTAGGTGGTTTGATCATCAACTAATTCTTTCAAAGAACCCTCAGAATGAATGTATATTTTTATACAAATAAAATGGAAAATGTCCCAGACAGGACATTACATAAATAAGTAAATATTAACTAAAACCCAGGCTATATTACAAATGACGAGCATCTTACTGCAATATTTCATTCAACTCATTGAAATGCTAACTTATCATTATTAATCGTCACAAAAATTCATGGAGTGAAAAGTAGCAACTTAAACCCAAAATTATACAGTCACAGGTAAACTATTTCTACATTTGTCTACCTATAAAACACTTACTGTGTTGTCTCCTTCCTTGAAATAAAGCACACAGTCTCAAGACCTGACAAGTTTATCAAAGCCCTTTAAAGCATTTTTGTATTGATCCTGAGACTAAGCTTGTGGCTCTATAACAAGCCATTTACAAGGCAGCATTATTAAAAAAAAAAAAAAAAGACTGCTGTTCTTGCTGAACACCTAAATAAAAAGCACTCCTTTTGCTGTGGGCTGAATGGCAACTTGCATGACAAACAGTACTTGTCTGAGCATCCCACAGAACAGAAGGTGGGACAAAGTCCTGTCACTGCCCTTAAGCGATGCAGGACACCGGAGAAGGAGCCTGAAAATGACCTCCTTCACTTCACTTTGCCAAAATGCCCAGCATCAACCCGAGCAGAGCAAGCACAGACACTGCCGTGAGCACGGCACACACGGAGCACGGCAGGGAGAAGCTGCCAGACACAGCCAGCTCTGCTCAAAGAAACTTGTTCCCTTTCTGACTTACACCACTTGCAGCCTTGGTAATCTTTGTTATTCTGTTTTTAACGAGAATCATTGCTTATTCACTTCAGTTTTGTGCCCAGAGACAGAAGTTAAACACACCCTGTTGGTTTCTTCTGTCTAATTACAGACCAGAAGCTACTTTTAATGCTGAAAAGAGGATTACAGAACAGCTGTTAAGAGAGGAACGTTTTGGCCATTAGCTGTGAAGGAAGCTCTTAGGAAAAGCAGTGTATACAGCCCTGCTGTCACAGGAGAGCCAGCTTTGACTTTGTTTCTTCTTTAAAGCATCAACAGACCGGAAGCCTCTAAACTGCAGGGCTTGTGCTGTAGAAATCTGACCAGCAGCTTGGCTGCAAGAGAGGAGGAGGTTTGTTTATTTTTATAAAAGTGCTACTGAAAAGACACTACACAAAACAAAGCTGTTTGAAGGGCACATTTTGACACTTGTCATAATTCCAAGGTAATGAGGTAAAGCAGTGCCTTGGTTAGAAAAGGAACAGCAGCCCCAGGTTCTACTTAAATACTGCTGTTCATCTTTGAGTAACCTAGACAAAATCGTTCCACCTTTTACACCCTCATTTTATTAACTGAAGAGGTAACGTTCAGCAGTAGCAACCTACACATGGTGTGCAGGAAATATCTTATATCGTTACAGCATATTTATGCTATCATATGTTATTATTAAGCAAAGAAAAACACTTCCAAAGGAGAGATCCGATGTATGGCTTGCCTCCCTGCCTGTATATACGGACTACTCTGCTGCTCAGCACCACAAGTCAGAGCCTGGATCCTATTTTAGGAGCCTCAGGAAGATAGGATGGTGTTAGAGGTGAAAGACAAACAACAACCGCTATTTAAAGTGATTTCCAAGTCTCTGGAGATAACAATGATAATGACTTTTATTATGAGATAAGAGTGTTGTAAAAGTCCTCATTTTTGAAGATAGCATTTTTTTCCAGATGAAAATGTTCCGGTTTTGTAAGAGTAGGAAAAAATCCAAGATCGATGTCTTTACTGTTCTCAAAATGTAAAATATAAAACTCACTTTTTTTGCAAACACAAGACAGACTTTCCGTGAGTTCTGCTGTAATGGCCTGAGGAAGAAGTTGCACTTCCTTATTGTAATACAAGATGATCTAAGTGCACAGTGCTTACAAACTATTTCACACTGTAACATCCTGTCAGTTTAGCAAATAATCATCTCGAAACTTTGCAGATGCTAGTTTAATAGATTATCTCCCTCTTTATGCGGTATTCAGACTTTGAAAGAACCAGTTAACGCCTCAAATGGCGCTTTAGAGAGACTGCACTTCACAACTTGAATACTGACCGGGTTTTATTAGGAAAGGAAAGAGATCTTCGGCTCAGGCAGGTCCCGGCTTTCACCTGAAAAGCCTTGTTGGTTTAAGGAAGGTCTGTAACGCTCTGGAGCCGCTTGCGAGCTCAGCTCTTTGTGGGAGAGGGCGAAGAGCAGCGCAGGGCAGCGAAACCCCGGGGCACCACTGCACGTCCCATTCCTGCCCAGCTGCTCCGGCACACCTCAGCCCCCGGCCGGACTGCCGAGGGCAATAAAATACTACCCCATTTACACAAAGAGGGGAGATTTCTATACAGAACCACCCCAAATGACGCTTGCAATACAGAAGCTTTGCAGATGCTGAGTCTGGATCCTTTTTCAGAAAGATAAAACGTAGCTTCAACACAAACTATAAAAGGTACAATAACTGGGTGAAGTATTTCACCCTACACTTTACAGACTTCATAGTAAGTTAAAATCAGAACAAGTCATTTTCACAAATTTGTAACATTAAACCCAAGACAAAGGTGTAACACAAGAATAAACCTAAGATTTCAATTTAGGGATTTTATAATAATTCCATGGGGAATACTGTCTTTTTCTATTCCTTTTAATCTAAGAGCAACTGGCAATTACACAAACACCCACCTTAACAGTGATCATCATCCCTAGGCTTACACCTTAAACTAATTGGCTCTCAACCAGCACCTGCTCTTTCACTTAGCACAAGCCGTGAGGACATAAATACCCACATACATTAGGGAATGGAGTCTCTCCCTTGTTTACTCTTAACCGTGCTGACATTAGCTTCATTAAGAAAAACTTAAGAAGTTTAATGGCTGCTTTATAAGAACCCCCAATGACCCTAATTGCCGTTACTAATGGCTTCTGGAAGCAAAACTAACGTGCTGTAAAGGCCATTAGAAATCCGTATTGGCTTACTGTTTTCAGAGGGTATTCCACAAACCCCTCAGTTTCTGTTCCACACTTCTGGATGGGGGAGAACTGTCAAGGTGTGGTGACTTTGGCAAATACTGGTTTTAATGACACCCAGTACAATGAAGACTTTTTTCAGAAATACTTAATTCACTACAAACACAAACATACCAGGAGTGCACGGTATCCCAGGTTGTACCATACACCTCAACGCATTCTTTTTCCACCTACAGGGGATCATAAAAATCCTTCCAGACCAGGACTTAAGCATTTGAAAGATCGGGATACCTAAACAAACACAAAATTTATTTACTTTTGACCTAGACACAAGCGTTAAGCCCTCCTGGAGCTTTTCTCTTGCTTTCCTGGAATCCTGTATGCTTAAAAGCATTATTGGAAATTATTCTTATTAGTCTTCAAAATATATAATAGCTACAGAATTTCTTTATAGTAATTTTCCTTTTTAGACATAAAGTAAATAAGTTCAAGTCTTTTTTTTTTTTTTTTTTTTTCTTTGAGGTAAGTTCCTTTTAGAAGTTCCCAGGTCACCCTTTCCCATTAAAAAAAAAAACAAAAAAAAAAAAAAAAAAAAATTTAAATTTTTTTTTTTTTTTTTTTTTCTTTGAGGTAAGTTCCTTTTAGAAGTTCCCAGGTCACCCTTTCCCATTAAAAAAAAAAACAAAAACAAAAAACAAACAAAAAAAACACCAAAAACAAACAAAAACAACAAACACAAAACCAAAAAGCACCACCCCCTGAACCCCTCCATCATGAATCTCAGAAAGCAGTAAGGTCACTAATACAGGTACATTTACAGCCTATTTCCCAC
This sequence comes from Promerops cafer, assembly GCA_013398275.1. Taxonomy (NCBI): domain Eukaryota; kingdom Metazoa; phylum Chordata; class Aves; order Passeriformes; family Nectariniidae; genus Promerops; species Promerops cafer. Next base: position 2,024,923 of record VZSE01014611.1, read on the forward strand.
TATGAAGAAATGTTCATATTGCAGTGCCCAAATGCTTTATTTCCTACAATAAATCTCAACAACTTCAGAATCAAATCCAAAGCTTTTAGGTACATTTGTGTGGATTTTCCCCACCTTGTATTTGCACAGCACTTATCACAGCATGGTCTTGGGCCACCACCAAGTGTGTCAGGCTCTCAGTAATACAAATAAAATCTAACACATCTGACAGGAGAAAAAGAGACTTCTTTGCTGAACCAAATTCAAACATTACACTGCATATTTACTTTCTGTGTCCAAAAAGGGTTTCAAAGTGTCTCTGCCCAGTTCTCAGCACTTGTGCTGACCACATCCTTACTGCTTATGACAGAAGTCTCAGGCTTAACAGACTTGAGCATAGTCCTGGGTCGCTGGTGATGACACGGCCCTGTCCCAGGATATCCTTCACCTGCCACTGGCACACATCAGATCCCAGCTGTACTACATGTTTTAAAGTGTTTTAACCCCTTTATTAACACTTGTTATAAAAATGCCATAACACATCCCATGGAGATTAGAAGTAACTTACCTATCCAGCAGTAAAACAAGACACAAACCAAACTTCTGCAAAAAGACACAAACCAAACTTGTGCTGATATTTCAAGCTCAGACCGGTATTTAAGTACCTCCTTCAGCAGTTTAAAGCCCTATTGTGTTAAAAAAGTGCAATCCAAAAAGGATCTGAAATGCCCTCTGCGAAAAACAAGCCAGGTTTTGGCTTTTGAGCGCAAAAGACAACCCCCAACTTCTCCATTCATGTGCCAATACTCTCAGGCCTCGCCGCTTCACCAAATCCGCCTTTTCTGAGCAAAATAAACTTGGAGAAACGGTTCATGGGCCTCAACATTTGCTCGCTGTTCCCAAGTGTACCAAGTGGTGTCATACGAGGCAGTAAATAACCATTATACGGGAAACCTATCGAGCCTTCGACTCTTCCTGTCGCGGTCCGCGCAGCGCGACCCCCGAGCCCTCACCCTCCGGGGCATCTCCCCTCCCGGGGCGGTCTCTCACCTGCGGCCGGCGGAGGAGCAGCAGGCAGCGGCTCGGGGCTGGGGCTGGGGCTGGGACCGGGCTCTGCTCCTCCTCCTCCTCTCCTGCCTCCGCCCGAGGTGTCTCTGGGGCCCGCGGAGCGTCCCTGGCGTGGGGAGGGCGGAACCGCGGCGGCATCGCCCCTCCTGCCTCTGCCTCTGCCTCTGCCTCTGCCTCTGCCTCTGCCTCTGCCTCTGCCTCTGCCTCTCCCTCTCCTCCCGCGGCAGCGCCGCCGGCACCGCCGGGGGATCGCCCGAGGGGCTCCGTCCCATCGTGAGGGGCTCCCCCCTCTGCTCTGCCCCTCTCTGGGTCTGCAGCGCCCCGTCCCGCACAGCTCGCGGGTCCGTGTGTCCCCTCATCAGCTTTCTCGCTGTACAGCGGTGGAAACCAATTTCTGCCCGAGACTCTGAAATACAAAAGTTTACAGCCAGTTTTTGTACATCTGGCCACTGTTGTGGCGGCTCTGGCAGGGCTCCCAACCTCATCACAGCCAGGCTGCACCCGGGGACAAGGGACGTGGCCAGGCTGCACATGAGGGACCTGCCCGTGGCTGCAGCCACCCCACGGCACCGGGCTCACATCGCCCCATGGGTCCCCCAGACTGTGCCGTGGGAGTCTCACTGGGCTGGCAACGATTCCTCAGAGCATCAAGCCTCCAACATTTGGCCACTAATTCAGACGGAGCCTGGCTCTACCACACATCAAGTCCAACGTAAAGCTCACTGGAGGCAGCAGAAAGAAATGCTTATTTCCATGGATTTTTGGATTAAGCTTATCTGGTGAGCTGTTAGTCACTGGCAACCGCACACAGCCCATGGCAGGCAGGTGTGTGCCCGGCTACCTGCAGCTACAGCCACGTGTTAGTCATCCATGGACGTACCCTGACTGCAATAATACCTTAGTAACTAAATACAATTTGTATTTGTGTCCTGCCAGCCAGCTGGTGCTTTCCCCTCTCCATAGGCCCGAGTGACTCTCAGTTGACTCTCGGAGGGAGCAGCAGCTCAGCGCACGCATCACAAGCACGACAGCTTTCTGTGACTCTCTAAGCTCCTGTTCCAATATTGCTGGGAAAATAGGAAAGGCTGTGTTGTCCGAGACTGCCCAGCTCTTGGATGATTTCAAGCTGAATTTTGGAAAGGAATTGAAATCCAGTTTCAGCAATGTGAGATAATAGATAAGGAATAGCTGGAGAAGTGGTTACGTACCTGAGGCACAGGACTGTGCAGCAAGTGAGCTGGACTCTGCTCCTCTGAACCCTGCCCTGCAACACTTCTGTGTGCAGTCTTGGGCAAGGTACCTAATCACACCTAGGTCTTCCCGTTCCTTTTGGGACACAGTGTCCAAAAGCACTCCGAAATTATAGGAGAATTCAGATGGAAGCAGTGCACAGGCTGTTCAGACCATTTCTTAGGGGAAAGGAGAAGCATCTTCCAGTAAAATGATTGTTAAAAAGAATTGTTTTCACTGGAAATTGGATTAGATTAGAAGATTTTAAGAACTGCAGGAAATGGAAAAATACATTGTTCTGCTGAGATCATAAGTGGAGTCATTTCAGAACAGATGGACTCAATTTATCACTTCATCAAAATTTTGTGGACCTTCCGAGTACACAGATTGCTTAACATCATTTTTGTATACCCACAAAAAGTATTTGCTATCCCAGAGTAAGATCGAAAATTCCTGCATGATTCAACACGACTAACACTGTAGAGGTTTTTTAATGGCAGCAACTCCAAAGCATTCCAAGTGCTTTATGTACACTTTTGTAGAGATTACTCTTAAACTATCAGCAATTACTGTAACACATTTTTAGAAAAAAAAAAAAAAAGAAAAAAAAAAGAGAAAAGTATGTAAAAGGAAAAAACCCACCAAAATATGGAAATTAATATCCAGTTCACTGCCTCCTGCATATGTTACATACAGACTTCCCCCGTTCTTTTTTCTGCTGCTGGGGTTTCCCTCGGCGCCGGCGGCCGAAGCACAGCCCGGGCTGGTTCTCAAGCAGATGCTACCACCCCTTACTGGAGAGCAGCTGGCACTGCTGGGAGCCTGCTCAGCGCCACCACCCAAGCTCAGGGCTCTGTCCTGGGTGAGGAAAGTGACCTGTGCTTTTAGCGGCTTATCTTTTTGCCCTCGTAAATTAATCCAAAATAAATTTCCTATGCATATGTGGTAGCGGCAAATGTTGGATACTGGGGAAATGTAGCCCTTCACTGGAGGTCCATCTGAAATGTCCAAATTTGAATACAGCAATCTCTAGGGTTGCATTTGCTTCTGTGAAAGTTTTCTTCATAGACAAGCAACCATTATTATTTTCAAACTGTTGCTTAGAAAAATATCAAACAGCTCCACAATGATATGTACATATTGAGTATATAAAGTCAGAGTATGAAACACACAAATCTTATCTTTCTCAATATTGAAGTAGATAATATCATAAACATTTTTAGAGATTTTGTTAAAATGCAACACATTTGCTGATAATCTAATAAAATAAAATCTTTACTTTTCTGTGTAAGTTATTTGTAGATAGAATGTTCAAAACAAATGTAGCTGCAAAGTGAGTTATAGAGCATTACAGGAGTCTGTTTTGTACAATTCAGATGTGTGCTTCAGTGTAAATTGTCACAGTACCCCAGGCCATGAATCATTATGAGACAGAGAAAGATCACTATTTTTAAAAGAAGCAGAGATAGAAAAACATAGTAAACTTCAAGTATAATTCTCATGTGTGGGGTTTACATTTTTTTCTTAGTAAGTCACCGTGGGTTGAACCTGCCTTCAGTTTGTGCGTGCTTGTACTATTCATAGTAGTAAAGAGGATGACAGCATTTTGTTCTAAATAATTTTATTTGCAAAATGTTTCAACACTCAGATTTTCAGTGGCTCCCATAAATAAGTCAGGACTCATAGACTGGTTGCTGACCAAATAAATATGTAACAAAAGTAAATGAGAAACATATTTATAATCTCAGAAAATATTCTGTTAAACCTTTAGGAAAAATTTAAAAATTAATATAGAGCAGACTCTTTTGTAGCTTAGACATTATATAAAGCATCACAATATGTTAAGTAGTACTTGTCAAATTAGCAGGTAGACTTTTAATATAGTCACTCCTTTTAAATATTCCTTTGACATCCTGCAACACCTCAACATGTACGGTAGCATGCTTTACCATGCTGCCTTTTTGTAGTTCCTCAAATTCCCAGAAACAGTGACCAAGACAACCATAATTTCTGCTTTTCATCACTAGTTTCATGATTCTGATTCAGAAAGATAGAAATAAAATGTTTTTAATGAACTCTACAGTAGGAAGTATTTATTAGAATATTGTTTGTTTTGGATGAGATTTAGCATCCATTTACCAGTGTGCATCTGCAGACACTCCACTCTCTCTGGCCACTGATCAATTTAGAGAATGAGACAAACAACTTGAGTAAATTATTTGCTATTTCCTATAAAGATATCTATTAATAGAACAATCCCAATGTGCTAGACACGACGTGCTTAGGAAGGATGTAGTAAGACATTATTTTGAGCTGCTACATTGCTGTCCCCCTCATTCACAGGGCAATATTAGAATCAATTGCTGAAGACCATTAGGTTGATGCTGCTAAATGCAGGAGCAGCTCTCTGCATCAGCCTGGCCAAAGAGAAGGCAGAGTTTCACTGCTCTTACCTGGTTTGCATTTTTGGCTCTTGGATCGATTGAACAAACTTTGTGGAATTATTTGCTGCTTTCTGTAAACAGAGCAATAGATGTCATACATGTTTCTTTGGGGACATGAAAAGCTATTCAGGTCTCTTGTCCTATTTGTTATTTGTTTTAAAGTTGTCAAAGACTCTTGGCTGACTTGGAAAGACGATCATGGTTTCCAGCATTCCAGCCTTCATTAAAGTTAGTAGGACAACAAAAATTTCTCCAAAGAAAACTTCAAGCTCACAGCACTGGGAAATGATAATTAGGGAAGGTACCAAACAAGTGCAAAAAAAAAAGGGGGACTGAGAAGCTTATGCAGAGTTTCCTAGGGGAACTGAAGGACTTAGGAATACAAGTCCCACCACTTGCAGCTCCAGAACCTGAGCTAGGAAGTTTTGTTTGAATTCTTGGATTAACAGCCAAAGAACCACCTGCATCTCCTCTCCTGTTCATGCTTAAGATTCTATCTCCAGAACAAGCAAATGCATTATTCCTTGAAAAATCAGTGCCTGGTTAATTGCTTAAACCTTTTTACCTGTACTTGCAGGTGTGATTTGTACTGAACCAAGGGCTGTAGACCAGCCTGGGCTTTAAATCTTTCTGTATACTCAAGTTGATCTGTAGTAAAATGGAACATTTTCTTCTAGAAATTTAATTACTCTCAACAATGACAGATGATCTGGTCTGTGGCTTCCTAGAAAACTCTTAGAGGGTCTTTATTGAGGAGTCACTATTTTTATTAATTGGTAAGTTACACAAGAAAGGAAAATAAATGAAAAGAAGGCCATTTCCCTATTAGGTGCCCTAACACAGCAGGTGGGGTTTGTCACAAAATGGAAGATGTTATTGACTGAAAGAACACAGAAAAGAACAGATCGTTTTATGTTCACAGTAAGTGATGAAACTATTTAGCTAACTGTTTTCAATTTGCACTTTCAGGATCTCTGCATTAGTAACCTGCAGTAGTATAACTTCTATACTGGAAAGAAAAGAAGAATACTTTGGAAAAATCAGTAAGGAACAAATGATCCATGCATATTATTAGGAGAAAATGCTCTTACGTAAATTGGAATACAATTGTAGGACACAAAGTTCTAAAAGAATCCACTAGGAAACATGGATTTACTAAAAAAAAAAACAAACCAAAACCCACCCAACCCTGTTACAAATCAATTTTAAAAGTGTGTGGACAAACTTCATCTGATTAAATCAATGTAGCCCTGTTATAATGAAACCAATGAAGTAAAAATTATTTCTATTACCTGAGGATGTAGCCTTTCATATTATCTCACTGAGCTTATGGAAGTAGCTTACTTCTTGAAGATTAGTTTATTTAGATCACAAAGGGGATTTTAAAAGAGAGAATACAAAGCAAAAACATAACCCTCCCTTTATTTTCCTCTATGCTGAGAAATGGAGTGTGTTCCCCTCCAGGTAGTTGACATTTTCTAACAAACCAATATAATAACTGCCCCAAACCTGAGAGGGACTAAGGTGGAAAATACTTTACTTTCTTACTATCCTGAAATGGCAGTCCTGCTTGCTATCAGTGAAATCAGTGGAAGAACTCCCCTTAAACTGAACAAAGCCAGGCTGTGGTAATTCTTAGAGTAAGCCAAAAGAGTAACCTCAAATTTCCAACTGCAAAGCTTTCTCTCCTTTGCAATAAAATCTTAGAAGTTATATATACAGTAACATTAAAATTATGTTCACACTGCATCTTCACTACATTTGTTTTCAGTACAACACATTATTAACTGAAATCAGCTGGGCAGTGATTAATTTCATGAGCTAAGGATTGTCTGGTGCTTTAGCATGTCCACATGATAGTTGGTTGTATTGGCATTAGGATAAATTTTTTCAGTGTGGATAGACTACTGAACTGGGAAACAGCCTGGCTAGCTTCTAACAGGACTGTATCCAAAGTGGATACTCTGCTCTTTGGAAAGGATCCATCAGCTCGTTACATTTAACCTCCAGCGAGGCCAGCAGCCAGTCTGGCATACAGGACAGCTCTGATGTGCTGTGCAGCCCTGATGAGGCACAATGGTAGGAAAAGCCTCTAAAAACTGACACACTGATGAAGATGCTAAAGAAGAAATGAAAATAAATAACTTTCCAATAATGACATCCGAGAAATAAACATCAGTCCTAATTTATGTCCTTTTAGTGTTTCACCAGCTCATCACAATTGTTTATTATAGTTTTCCCTCACTAAGCAGCACCAGAACATTAAGACTCTTCACAAATGCACAAATACAGTAATTATAGTTCACAACTACTGGGTTTTTATGGACAGGTTTTTATGCCTGTGATAATTAGAAAAGTAATTACATAATACAGAAACTATAGAACTACATTATTTCATGACTTGTTATTGTTTTCTATAGCTTTTACCTTAAAAATACTCCTCTAAAATTGTAACGTATAATATCACTTTATTCAATAAAGTGCAGTAAAGCATTTGAAGATTTAGCTGTTGTTTTGTTGTTTTTTTTGTTTTTTTTTTAAATCAGACTGTCTGTGCAAGGTAAAGCTACCAGACCAGTGCTCTCTGTAACTGCAAAGGTTGGATTCCTTCTTTTTCACATTAATGCCTCAGCTTCCAGATTCCCAGCGTGTGTATTTGCCTGTTCTCTCCAAGAAGTTTGTTCTGCTTCTGACAGAGCATCGTGTGGCTTTGTTGGGAAGAGCTCAGGAGTGCTGACTGTTAGAAAGCACCGGGTGTAGCAGAGCAGCTCCAGGGCAGTGGGGTCTCTGCCCGAGCCAAAGCTGCCCCTGTGCACAACAGAGCGAGGCCGGGGCAGCCTCTTCCCTGCAGCCAGTATTGCTCTTGCCCCTTGGCTTTCCACCCTACTCACATTGTGCCAATATTTCTTCGCAACAAATTTCAGTTTTCTCAGTTCTACCCTTAGATTAGTGGGATTCTGGGTGTACTTACCACTACCTGAAGGTGCTACAGTCTGCATACAAAAAACATTATAAACCAGAAACTTTCAAGCTACTTTTTGTAGCTGGGAGTTGGTAGGCGCTGCACAGAAGTGATTCAGTAGGTGGCACACACTGCAGGTCAGACATACTCGAAATTGTCAGCAATTATATGCTTTATGACATTATCTTGATGGATAAAAGTTAATATCATAACATTGGGTTAGTAAGACACTTTGGGATGAAAAGAATCTTACAGAAATAAGTACATTATTTTTTAAGTTATTCCTCCCATGCACCATGAAAAATTTTGAAAAGGAAAAGCAAACATGAATTGAAGGAATACAATATGAAAGATTTCTACCTGCTGTTGGGTTAGCCATTGGTTTTTCTGACTGAGAATGTCTTTTCATAGTTACTTATTACCAGGCAACCACAAAAGAGCTTGATTCAAGATCCACTATAGTGAAGAGGGAAAAAACCCCAACCCAGCCTTAATCAGTCTCCTATTTATTGTAAGAATGAACAACAGTCCTGTTTGGAAATAGGTCACAGGAGGAGGGAAATGCAAACAGCAACCATTAATGCACATTTCACCTAAACCACATCATGTTATTTTCATAAAAAAAATATTTCTTCACACTCCTCGTGCAATAATCTGTTGTGTACAGACCAGCAAGATGTATTTGTTTGGGGATTTGGTTTTTTTTTTTTTAAGATGGGAGCTTTAAGTTCAGAACAGATATTTTTGTGTTACATTGCCAGGCAGCATAAACGAGCAATTTGAACCAGGATTATTTTCAGATTTCGCTGTCACCAAATCTAGCACAACAAATGAACTTTAGACCTGGGAAAATGCAGCCAAGAGTGCAGATTAGTTTCACTAACAGCTATTCAGAAGCATTTGATTGCTTAATGATCTTTAAGCTCAAGAGTCAAACATTGCTTCATACAGAAGTAATAGTCGTTTCATATACCCGCACAAGAGCATTTTATTTATTTTAAACAAGCAAAGCACTCACCAAATCTGCACTCATGGCTCCTCAGATTTCTCTACCACCACACAAATGCATTTTTTACAAGTCAGCTCTTGCATACAGTCAAGTGGTTTTTTCTGGCAGAGTTTTGCACTAAGGGAAAGTAAGACTTCATTATACAGAAAGATTTAAAAAATCAGCCTCACATCCCAACATTAGATTGTCAAATAATTTACACAGAAACTAGTTTCAAATATGGACATGTGAGGGCTAAGGGGACATATTCCTACTGCAGCCTGCTCAATCAGGGGGTTTTTGGTCTATTTTCATTTAAAGAGCTGCTGTAGCAGCAGGAAATGCCCTTTTTAAAGCACTAACGATCTGCATTCCCTTTGTGCTTCACTATAACCTGTTGGACAGCATTTGATAAATGTCACATTTAGCACCAAAAAACCAAGGGTGGGCTCAGAGTTGAAAAAGGATTAGGAAACTCAGTGCAGCAAGTTTCAAATGCCAAGAGCTATTAAACCTGCTACAGAGCAGAGACACCTTCATGAGATTCACTGCTGAGGTCATCCAGTATCCCACCGGCAATGCCTGAGCACAGGGTCCCACCAGAAACCCCACAGCACCTCACTTCCACACATCTTGGAAGCAGAGAGATGGCATTCCTCCAAAGGGCTTTTACACAGAGGATACCCAAGATTTTTCATCTTCCCCTACTTACAGGTGTACTAAAATAATTTTTAGGACCCCATCAGCTTTTTAACAATTAAGCTACAGCAAAATAAAATTCACATGCTTTTTCTTGCCCAGTTTCATCCATATCCTGCACTGCTACAGGAAGGAGCAAATGGGAACAGGCCACCTCTGAGCTGGCTATTGCCAAGAGAAAGGCCCACTGAACATGGCCAAGATGCCCAACAAAGGCACCACACTTCTCTCTTACAAGTTTTCGGAGTCCACAGATTAATAAAACCACTAAATAAACAAAGGATTAAAATCAAAGCTTTTCGAAAAAAACTGATCTAAATTTTAGAGTTATCTGAAATGCACCTTAATTTGATCTAGCACTACCATGCCCAAGTAATAGCCACTTTCTGCCTCTTTCCTTTCTATTTTCTTTTCAAGCAGGTATTTGGCAGAAACTTTGGGCTTGTGAAGACTCAATAAAGCCATTTCAATTTTAATTCCTGTGTTACTCAGGACATTAAGTAACTTGCAAAGGATTCTTGGTGTTGGATATTTCTTTCCCTGGGATCATCTCAAACATCCTAACAATCAACTCTGAAGGTTAGTTCACTATGCTTCAGAGCAAATTACTACGGGGAAGAGCCTAACACTACTTTGGCACAGGAATATCTACAACCACAAAGAAATTAAGCACCACAAGAAACAGCAAAGCTGTTTTCAACCTATAGATGAAAACATGAATAATGTATCTGTCAGAACTGCTAGTAAATAACTTCTGGAAATACAGTCAAGACACACATTTAGGTCACTGCACCCAGAAAATTTTTGAGGAAAACTTTTGAAACCACTACAAATTAGGTAGAATATAAAGCTCTCAAAAATCTGCACTTTCATGACAGTTTTAAGACATACTAAACTTGATTCTTAGAAAATTATTTTGCATTGTTAAGCAAAAGACTCAAGTTCTAGGAATCAGCAGAATAATTACTTCTTGCCTTTAACAGTAGCTCGAATAATTAATTTTTTGTTACAGCCTCTAAATAGGTAAATATACTCCCTTCTTGAGTAATTACACACTTTATCTCCTATGGCTTTTACTCTTTAGGAAATAAAGTTGGAGTCAAACATTCTGTTTTAAAATCTATCATGAGTTTTAACATCCATCAAGATGTCAAACAGCTGGTGCATTTATTTACAATACATTTTCCAGGTAAGACTATTTTCTAACCAGCTGCTCATGTTATATTTAGGATATACTCATGATGACTCCAGACATAAAATGGAAAAGGTCCATTTTGAAAGTACATTAAAAAAGTTGTCACCAGCCACTGGATTACAATTATTTTCTAAAGATTTAGTTCTGGGAAAACAAGTTTGGTTTTAGTATTTAAAAACCTGAGCTGTAAATTCTGACTAAACAAAATCAAGTCATGTCTCACAAAGAGGAAGATTTACTTACATTTCAGCTTCTTTTCTGCCACAAGGGAGAAGACTGTCAATTAACAAATACATAGGTTTTTAACTATAAACACCATTTGATCAACTTTCTTTCCAGTTAAAAGCATCTCAGCAAATCAATTTAATGCCAAACAGGAAGACATACAAACATTTCAGCTTATTTATGTATTTCCAGTGGTCTGTGGTGGACTAGCAGAGGGAAAACACCAGAACTTGCAGGATGTGCATGTCTCCCAGGGAAGGACAACAAGTAACATCAGCCATGCTTCAGGAACTGCTGAACATGGATTGTGGCTGGAAGTAAATCCAATTAACTCTTGCATAGCTCTACACAACCCACCTCAGCATGGCAGCTTTGAGCAGCTGCTGCCCTGCAGCTGCAACACCACCCCAAAGCCAATTTTGGAAGACAAAGAAAATGGATCCTTCCATAAGTTTCCTATGTATTTGAGGATGAAAATTAGACAAAAATCATACATTAAGAAATCTTTACACATGTATTATCTTCCATTTATTCTCAGGCTTACAGACTCTGCTCCAGCCTTCCTGAAAGGAAAACCAGCAAACCAGGGCCACCTGAATAAAATCAGCTTCCCAACTCCAGGCAGAGGGGCCCAGGACTCAGCTGGGGAAGGACCCCGACAGTACAAAAAATGTTACTCGAGTAACTCTTTCCACAGCGCTGTGAAGGGGAAGACAGGGTGTCAAGAATGGTGATAAACTGCAATAGTTAGATTAAACATTTATTTTTTTTCATATATTCACAAAATCTTCACAAAAGTATTGAAACTCAAAAAGGAATTAGACTTGAGTCAAATACAGAGATGAAATGTACAAGACAAATGAGCAGGCAAACTAAAAGGTCTTGAAAGTATTTTACTTCAGATTGAAAAACGAACAGTTCAACTGTTCCGTTTAAATAAAGTTTTGCAAGATATACAGTATTTTATGAATACAATGCTGGTCATTTGAGGCAATGTAAAATACCTCAATTTTTCCTTCATGCTTTTTTTTTTTCTTTTTTTTTTCTTTTTTTTTTTTTTTTTTTTAGAAAGATACTGTTTACCAAAAAGAAACTTGAGCAGTCCAGGAAAAGCTATTTTCCATTAAATTTATGAAAACCATAAATTGAGGCAAACCTAAGATTCCCAATGGAATCAAGATTATCTTCCCGCTACCACCACCTTAAAATTATCACATGCTTATTGGAACACTAATATCTGCACCCTAGGAGTACATTTGCTTTCAACAATGAGGGTGATTCTTTTAAAAACACTTCAGTGTGGTAAATGCGACACAGATCTTTGCAAGTATTAAGTTTTGGAACAGTTTTGCTAATAGCAGCTAACAATACTGGATTAATATAATTTATAAATAATTGTTCCCTAAGCGGTGAACATAAGTCTACACATTCACAATAATCTAAAACAAAATAAATAGTGACTATGCATAATGTGGTACAACTTTTACTAGTTTCTATGAAGAAAAGCTGAACATCTTGATAAAATCATCTGATCAAATTAAAATATGACTAAAAATTAAAAAAATTGTCAAATTAACATCACTTAAGCTTAGTGTTGAAGTAAATGTTATGACTTGCTGTATTTTTGGAATATATACATATTTTCCTTTTTGAAGTAAAACACTTTAACACATTGAAAATGTTTATTAATTTAAGTGATGACATTGGTTCTGGTCTCATTTTACTTTAAAAATCATTGCACTCATTAGTGCCCATAAAGGTCAGGTTGGTCTGTAGTATTCTGTAAATGTATATAAAAAGAGTTTCTCAAAGCTAACAGTACTTTTTATAAAAGCATCATCTCAGAACTGCTGCATTTAATACAGCCAGGTATGCCAAGTACAGACTCTCCTCTTTACAGAAATATGTGAAAGTAAATGCCACTTAACTCTCGACCACTGAAGTGCCCCAACTCCTGCTCCAAGCGATGCCTGTGAGTGTCATTTTCCATTTCATTCGCATTCATGGCATCAAAGGTACTGCAACCCAGACTTGTGATGTGACTGAACCACACACATGTGGAGTTTCAGTGAAATGAGAACTAGGTCAATGAAGAAATATTATGAGATATGAATGGTTTGGGTCTTTAAGGCAATATAAAGTATATTTCATTATTTGAAATTGTTTTTAATAATTAAGTGTAAATATAAAAATGCCTAAGAGGGGAGTGAGAAAAAAATACTTTAATTGTAAAATTTAATTAAAGCTTCAACAGTTATCATCTCCTACAGGAGTTAGCAAAAATATAAAAGACAAAAAAACCCAGACCTGGAAGGGGGAGGAAAGGCACAAACAAGGAGGCATGGGATTAAAGCAGCCCAGGAATGCAAACGTCTGTAACAAACTGAGTTTTGCTGTTTTGTTTTTTTTGAAACCAAAAAAAGGAAAACAATCACCACCATCAATCAATCAAACAAACAAACAAACAAACAAACCAAAAAACAAAAACAAAACCAAACCCCCGAGTGGCCTTTTGTTGCTTCTTTAAAAAAAAGAAGGAAGGGTCAAGGAGAGACCACTAAGGGGAGGAAGAGAAGGATGCAACTATAAAACCCCATTGCCTGAAATGATGGCACTCTAGAAAACAAGGTGAAGGTTACTTTTCAGAGATGACAAGCTCAGTGTCTACACAAAGTACATGTACACTTTATACAAATGAAAATCTTCATTTGCCACCATAAACCTTTCTTTCAGAGGAACAGCTTTTGCAGATCAAAAGTTCTACGAGATCTTCCAAATGCCAAGAAAAGAAATTCTGAGCAATATAACTAGTAATGTCTCTTTATATGGATGTTAAGATGACAATTCAGATTATTTTCCAAACTAATCCTGAGAAAAATTTATGCTTACAATTTAAACAGTAATGTTATGTAAAAAGTATTAACAAATCCACTATTACAAATGTCAGTTTTCCTATATGGTCATCTATATATACACAATAAAATGGTAAGTATATGCAAAAATAATTAAAAAATCATGCACAAATTACTTTCACCTTTAAAGGCTGGGTTTCCCTCAAAATACAATTTTTTGCCTTTTTTTTTCCTATTTTTTGTGTTTTATTTGTTTGTTACCACCCCCTAGACACACTGAGTACTATCTCTACAGGTCAGCATGAGCTGATGGGAAATACATTTATTTTACATTCAAGCTTTTATGTCCTAAATGACCCTGTTGTAGCATATGACTTATCAAATGAGCAGCCTTTTTCCTCTTTTTAAAAAATTATTTTTTCCTTTTTTTTCTATTTTTTTCCTTTTTTTTTTTTTTTTTTTTTTTTTTTTTTTTTTTTTTTTTTTTTTTTGCAGTGATCAGTCTTCATGTTCCGTTCCGTGGCGAGCTGGGAAAAAAAAATGCAGTTGCTAATCTATGTCTGAACAGTCTGAAGCTCCAGAAGAGATCCAAGGAGTCACTATCAAACTATCCTGTAGCATGAGATCATTGCACACAGAAGAACAGTCATAAAGTAGGCAACTATCTACAAAGGTCTGACAGGGCTGCATCCCTCTTGTGTTTCCTCTTTTTGCCGTGGAAAAACTGATGGTGTGATTTGCTGCCTTGGTGCTGTTTGTTTGTGACTGAGGTACCATGGCTTGAGTTTGTTGGACCTTGGAAGCCTTTGTTAGAAGAGCGAAATAACCGTGCAGATCCATGCTGTGGAGGAAAGAGCACATGGTGAATCCGTGCCAAGGGGAATAAAGCATGGCAATCACACATCCCTGCCTCTGGACAACGAGCATGGTGACTTCTGAAAACAACACCCTTGAAAAACTTGCTATGGCAGAAGAAACCTGGTCATTGCTGAGACAGCAGCACAGCATTGCCAATCTCCCACTTGGGTGGTTGCAAACAAATGTTCACCTCCAGCCCCAAACAGGTCCAGAGACGGGAGCAGAGCACTTAGAATTTTGGAAAGTATAAAGGTATTTTACAGAAACGTCCATAATCCAGGACAACAGACGAAGATTGCTCAAATCTGATTCAGGACTAATCTCATGCCACATCTTTTCAGAGATGGGGTATGTCAGACCATGGACATGCATATTCCAGCCTGGAATTAGTTCTGCCCAGTAACACAAACACACGCTCATAGCATAGCCAAGGCCAGGTGTGTGAATTGTCTTGTTAGAAGACAGATCATCAGCAAATAAGAGACATGTCTTCAGAATTATTTTCAGGAAAAGTATTCCAGAAGGTTCTGGACTATGTTTCAAACATAAAAGATCTAATTTCTGAAAAAGTGTAAGAATTTAAACTGCATGTATCCAGGGTATACTGTAGATAGAGGCATAGAATATTTCCAGAATACTGAGTCGCCACAGAGGCGTTCCTCATTGTGGGAAATCTCCTAAATGCATAAGCTCTAATAGGTGTCATCATAAGGATGTTTGGGAGAATGAGGGGGAATGTCATGTATTAGCAAAGAATCTTCATCTCCCTTAGTGGAAGACAGATCAACAAGTATCAACAGCTAAAAGAGCAGCCAGTCAGAGTTTTAAACACACATTTTTGCTAACTGCTTTCACTGAGTGTAGGCACGCCTCATTTCTCAAATTTTGCAATCGCAACTGGACTGACGTGCTTTCTGCAAAGGAGGAAATGGGTGCAACACAGCTGTACACTTCTGGTAAATTTGGTGCACATTAAAGCTGGGAAAGCCACGGTTGCAAATTCATCTGTGCAAGCTTAACAGAGAACCAGGTGGCTTTAGATACAATCAGAGCTGGAAGCTTTTTAATGGGGCAAAAGGGAGGTGAAAAAATGCAGTGTTCCCTTTCCAGAACAAGTTACCCTTCCATGGGGGATATGTGTAATATTCAAATAATCTACACAGTTGTTGTTTTCAAACATTTCACAAACCTGAGATTTGTTCGTGTTGCTGGATGTATTGGCTGTTTGGCTATTTTGTGTTTTCCCACTTGACTGGGAGGATTCCAGTGACACTTCTTGTGACCCCACTCTGTTTGTGGTAGACTGACGACAACTCAACTGTTTAGAGGTTTTGCAAGGTGTTCCATCAGAATCCTTCAGGAAAATGTAAAGGATTAGTGAGTTTTTCTTAAGAGTGAGTATTTCTAAAAGTGAATTTTCCTTTAAAATAAAGTTGACAGTGGACAAAACTGAAAACTTTTTCATTTTACTAGACATTAAAAATTCTTTCAATCCAGAATTCTTATTGAGTAAAACAGATTTAAAGATGTATTGATGTGTGATTCTGGTTTTGAGATTTGCCTTTTATTTTTTAAAGAAAATTCTCAAACAGATTTTTTTCGAAGCTTTTGGCCTGTTTGTTTTTTAAAGCACGTGGCTTAGGACTACCAGTCTGTTTTACTTTTGAAATACAGTTTTCCCAGAGAAAAGAGGGCTGTGGAACTTTATATCTACTATATTCACTTTCTACATGTATTGGGTCAAAAACACACTGCAATTTATATGTGTAGAAATTGCATAAGAGTTCACATCTTATGCAAGTTAGGATTCTGGATGAATTAATTGACTAGGATTGTGAGCTCCCAAAATGTATTTTGTGACAATATAAATCAGAGGGAAAAAAAACCCGAAGAAATTTTAAAAGGTGAAGTCAGAAAACCTCCAGTACTTACTACATCACTAGAGCTGGACAGTGTGGATGATGATGATGATAAAGGACCTGATGAAGAATTTGAAGAATGTTTACTAAGTGTTTCTGAAGTTTTATTTCTAGGTTTTCCTAGTGCTTCATTCTCTTCAGCAAGATTATTGTTGCATTTGTCCAGCTGCTGAGTATCTACTATCAAGGTTACTCCATTACCTAGTAAAAACAAAACAGAAGCATCACCATACGTTCAAATGCAAATATATGTCACCTTGGGGTTTTTTAATATAGCCCCTAAGATAGAAAATACGTGTTACATCCCACAGGACATGCACAGACATGCACACATCCATACCCTAAATCCATGCAGGCACATGGGAGTGCATCTGTGTGTGTGCACTGCAGGCCAGCACCTCCCAGAGGGGTGGTGGCTTCCTGACAGGAGCCATTAATGCACTGGGCACTGCCCATGGTTTGAGATGGAAATTAGGGACAGAAGATGTGGAAGAAGGCAGTAACAAAGTTCACACGTGCTGCCGTAGATTGTTTCATGCCACGCTTCAACAGCACTCAAATACATAGGTTTAAATTCTGTTCCTATATGCCCAATACTCAGCAACTCAAATTTTTCTTCTCCTGGAGCTTCCAGGATCAGAAGAACTCCAAATAAGCCTCATTGCTTTGTAGGATTTCCTACACTGAAAATTCAAGATACAGAACTCTCGTATCTCACTAAGCTCTGCCTTAAAAAAAAAAAAAAAAAAAAGGGAACTTAAATCTGAACTAAATCAACAAGACAACCACTCTTACTGTCACCATTACCCCCTTAATACGGGGTTATTTTTCTTTTTCTGATTGCTGTTCTATCTCAAACAAGACACTTAGGAGGTAGAGATTTATGTAATGTCCAGGCACGTAGGCAGCTAAAAAGGAGGGGATGGGAGCTCCTGAGACTGTCTGCCATTCCTGGGGACAGCAGGGCCACCAGGGCCTGCAGGCTGACAGCCCCAATGGCACAGAGCACATTCAGCTGACAAATCACTTACACAAGTTCTAAAAACAAGTAAACAAAATCCCAGCCTAGTCAAAGGAATGGGTCCTTGCATTCTCTTCTCTGATTAGTCGCTAACAAGAGAACACTTCTGATAGGGAACATTCTAGAATTAACTCAAGAGTATTAAAATTGATTACTTTGAAAACTTCCAGACAGCAGATACACCTGCACCAAAAGAGGGTGGCAACTGGCTGCTGGAGTCAGAAGATGGGCAATGGATTAAAGGTGATTCAAAAGGGCATCGTCACCAAGTTCTCTGGCTAGATTTTGTGTTTCCATTTGTTAAAAACAAGATCGTGATCAATATTTCATGACTTTTCTGTTTAAAATACTTATTTCACTTATATAGTGAATCCTGGCTTAAGTATTGCTTCCTTACACATACGGTATATTAGACTTAAAAATGAATATTAAAAATGCAGAATTTAAGGATTCAGATTTAAACTAGCATGCCCAGTAATTCTTGTTAAAACCCTGTCCACATTTAAAGGACAAAGGAAGTGTGACACTAACAATGTGGTAATTTAAATTGGAAGTTTTTCCAAAGTCTCTTCTTGGAAGGCAGCACTCTTTACAGACTTCTCTACTAACCAAATCTACTGTAGTACAATAAAGATGGGGACATTTTACTCTCACACAAATCTGACTTTTCTGGATGAAAAGACAGAATATTGAACAAAAAAAGGAAATTTCTATTAAGATGCACGCATTGACTTATGTGAGGCAGAAGCAACAACAAAATCTATACAAGCAAAATGTGCAGGAAGTTCCCCCCCTCAGCCCTGCTGAGTCAAAACTCACCATTACATGAAGATTCTGTTCTGCTTTGCATTCCCCACTGCTTGGATATCCAGTCTCTGTATGTGGCCACTTCTTGTGTTACTCTAATTATTCTCCCTAATATACTGCAAACCAGGAAAAAAAACCAAAACCATCACCACAATTAATTTTTAGACACAGAAAAATATAAGCAATGAATGCAGTCAGAGATTTAGAATCAGAGACTTTACCTTTCTGTTTCGTTGTTAGGGTAATATTTAGCTATTGGGGAAACCGCATGGCTCAGAACAACATAGGCATAATCAAAAGCCTGCTTCACTTGCATGGCACCATAGGAACTCCTCCCAACATCATTACCTTAAAATAAGAATACCAATAAATGAGTAAGATTGAAACTGTGGTTATCACCTTTCAGGCAGGAGACAGTAATCTGTTTTAAAAGTTGCCCTTAAGTCCCAGCTAACTGCAGCCACCTCTTGTAGAACAGTTCTAGCATAAAGCATAAATATTTGAAAGAGCTTAAAAGATCTACAGATATTTAGATGTAAAGTCCAAACCAGCAATTCTCTGGGTAAAAGTATAATACATGAAGAAAAAAAAAAGTCTTGCACTGCATCTATTAAATATTTAACAGTACTGATATTCCGTTTTGGTTTCTGAGGATACCTGGCTGTAATGGATCCTCGATGTACAGCATTGATGGTCTGTAGCCATCCAACATGCTTTTCTGCACTTCATCCTTGGCAACATAAGAGCCACCATCCTTTATTCGGATTCCAGTCTTCAGATAATTGAAGTGACGCCCATATAATTCAAAAAACTCTATTAAAAGAACACCATAGTTGGCACTGGGCATACAGGCATCTTCCCTGGGATGCAGCTATTAAGAAGAGAGAGAAAAATTCATTCTTTTAAGACATCAAGTTCTTATCTTTTTTTTACAGAAAACATGTCTAAATACAGTAATAAATAATAATAAGACAGGTGTGTCCAAATATAGTATTTTCCCTTGATAAAGCAGTTTCGCATCTTTAAAGTAAGATGCTATGCCAACTTTTCTAAAATAATTACCTCTTTAAAAAAAGGCTGTCAAGCACTAATCTTTTTGCATTTGAACTTTTAGTCCAATAAGTGAACTTCCAGCACTAATGCAGGGTTCTTGTGAAAAAGCAGATATTTGCACCTCACAAACCTGGGTCTGCAATACAAATACAGACTTGTCGTGCACAGCTATATACAGGATCCCCTCTGCTGTTAACTAAGCAGCCTGAGAGACTGTGAACAGAACCAGCTCAGGATTGTAAAAGATATGAAACCTGACTTTTTTTAAAATTATTTTTTTAATGAGCAAATTGAAGTGCTGTTACTCAACGTAGAAAAAAAATGGATTGGGAGAGATTTTAGTTTTACACTATATGCAAGATGCCCTTATTTCTTTTGTGTTCAGCAGGGAATTGCAAAGGCACTCAGCAAACACCGAGCTCCAGTTCCAGGCTCAGGTTTTAGAGTAATTACAGTCTGAAAAAGTATGGACATAAACTTGCAAACACAGTTATACATAACATTTAGTTCAGGGATAAGAACAGGGCTGATACAGTCAGAAATCAGCTACCTCATATTTGTCCAGTATTTCCCTCCCCCAGGCACAACAATATAGATTTAGCTCATGCATTTTGTTCTATTAGATTTAAGAGAAAGTTGTAAAACATGGTTGTTTGATATCAGCTTAGAAGCCCAGAGAAACAAGATTACACTGGATTCCCGAAAGCACCTACAGGGTGTACAACCTGGAGACCAAGTGTTACAAAGGACAGCTACAGCTAACACCAACATTATGGGACTTGTTCCAATCAAGTTATACAATATTCAAGTTGTTATGCACATGTCATATCATGTGTATCAAAATCATATGTATCAGTGCCTGGCATTAGTACACCAATAGATGTTCCAAACATCTTTCATACCAAAAGTATCAGTATCAGAGAAAGAACAGAAGACAGGTGGGACTTATCTAATTTTAAATGAAAAGGAGGTGCAATCCTAAAAAATGATAGCTTAAATGATTAAATTTAAGGGTTGATCAAATTCCTTCTTAAGGTGATGTCCTTATGCACCAATGGCATTAATAAATTCCATTGAACTTACCTGAAGGAAACTGACAGCCATTAAGAAGAGACTATAAGAACCAATTCCACCTGTAAATACTTCATTAAGGTCCCTCTGCAACAGGAACTGTTTCAATACTAAAACTAGAAATGGTAACACAGGATATTTCTGGAAGAGAAAAACAAAGCTGTTACAATACTGTGATGCATGCATACAATGGATGCTAAGAGAGTATACTGAAACTATCTGTTATATTGTCTTAAAGCTAACTATAAATTTAACCTATCATTTTTAGTAACAGTGCAGAAGCCTATGTCCTGCCTGTGATCAACACAGGTATGTTATCTGTTTGACTCTGGTGGCAAATATTAACAACAGAAAAAAGTTATTACATCATAAAATCTTGAGTATTTGGGTTGAATATATATATATACACACACTTGCTTTTCTCATACAAGTGAAAAGTACAGCAAAGCAAGAACTGTGAAGATATCAACATCTGTAACAAAACCTTCTTGCTATAACTGAGGGGTAGCTCAAAGTGCACTGAGATTTCTGTCCTGCAAGTACTTTGGATGCCCAGAGTTAAATAAAGCCCTTCAAAATTACTACACCCAGGTAACATTTTCAAACAAGCAAAATATCTTTGTGTAACTGGTCCTTTAATGGGTTTATCTGCATGGATTCCCCTAAGAGACATGGAGAACACAGACCTTTGGGACAGCAGTGGAGGCTGGGCTATGCCTGCACTCTGTACACCCCCCACAGGGGAGAGGTAAAAGAGGCTCAGTAATATTACTGCTTTTATCAACACAGAGCCAAGAAGTTCCTTAGTGCCACAGATGAAATGTGGGTCATGATGACCGTGACAGCAAAAAGATTAAAGGGAAAGAAGAATTTTGCTAAGAACTTCTCTGCATGAGCCTTACACTGAGTATTGGGAGCCCTATTCAACTGAAAATCCCTAACTATCTAACTGAAGATTTTGAACTATTAAGAACTTCCAGTCACAAGCTGAAGTGTTGAATATCAGTATGTACCAAAATTTAAAGACAGGATTTTTCTCAGAAAACTGCATACCCTTAAAAAAGGCTCCAACTGCCTCAGTCTTCCTAAATTACCCAGGTGAAGAGAAAGACGCATTTTCAAGCCTAATGCCAAATATGACATCTCAGGTATTGAAGTTATGTGGGACAAAATAAGACCCAAGAGAATGTCCTGCAAGTGTTTTATAGAGAGTGCCTCAAGAACAGCAACGAAGTCACTTGGCAAGAACACACCAAGTTTTCTCCAAGTCAAACAAAGGACCCTCCACAGCAGCACAGCTGCCCGTGCTCAAGGCCAGCTGTGGTGTGGCACAGCTGCACAGCCTTGGCTCAGCCTGCTGGGAAAACAGCCCTGTGGGAAAGCACCATGTGGGAAGCCTTGCTGGGAGTGCCTCCACTTTGCTCGAGAGCTACTTCCCATCTCAGCTGTTCCCTGAGCTGGCAGCCCGAGCCA
Organism: Promerops cafer; assembly: GCA_013398275.1. Classification (NCBI taxonomy): domain Eukaryota; kingdom Metazoa; phylum Chordata; class Aves; order Passeriformes; family Nectariniidae; genus Promerops; species Promerops cafer. The sequence continues at coordinate 2,046,767 of VZSE01014611.1, forward strand.
CGCTGCCCCACACTGGTGCTGATCCTGACCCTAATCCTGATCCTGACCACAGCCTGGACATCCTCATTGGCCACCTGTCTGCCAGGCACTGGCCAGTCTGGGAACTGACCCTAGCTACTGCCACCAGACCTGCTCTGCTCTTTGGGCTGCGGTACCACAGGGCTGCAGCCTTGCCCCTGCTGCCACACACAGCTCCTGTTCCATCCCCAGGGGCATAGACTCCTCTTGCCCCCTGACCCAAGGCCAAAGGGTCACAAGTAACCTGGCAACTTGATTTTCTATGCTTTCACACACAAAAATATCTTCAGGCTTTCATGAGAAGACTATCTCCCATCTTGAAATTCAGAAGTGCATATGTAGTTCAATGAACTGCAGTTAAAAGAGCAGAACACTTAAAGCAGGGATTAGTGCATTTTCCTTAATCATTATACCATTAAAACTACTCCACATTTTATTCTTGTATTTTAGTATCTACATGCCTTTTAAGGCAATATATCTAAAACTTAAGAATATCCCTCAGCATTATCAGATAACAAAAAACAACAGAGTATAAGTGTATCTTTAGCAAGGATGCAGTCAAACAGAAAATAAAATTAAGTTATCAAATACTCAGCAGGTATTTGAGAGTGTTGCCTAACCTTGATAAAATCTTTGATGAGCTGGGCTGCTTTAACCCCATTCTGTACATTAAAGCTTATATCAACTTTTACTTCAGTGAAGGAATCTGTCAGTTTAATAATAGGTACCTGCAAAAGAAAAATACAATAAGTCAATACAGATTTCCAAGACACATTTGGTTTCATTTATAACTTATATGCACCAGTAAACCTGAAATTTTTCATGAATTTATAGAGAGAAGGTAGGCAGTGAAATCAGAACTCCTATTTATGTACTTGCCTTGCCATCTCTTTACATAAACTTTGCTTTTCTAACTCATAAACACTATTTTCAATTTACTGTCCTGCCGAACAGAACTTAATGCTTTACCTTCCAGGTGATTTATTTTGGATTGGTTTGGGTGAGTTGCTGTTGCAGCAGCTCAGCTCTGGTGGGGACCACAGACACCAGAGGGAGACAAACACTGGAGAAACACAGAGAAATTGTCCTGGAGACATCAGAAATGACACAACTCATGTCACTGGCGTCATCACTTCCTCACCAAAATGAACTTCAGTTAAGAAGTACAAGATATGGAGAGTACTCTGATGTATCTCCACCTAAGTGATTGCCCAATTACCTCTCTCTACTAATAATAGCTATGACTTAGATACCCTAATACTCTTACATATGTTTACAATTAGCAAAAGGTAGGAAATTATAATGAAATTAATCTATTTTTTTGCAAGACATACCACTACCTATTTAGACAAGGCTGTACTTAGTACTTCTATGTGAAAACTGATTACATACTTGCAAGAAGAAAAAAGAAATTATTTACTTATGTAAAAACTCAGTCCAGAAATGCACAAGTTTAAACACATCAATGCACAACACTGACTAGTACAATCTCTCTTAAAAGCAACATGTTGTGCATATGAAATATCAGACAATTTCCACAATAGAAAAAATGCTTTTGTTATTGCACTATCAATTATTTTGTCAGTAATAAAAATCATACTAAATAAAAAAAGTTCTATATGTTCTATTTCAAATTTAATATACAAAATAGTTTCTGCCTATGAAAATTCATTCTTTTAACCAACATCTTTCTTTGCTTAGAAATTTAACTTAGAACAAGGAAATACCCTCTTCCCCCAAACTTACAGTTGCTTTATCTAAAACCTTTACTGAGTTTTCATCTGCTACATTGTGCTTTCTAAGAGCTTCTTCCAGGGTCCAAAGAGGTAATGTCTCCCATTTTCCAAACACAACTAAATCAATATCACTGAAATGGAAAAAAATATATTTATTCAAATTAAAAGACCAATACACTTAAAATACAAACAACTGACATCTATACATAGCTGAAATAAAGCTGACAGAACACAGCTGAAACAAATAACTAATTCTGATTTTTCCAAGGAAATGGTTGGAGATGAATTCTTACACTTGGGGAAGTACAGACCATTTCAGGTTACCTAGAGGAGGGGACAGATAAACACAAATCAATTAGGCTGCAAAGTCCAAGATTAGTCTCCTCAGGCCACACTGTGAGCAGAGAGGGATCAGCTTCTCTGGAGTGATTCAGAGCAAGAAATTAACTTGTTGTGAATCACCACCTTTGGGCTGTATTCACCAGGAATGTCTATCAGCAGCCTGACACCGAAGGGAACAGTCCTGTTTCCCATCCTCTACCCCCAGATGCATGACCCTGTCTCCTCCTTTGCTTCAGGTCTGGCATTTGCCTAATCCACAGCAAATCAGTTCGACCTATTAATGAGTCTGGCAGAAACCTTCTTCACTCCCCCTTTAAAGAACCCACAGAACACTCTGGGGTAATGTCCTGCCTCTTTGCATCTCTAAGTTGGTTTTCTGGATGATCAGAGCACCAGATGGCACAGGGTAAGCTGCTGGCCTGTAGTGCCAAGAACAGGGAGCAAGGAAAGGGAGAAGAAAACATGGCAACTTGGACTTCAGGAAGCAACAAGCTATTAAATAAGATCAAGCCACCCAATTAACTTCACTCATTAACTCAGCTCCTTGAAGGGGTGTCTCCATCCCACTACACTTCCTCCCTATGCACACACATAGTCATTTCACTACACAGGGAGCTGACACCCTAACTCAATCCCTCAACTCAAGTTCAAAAGGTGGCTGGTGTCACATCTGAAGCCAGTGAGGGCTACTGTGAGATCCTGAGCTTCTCCCTCTTTGCTCCCCAAGTCCTTTGATTTCCCTGCTTGGCCAGGAACACAACGGAGGTGAGCATGTAACCCTATAGTTATGCTAGCAGGATGCTTCAGTGATATAGAAAACTGTGTAACAGAAAACAAAATAGTTTAGAAATACTTCCCACTGCAAAAGATTCTATAGATCTGCTGATTGACAAACACCACTGCTTTAACAATCCCAAAGAAACTACATCTGCATTAGATGAGCTGTCTCCTGCCAAGCAGCAGTTCAGCCACAGACCATTGGGCTGACAAGGACAGGCAGCACCCGGCCACTTTCAGACATGTTTCCAAAACTGGCTTGGAGAGCAGGAAATTATCCTGGACATGTCTCTTCTAAACTGAATGTGTTAAACAATGACTGGAAAGTTAAACCATGACTGCTGACAGTTAAAAACAGGAGACATTTTTCTGCACACCGAGAGAGAAAAAGCAGCTCTGTTGCCACCTTGAGCATAGATACTGCCTACAAAGGGACACAGAGATCCAGCAGCAAAGCAACTGTGCGCCCAAACCTTCAACAGCAGCTTAAGTTAATGGATATAGAGTAAATCCCAACAAAGAGACACATTAAAAACACACTTCAGGCCTTTCTGAATCCCAGGGCCTGAAATCTAAACAAACTGTTACTGAGTGGTAGGGAAAAACTAGGGCAAAGGGAAGCTTTGATAAAAGGCAACAGTGAATTAATGACCAACACACAAATGACAACTATTTTGAAAGTTTGGTAAGCACTACCACAGGAAGGTTTTTTGTGGGTTTATGTACTGTACTTGAAGTATCTGCATTGGTTCTCCCCCAAAACAAATACTCAAGAAAGGCAGTATATGACAACAGAAAAGCATGTATATGATAACAGAAAATTTTTGTTACATCTGTTTAAAAACAATCAAGCAAATATACAAAAGTATCCATCAACTGGCCAGGAATATCTCTCTAGCATTACCAGCATCAAATCAAATTTATTTAAGCCTATTTAAAAAAAGTTTTAATAAGGCCAGGAATGAGGTCAAATGTGAAAACAATGACTATTTGTACACCTCACTTCTGGCTTTAAAAACAAAAACTGAGAAATTTGACTCCCTTACAACTCCTGAAACTAAAGCAGGTACTAAAGCATCTGTCAGGTCCTTTCTTTCACAAATAGAGATGAAACAATGATGAGGATATCCTTCACCTGCAGTCAGAACTAGGTGTCCTCCTGTTCCCAAAGTATGGAACTCAGTTCAAAAGTTATCCTCAGATTTATGCTATTTAAATGTGTTTATTCCCTGCAGCCATTTAAGCCTTTCACTCTGTTTCTATTTAGTTGTCATAAATGCTCACAATTTCTATACAGAAGATACCAGTGTTGCTGATTAAAGACTCTTTTTGAAAACTAGCATTAAATTTGGAAAAAGGTAGATGTTGACTATTGTACAGATTTCACAAAAGACTGAAATAAAAAAACCAATTCCATATGTAACATTTTCTCTTCAGCACTAACATTAACAATGTGATGTTAAAGGTTTCAATTTAGTTATCTGTAGAGATAAAATTTAGCTTTTCTTTTAGGGCCAACATCTTCTTTTGGTATTCATGAAGCCAAATCCTAATATAAGCCTTTTTTGACCACATGGTAATTCAGATCCTTCTACTGATACATGCAAGATCTATATAGACACATGTTACAGTCAATAGTCTTATTTATTGTATTTCTGTACAATTTGCAGAGAACAAATAGCTTAACACTTTCGTAGTATAACAAGTATTGACATAAGTAACACAGATCCTGGGAGAGCAGATAAATAACCCCAGGGTTACAGGTCCAACAAGTTACTTTTGTGTGGAATTTACACTGAAAAATTACTAACCTTGTAGGTAAATATAAACCAGTTTTAAAACTTCCAAATATCTGCACCTGAAACACAAGAAAAGACTATATAAGAGAACATATAGGAAGAAATAAGGAATTTTTCAGGCTTCAGAAGACAAAGAAGCTGCTTGTAAAGGTTGGCTATTGCTACCCTCCATTGGTAGATTTTGGTATTGCTAACAGGCACTCAACACTTCTGTTAAAGCATACACATATTCAGTGTACTACAGACAGCTGATCTTCACTGTTTTTAAAAACGTTAATAACTTTGACTTTTATAAACAACTGCTTTGCAATGTAAAAATTGTTCCCGTGACCAAATTTGTTAAAAACCCAGAACCCAAGATTTTGAAATGCTTAACGATGACAGAACATTTAAGAAAAACAGTATCAGTTTCATTTGCTTTTTGTTTTCATATCTCAAAGTACACCTCTCAGTGTTCAAGCATTTTCAAAGTTTAACTTATTTCCATTGCTTTGCATGCTTTAAAAATATCAGTTCTGTCATGACCCATTTTTTTTTCTGCATTACAAAGCATGTAGCACAGCTCTGTCTATTTCTGTTTAAACAACAAACAAAAGTTTCATAAAGCTTCACATCCCACAGAATTACTTTATTATGCTGGATTTTTACTAGCACTGGAGGTGTAAACCACCAGGTTTCCCCTGCAAGCTGTCCAAAAGCACACTCTCATTACTCAGCCAAGCCTTGCAGGGAGGTCGGACTCATGTGCTGAGTCTCAAAGGGGGGTTGGGGAGACTTCAAAGTAAAAAATATCTACACATTTGGGCTAATTTTCAGCCATTCTTCTGATGTGTTTCCTGGAGCCACCTTATACAGACTTGAGTATTCTGCTTTAATGAGTCTCATACACCAGCTTGATTGCCACCTATTTGTATGTCAAGTGACCCACTTTTTATGATTTTCCCCTTCAGGATAAGAAAAAGGGGGAGACAGGAAAATATGATGTTTTGCAAATGCCTTAATACTTCAGTAGACTAAGAAGCAGTTTGAGTGATTCTTCCTGATTATTTTTTATCACTTCACTCCTCTCAGCTGCTCACCCCACACCCAATAAATAGCACATACACAATTTAATATTGGAAGTTCAGAGCTTCTCAAACCGAAAAAGACTGTGAGAGGTGCCACAGCATGAACATCAATATTGTACAAAAACATAAAGGCATCACAAAGCTAAGAATGTAATAATAATAATTATCACTATTTTTAATACAGGGTAGTAATAAAAGTACCCTCTATGAAACTGGGTTCAGACAAACCAGGATTCATTTGGGCACCAGAAACACCAGAAAAGTGCTTTTGCACAGTAAAACAGCCACTGATAGGTTCAGAAAAAACTAAATGTGCTTTCACATTATCAAACAAAATAGTGAGTTCAGCTGAACAGCAAAGAAAGCCTTTACTGAATAAACAACCCTGAAAGTATTCATAAACTTACTGATACAACATATATGACCTTTACCAAAAGGAATGAGACAACATCTGCTCTTGTACACTGATTTGGAGTATGAGAAACACTGAACTATTAAAAAAGAAACCCACATCAACACTTCAACCACTCTCTCACAAAAACTGGAAAGACAGAAGAGGAAGAGCGGGGAAATCAGAACACAAATTTTAAAGGATTTTGATTTATTATCAATTTGGAATTTAAACTGATGAAGCTCTGTAGCCGTGCATGTATTTAAAGCATCCCAAACACTGAACACTATTCTGGCTTGAGACGTGAGCATTAGTTTTTGTGGTGTGCCAATGCTGCCAATCATGTTTTTATTGTTTGTGGACAGAGATGTGTATTTGCACTCATAATGTCAGTCTTCAGAGAACTGTAATGACTCCTACTCCTCTATGTTATTGTTACTGTTTATCCCACATTTCTGTGAACTTGTTCATATTAAATTCCACAGATCCTGAAGGAGCTTTAATTATAGTATGTGTCCAAACACATGCTCACTAAGCACAACAGAACTTGGAAACCCACAAAAGCATGGTAAATTTCTGGTACCAAAATCCCTCTTGTCAAAACAACAAAAAAATCTGTCCACAGCCAATTTAATTTCCCTTTCTTCTACATCTTTCAATAGAATTTTCTGAAGTTTGTCGACCTAAATAGAGTTCATCCTTCTACTTTCATTCCCAATCATAGTATTTTCATAACTGAAGTGTGTAAAATATGCAACATTCCCTCTTTTCAGAGCCATGTGGTCACATGGACATGAAGCTGAGGATATTATGACAAATGTATCCTAAATTTGACTGTGTAAGTACTTATTTGTTTAGCAGCCAGATTTTCCTACTGAAGTGGTCAAAAATCTTTGTCTTAAAAAGTCTTCATTTAAATGTTTTGGGTTGTTTGGTTTCCGTGTTATTAAAGTGTTTCTTATGGTCAGATGCCTGCTGATGCCAAGAACAGTTCTCACTTACTAGGAATGTTTCCTTCTAAGCACATTCCCTTCAGTAAGAGAGCAAATGACACAATTGCTTACTTCTATAAATAAAGTAACAATTTAGGATACCTAGTTTTAACCCCCCATCTGCTTTTTCAGCCTTTTCCTAAGTGGAACAGGGAAGGGAAAAAAAAAGGACATGCTCAGGCACATTCCACATGTACATTCTCTGTACATTTAAATTCATGAAGCCTTATTTTCCTTTCCTTGGTATCTGATTTTTATGTATTTATATATTTTTTTATATCTTACCTATGTGTTTAGTGAGAAAATACAAGCTAAATGTGTATGTTTAACTTCCAAGTTTTTTTTAGCTGGTTTGGCTGCATCAACAACTCAAAATGAACAGCTTAAACATTAACTCATCACTTTACACTACAGCTAGAGCTGAGGACATTGGACCAGATAACACTCCACCTTCTCAGAGCATGTACTCAAAACTTGAATCTTAGAAGTAGCTAAACCAACACAGATTTTCAAAAGGTTAGTGATTAACTCAAAGGACTGAAAAATTACAAGAGACTGTCCAAGTCGAACACAGTTGAGTTCAGCAGTTCAGTTTCCAAGCTGATCTGGCAAAATAAGTTTTAGAAAAACAACATCACAGTAATGCTGTTGTTACCATTCAAGTTCCCTTTTAGCCTCCAGAAAACGTAAGGACATACAAAAGGAGAATTCTTCCTCAACGTAACAACTACAGACAAAATGCAGCTGGGCTTTGAAGAACAGTTACTGACTTGAGAGAAAGGAACTGGCACTCTCTCACTCTCTAACATTTCCAAGCACAGTAGAGAAAGACAGTCCTGGCAGTTTTTACTGGCACTAATTGAAAAGTGAACTTCGGTTTTTCAACTACACAGTGTGTGCTTCCTCTCAGTCACGTTACAGCTAAGCCCAGTGGTCAGCTGTCACTTTTGGTAGGGCTTGTAATTTGCTTCCCCTCCTTAAATACCTGTTGGCTACAAAAAACTTTCAGCAGCTTAAGGAAAGACTGTTTCCTCAAGGATGCAAAGTTATATATATATGTAGACACACACATATATATGTGTGTTATATATGTATGTAAAGAGTTTTTTAATACAAAAGACTTTTACAGATCAAGCCTGTCCTACTGAGTATCTCTGGAAGCAGTATGTTCTTGTGCCCCATTCAAAGTGCTAGTGGTAAAAGAGACAGATCCCCTGCTAATAAATCCATTCACTCCATTAGACTAGTTAAGTTTGCAGCACACAAACTTGCCTAGGAAATAGCAACATCTCTAGGCTGAAGCAATCAGAGGTTTTGGTGAAATCCTCTCCTCCAAGGCACTGGCAGGGTGTGGCACCCACACTGTTCCCTACACTATTGACTGTTGGACCACTACTCCTGCTCTTGATTCGGGTCCGGCTGACTGTTTCACTGGGCTAGAGGAGAGCTGTGCAACACCTGTGACACATGCTGCTCTCTTACACAGTTCCCATGGAAAGGTTACTGTGTTTGCTCAAAGAGAAAATTGCCAGATAGTGGAGTAATGACTCAACCACCTCCCTCCAGCTGTGCAAAGGCAGCAATCACCGAGCAGAGAGGGCTCCTTCCATACCATGCTCACTGATATATCGTCCATAACAGTACCCACTTTGAAAATGTGAGTATATTTTACACACAAACCCACACACCACATACAGAGCTTATACAGAATTCACATTCTGTCGTATTCTGCCAATTTCTAAAAAGGCACTCCAAAAAAATGGGTTAGGAAGATTTGAAATGAACAGTGGATTTAAGTCACTCATGTCAAAACACTGTCTTTTACTGTGGCAGGATCAAAGAGCATTCCTTATACTAGAGATTCCTGCTGTCTGAATCTGGTTTGCTATTCTGGCTAACGAGCCCTTATTTTCAGCTACTGTTATCTACAAATAGATGACTACAGCTAGAAATTTACATTCTGGAAATGAATGCAATATTAGTAGAAGAATACAATTAAACTAGATTCAATTATGCCAGAAACCCAACTGTGTCCCCATAAAACCGTACTGACTTATAAACGCAACTTCTCTGTCTTCTTTTTAATCTAACCTTTATCAAAAACCCCACAGCTCCGCATAGGACAAACTCTTGTTTTGAATGAGTATGTACTAGCAAAACCCCATCTCCAGTGGAAAGAGGCATTACATAGCACACAGATCTACAGATTTGTTTCTTCCTAAACACAGACTCCTGAGTTTTTTAAATTTGTAAAATATATTCATTTAGTATAACTGCCCATTAAAAATACCATGGTCCATGTAATGTCATATTGCTGATATACCACCTTAACAGATTTATTCAAGATCACAGGTCTTTGGACTAAAAGCCCTACTACTAAAGATTGGAGTTTCAGAAGATTTTTTTTAAACACAATACATGCATACATGTCTGATACATATTTGTCTTATCAAATAAATATTCATGAGACTGGACATTGCCACACCTTATATCTTTTCTTTGACAGCAGGACTAACTTGTCTTTGGTCCTATGTGTGATAGAAAATGTTACCCTGTATTATTTGAGAAAAAAAGATCACCTCTCTCATTTCACCAGAAGTCTTTTTATGTTTAACATGGAAATAAACAGCATTTGAAATATTCAATATTCCATAAAGTAAACAGGCACAAAATAAATAACAAATAAATAAATAAATAAATAAATAAAATAGTGTCCTACTCACATCTGCATTAGGCCAGAGCTCTTTGATAACATTTTCTATTCTGGTCACCACTTCCATCCGCATTCTTTCTTCTTCAGGTCTGGGAGACATATACTTATAAAAGTCAATGATTTCTTCATGAAGACTAAGAAAGAAAGAAAAAAAAAAAAGAACAAAAAGTCAGAACAATCAACTATTGATACATGAAAATATATCAATATCAATCAACTATGGATATATGAAATATCAACTATTCTAACCAAAAATGCCTTTTAAGGTCCTAGTTCCCAATTTCATTAAGGGGCAATTTTAGAGCAGCATGCAACTTAAAAAAATCCACATTCACAACACTTGAGCATTTTGTTCCACATTTGCTTCTTATGCCAACAGGTCAATATTGCACTTGATTTGCTAAAAGCATGGAAGCAAATCTAAATCCAAATGCCTTCAATTCACGTTGAAAGTCACACTCTCTTTTAATGCCAGCATAACACAGAAATGGTTCAGTCTTCAGCTATGAACGCAGCTGTAGCTCTGAGTACACACTTCACAAAAATTTAAACAGGAGCTTTTTAGCCAACACTTCCTAGTCAACCCCTTGGCACCAGGCAGGGAGTTTCAGGCAGCAGTCTGTATTCAGCACCACGCTTGCAAAAGTTGACAGTAATTGTGCCAGTACTAGAGCTAGAAAAACTGCTTCTTTTACTGCTTATAGAAGTCACATAAACTAAAAATGTACTCTCCTCCGATAACCCCAGAAAATATGTAGTATGCATGCAGCAGCAGTTGCTCAGAGAATAACTGACTGACAGACAGATAACCCATATATAATTTACCATATTACATGTTTTTTCATTGTTAGTAAGTTATGTTTAGCTTGCCTGTAATGAGAGCTGAAATAAAAATGTCTTCATACAGTGCTACAAATTTCTGTGCTTCTGTAGTAGAAACACATCATCAACTTGACTAATAATGTAATTCCAGCCACAGAGTAACTAAATTAATTTCATTTGTTTCCTGCAATGACCATTATAGTAATAGCTAGTTATCTTTTAAGAATGTATTGTTTCTAGTTACCAAGCACAACTGAATGTTTCATTAAAGCTCTGAGGGACTACCAGAAGAGAGCAATTTATAAAGACCAAGCCCTTAGCTGAGATGGGGAATCTAATACTTCCCTACTGGACACACACTTAAATAAATCAAATGTTAATAACTGGAAGCTGTATACAGGTGTCAACAAAACTGATTAAAATATCCAACAGTTGTGTTTAACAGAGTCAGAGCAGGGAAAGAGCTCAAACCACCTATGTTAAGCTCTTCCAATACTGCAGTGTTAAGAACACAAGCTTCTCTCCCTCCACCCCCAAGTTAGGGAACAGTCACAAAAGCCTAGCAGCTTGTGGTGGCAACTGCCATGACTCTCTATATAGATAAGGCTAAGAGAAAAACTCCTCTCACAGACAAAATCTCTTACCTCCTCCTACAGCGGCTTTCTTGCTTTTTCTTGGAAGCTTACATCCTGGAGTTAATGTGCACATTCCAAACCACCACTTTTACACCTTACACCACACTGACTACTCTGCCTTGAGCTTCTCAGTCACCTCCTGTTCTTTTTTTCACTGCTATTCCATGTGTTGGCATTTAAACTTTCTTACAGTTACCTTCCCAGTGCAAGTACTGGATTCAGGTGAGAAGTATGTGATAAAGGACAAGCTGAGCACTCCAATGACCAAGTTCACTCTGTCCTCACTGCCACATGTACTGAATCACTAATTTAGTTTCCACATGCTTGACCATTAATCTAGCATTCAAAACCAGAAACAACAAGGAAAATGGGCAAATCCCCAATAATTAAACTCCTGAAAACAGAAGTTATTTTTCAACTGTAATTTTGTGAACCAGCTTACAGAAAGACCTGGAAGTCTGGTCTGTCTTTAGGGGGTACACAGTGGGGAACTGATCAAGAAACACTGCCCCATTTCTGCCTCTGCTCCTCTGGACTAGCTGGACAGACTGGTTACATCCACAAGGCATATGATTTGCCCCAGAGCAGTGTTTTCAGCAAGGACTGAATACCCACATGCACTGCGAGCTACGAGGAGCAACACCATGTTGTCTGAGGGCACTGAATGGTATGAGACATGCTGGGATGATACCAAGGGAGTATCCCTGGAGAGAAATTCATGCATGGCACATCACAAATCCATACTGTCCATCATTAGTGGGCCCAGCTGCTCCCAGGCTCATGCTTTATGGGAGTTAATTGTTGCCCCATCCCATCAGGGAACTTTGAAAGAACAAGGCAATCAGAAAAGAGGTCCCCAAAGTGCACAGAGAGCCAAGCCATACTGACACTGCAATTCTCAGGGCACTGCTCTTTATTAACTCCACTGACACTCTTAATCCAGATAATTTTATCAATTGGTGCATTCTTTAGAAGCACATAAAATAATCATGTGTTGTCAGAACCAGATACATTTCTTTTTCTAAACATAAATAACAGAAGTCTGCATTTCTTTGAATGGGATCCCTCTTATTCTCAGGTAGTCATGAAAAGCTTTGTGGCAAAACAAAAAATTAAGGTACCTGCAAACACACAAACCTACATTACACAGGCACAGAATGTTAGTAAACACTGCACATGTAGAAAAAAATGAAATCTGAACTTTTTCAATGATAGAAGAAAGGCTTAAAGACTTCTAGAGAGAGTTCTCATCAGCAGTCCAGTTGGAAATAGTACAGACATATCTGTGTTTCATCTGCTGCAAGACTGCCTGCTGCCAGGGCCTCCTGTGCTGCACAGAGCCATGGTGTGAGGAAGGCAGGCAGAAGCTACAGGGGCTCAAGACTACACCTGGATCCGTATTTCCCTGCCCAATAACAGGCTGCTGCCAAGAAATAAGGGAATGATTAATTAAAGTCAAGACAAACAGAACTAGGCACACGTGGATTTCAGAGCAGTACAACATGACTTAGAGGCGTGACTCCAATTAATGTGGAGTTAACTCATGCTGTATTGAAAATTAAAACTCAAGGTTATTCACTGTCTTAATCAACATTTATTATAGTCACTGTTTTTCAAAACAATTTGTTAGGATTAATGGAGTCTGTTTACAAAAGTCTCTAGTGAAATTTTCTATATTTAGCCAAAATGAAGATCAAAGAGACTGAGATGTTCTTTTTGGCATTATAACAGTATTTTATTATTTAATTATTTAATACCATTACATTCATCAGTAATTTCAGATAAAAGTCCTTAACGGGAGACTTGTTTATAGAAGGAAATTACACTCTAATAAACCTTATTTCACTATTGAAAGATATTTCATTTGGCTTTATAGTCATACTGAAGCATACCCAAAACATACTTAGGATGCATGGAGAGAATTCTCTGCCATGCATAAGAGCATTAGTTCGCTGTTTTTGTTACAGCAAATATGAGTAAACGAGTGGGTCTTTGTCCTTCAGGAAATCTTAACACATGGGGAAAAGTAAAATAAAAAGTTCTCTTATACTTTCTCTGAACAGGTTTTAAAACTCAGTTCTACCTGCATCACATCTGTTTTCAAGTCTGGTAAGCTGATTCCATCAGAATTTCACAGAGAGAACAGAATTACAGAGAAGCCCCTCAATTTCATGTCCCACTGAGAGGGACAGTGATGCATCATTAAAAAATAAACTATAGCTGCAAAAGTTGTAATCACAACAATGACTTCCCATGGTAACATCACTGAATAGGCCCACGAGGAACACAAGACACTGAGACTCAAGTCTTTTAGGTGAAAAGTCACAGCTCTTGTGAGGTGCAAGTACTATGGAACATAGTACATTACATTACTTTCTTAGTTTCATCACAACTTTATTTTGTAGCACAACTTGTGGGCTCTAAATGTACAACTCAGGAATCTCAAGCTCCTTTACATAAGACATTGTTCTGGAGTATGAATCTTGCTGCACATCTGGCAATCAATTAAAAAATAATCACACAGGAACAAAATGTCATTTCTGTTTGATATGCAGAGCACACGGATAATGTGGCCTAGCACATACACTTGATGTGTGCACTTCAGCTACCTGACACCTAAACCAGTACAACTCTCTCCTGCTGCAAGTCCAGAACTGGAACCAAGAGTGACACTGGGAGGGACATCACACTATGAAATACAACTGGAGATACTTACTACATGTGTCACTACCCTGCACTCAGATCCAGATGCAGAATAAATGAGCAGCCCACTGTCCTCACAGATTGTGGCAGCTTGGAAGAAGCTAGCCTGACTGAACCAGTGCCCAGGGCTCGACAGCCACACCAGCGGCTGGGTGGGACTGTTCCCTCGGCCCCCACTGTCCCGAGCAGCTGAGCAGCAGAGCCCAGTCCTGCTAAAGCAGAGCCCAGTCCTGCTAAAGCAGAGCAGCCAGCGAGATCAAGATCATTCTGACCCGTTTTGCTTAATCACAGGTTAGTAGTTAAGTCTTGCTTTGTGTGTCAACACGCCGTGTTATACTAACCAGAATAATTGGTTTTAATTTAAAAAATTCCTGCTTTGGTCATTCTAGAATTGTGCTGTACTTCCACTCTCCTCTGGCTCTTCTTCATCCTTCATTTCACAGGAGAAATTATGCAGGCATGCATGTTCTAATTTCTCTCATCAGGGCGTTACCCATGGCTTCTGCTCCAACTGTTCAAAATTCTGCTCATCCATCCCAAAGAGCTTCCCCGCCTTGGGCTTACATATTCTGCTGCACACAAAGGGTATTTGCAACGTCACTGAAGATAGTTTAAAACAGTGGATATTAACCATACTCAAAAAAATCGTCTGGTGCTCGTGCACTACAGTTTGGTTTTGGCAGGATTTCTGAAGGGAGTTTCATTTGCAGAATGATGGAAATCTAAATTATTTAGAAACACTGTGGATGGTGGGCTGAAACAAGCAATGAACACACAGGTGACTTTCATCTTCCCAAACTCTATGCTTTAAACTTCAAGAGTTTAAGGGATATTTGCAACATAGTCCTGCAGCACTAAATGAGCCTTTTGTATCTGAGTTTTCTTTGGATAAATACTTCCTAAAGGATAGTGTTTAATTGCTCCTATCATTTGAAGTCTCCTCTGGACTAAAAAAAAAAATAATCAAAGGAAACAAGGAGAAATAGTGTAGAATTTCTGGATTATAATTGTCTTTGGAGAAGAATGTGAAGGAGGAACCTGAGGTATTTTACCCACTGAAAGCATCAATACTTAAGAATCCAAACTGCATCCATCCCTTCACCCCAGGATTAACTTCAGTTTGAAGCCTCCAAAGGTATTTTATTAAGAAAAAGATGGTACTGCCAAAACTTTGTAAGTTTCACGAACTAAACAAAGCTTTTACCACTACCATTCATGACCTACTTGGTTCTGAAATAGTTTTGAACAGAAACTGTACTAAGGTAAAGACACAGAAAGCCCAATCCTCACTCTCCCCCTCATAATTGTATTAGGGAATTCAACACCTTCCTAAATTAACCTTCAATTTTAACACTGATCTTCCACAAGCTTAATAAAATATTTTCTAGATTCCTATTACCATCTACATGTGTTGAATAATGAAGTAGGAACAACAGCAGACACTGTAAAGATTACAAATTATTTTCCCACCTACAAACTCAGGCAAAACCAAACATTAGAGTCCTGAAGGGAACTGTAAATATGAAGCACCTGCTGAGGTCCTTTCCCTACCACCTGGGCCTCCAAAGCAGACAAATCCTTTTAATATTTGCTGGCTTAAGCTACTGAAAAAAAACACTTAACTGCATTTGCAGGTGATTTAATAGGCACTTAAGTTTCATGGTGACTGACACATCAGTCTTCATAAGAAAATAAAATTATGCATAATAAAGGAAACCACTTTCAAAAGCCTCAGAGACTTTGACCATTAGTTTTTATATCCTTAGTTACTGAACCATATCAATATATTATAGATCACACAGTAACCATCTTTTGAGACACATATGCTGTACAGGAGCTTTAAAATCAAACATCCCAAAACATGTCCACAACAGCAACTTGACAAAACCAGGAAAGCTGAAGGAGCTGGGTTTTTGATATCACACATTTTTTCTTCAGTTCACTCATTTGAGTTAGAGCTTCACAGACCATCTTCTCAGTTTACCTAAAAACAGACATGCAGAAAGAAACAGGTATTCCACTGTCATAAGATTCCTAAACATCACTAAAAATCAGGATATCTACTGTATAAACAGTTTCTTAAGGTGCAAATGGAGAATTTCCCTTTGCAGACAGGCGGGAAAATGAGTTTTATATCTGTCCCCATCCACTACAGCCCAGGTGTTTGTTACCACTGCCTGGCTTCCCAGACACAGGGTCTGTTATAACAGGATTACACAAACCAACCTAATCCATCCAGGGCAAAGTTAGCCATGCTAAATCCCACCACCTTTATCAGTTGAGGTAAAGCAGCCACTTCTTCACAGAGCTGTGGGGAGCCCAAGGAGGAGCCCTCACCCCCTGAGCCCCCTCAGATGGCAAAGGGTGAAAAGATGCAAGCAGAACTCCTTCAAAGGGCATAGCTACACCCAAATAACACCTCTGGCAACCACCTCTGGTAGCTTCCAGGGTTTACCCAACAACAGCTTGCCCTTTCTAACTAATATTTGTTGTCTGCTGACTAATTCACAGAATTGCCTTTTAGGACCAAGGGAGAGCAAAATTTCCACAAATATGTAAATGATTTAGGAACCCTGATATTGTTTTCAGGACTAAAGTCTTTTGGGAATAATCTGATCATGCTGATACTGAGTTTTGAAAACATGGAGACAGTTTGTTCACTTCTACCAGTTATGGTGGACTGATTATGTACAGTTCTTCAAAAGCTGCGGAGGAAAAAAAAAGACACTAAATTTACACTACAAGACCTACACCTTCTATCCTGTGCAAATACTTGAAAGCCCATTCCTTCCTCCCAATCAACATCCACTGCCCCCAAACCACTCAAATTAATGTTGTTTTTTCCAAATTTGTTCTGTATTTTACATTAACTTATGGGTTTAACTGCATCATAAAAGGCACTAAAATAGCACTGCTTTATGGAAACAGCATAGTGTAGTAGAGACATTAAAACAGTGTACAAAGAAAAAATGTGGACAATTCTTTTTAATTATTTAAACTGGTATCTCTATCTTTCCAGCTTTTTATTTATTTTATAGACCCTTTGTTTCAATCAGCATGAGTGCTCTCTTCTTTAAACTGATTTGAGCTACTTCTAACTAAAATTCCCAAGCATATTCTTTAGTAAAGAGGTAATGTAACAGACTCTTTTCCTACCAAGGTAAAAGTGAGCATTTTTTGTCTGCTTATAAATTTCATTGTGTGCTTTGCCTTACCAAAATACACTTGGATGTACTAGATTTTTTCCTACAGAAATTTGTCTTTCAAGAGGGGGAAAAATCCTACTGAACTTTAATTATAAATCAGATGCTTGAATTAGTCCTACCACTAAGTGATTTGAAGTGTAACTCGGCAACTAATCCACTGGCTTTTAAATCCATGCCATATGCATGCTCAGTCTTGCTCTTTATTTTTGCAGCATTTCTAGCAAAAACATCAAATACCAACTGGAAAGACTTTTGAGAAATACCCTTACTTCCCACTGCCTTTTTTTTTTTTAATCACACTGTACATAAAAACAATCCAGCTGAATCACTGCATGTGTGGGAATAACCTTCTATTTCTTCCCTGGAAAGTATCTACATACCATCCCTCTTTCCCATCTCTGTAAACAAGTGCTGTGAGAGTCTGTTGCTTCTTTTCCCTCAGGTGATGGAAGATGCATTTCGGTAACAGAGGAGTGAAAAAGAGAGGAACTGCTACCTCAACTAATCTGAAAGAAGAAGTACTTATAAAACAAAAAGATGAAGCAAGAGAAAAAGGTTTTGTGCAGCAAAAACAAAGTGGGAAGAGCAGCAATGGGAAGAAGCTGATTTATTTCATAATGACAAAGAGTTCAACTCTAGTAATATCTAATTATCTTGAAACACACCAGAAGTTCTAACATCTCCTATAAAAGACAGCCACACAGGTTTTCTTTAGCTCACTTGCAAAACAATGTTAGTCTGCTGGAACAGTTGCCCATACAGACTATGCAGTTTGCAATCTCATCGTTTAAAATACAGATATATATTTTCAAAGCCTTAAAGTGCAGCTACGAGCGTGCACTTTGTATATTCTGGAATTACAGCTTCAGGTAAATTTCCAAACATTTCAAGCCACAGAGAAGTTGAAGGTATCTTTTTCCTACAGCGGAGAATTAGTATTTCCTCAGCCTGACAATTCCCTTTGCTTAAAAAAGCACTCAAAAAGACCAAACAATAGTTTATAAGCTTGCTTTAAAACAAGAGCTTAACAAGTAAAAGCAACTATCAGTATCAACAGTAGTTTAATTAATATTAGCTAAACTTTCCCAGTAAAACGGCAACATTTGGGTTTGTGTTAGAGCTGTTACAAAAGCTACAGCTACTAAAGCACTGTAACACAGGAATAGTTCTGACCCCCTCTGAACCAGCACACCAGGTACGAGCAGGGAGTTTTAAAACAAATAAAGGTCTATTACATCAGTTCTGCAAATCACACCAGTGGTGCTACTATTAAACCAAACCAGAAGGAAACAGCAGGTCAGGTAATCTGTCTTTCTGCCTGTCTCCATAAAGCCAGGCAGCACAGATGTCTATACAGCTCTAGTATATTGCTCCTATTTTGTTAGTGTAGTAAATATTATCACATAAACAAACAATCTGTGACCTTCTGACAACTGCCATCCCATGCTATCTAGGCAAAGGCAAGACTAACACACTCCCAGCAGACTGATGAGCACTGCTGGTGGATAGCAGGCTTGGGAAAAAACCTCCACCTGAAAACTCTGATGGGAGCAAAAAATCTGCCGTACAGACCTTTGCCACCACATGCACAGCAGCAGGTCACCCAACAGGAAGCCTGGCAAGCTTTGCACAGGGTTTTCTCACACTGAACAGAGTGGAGAAAACTCTACTTCAACACACACAGTGGGTTCTGCCTGGCAAACCTTCTTGTTTATGACTTGATGAATTATTTGACTTGAAAGATTAGTTAAATGAAAGAATGAAGAGCAATGTAATTATTAACTCCTGTCTCCTTCCATCAGAGTAGATTTACATTTTCAAATGTCCACTCCACACAAGCCCACACCAGTCCCTAAGAAGGAAGGGACACTACCACGATGCCAGGCTCACCCTGCTCACCTCAAAGCCAAGACAAGAGGCAGTTTGAGGTGCAGGTTCCCACCGGCGGCTGGTGCTGCAGCCACATCAGTTCTGCACCCCAGGCACGCTGTGCTCACTCCAGAAACCCTCTGCACGTCCATCTGTGCAGCAAACCTGCTTTGTAACTGCTCAGTAGGCAGGGGAACCAAGAACAGAATAAAACTCTGAACACCTCTCCTTCAGGAACATGGGACCAAACTGAAAATAATTTAATATAAAAAAATTAAGTCCAATAACTAGCCACAGTTGCAGTTCGTTAATAACTTTTCAGCTCCAGAATAAGAACATTTTCAAGTTAAATCTGAAGTGCCAGTGTGCCATCTGGAAAGTCAATGCAGATTACCAAGCCTTTCCAGCATCTTCTTATATTCACAGTCTTTTGGACAGTGGGTTTTTTTGGGGTTTGTTTTTTTTTTTAGAGGAGGGATTTTTGCACAGCACTTTGGAACATTCAAGGAATACAAAACTGAGCCCCAAGTTACTTTGCTACATTTCCTATATCAGAAGTATTCAAAACTTCTTATAAAAGTATCTGAAGCTAGCAATTACAGTTAAAACCACAAAGTTGAGTTTGTAGGTTAAATTTCTATTCCCTGAGCAAAATGGAGAGTGACCCCAAGTTACCTTTTTTGAAACAAGCTTATCACCCGTTTACTACTTGTTACTTTGGTGACACTCTGCTACAGTACTAATACAAGTTTAGATGCACTGCTCTCATACCCAGGCAAAATTAAAATCAGGGATGTAGCTCCCCCTCTCACTTCCAAATGCTTAAAAGCAACTGCAGTGGGTGCAGTTTGAAAGAGGAGGAACAATCACACTTACTACTGCAAAGGCACAAGGAAGATTTCAGGTACCTTTTTACTTTGATGAATTGTTATCTTTACAGTAGAAGTGTGCACAGTGAAGTATGTTCAGATTAAACAATGCTGTATTCGTTTTGGGACTCATGATGTAGCATTATGCTCCCTTAAAGGTATGTATTAGAAATTATTTGTTCATATTCTGATTTGCTCTCTTGTCCTCAGATATTCTTACTTGCAAGGTAGGATGCACAAGAAACACCATGCGCTGGGAGCAGTAACACTGCAAAGTATTTTGGAGTCAACAGCCTCCATTTGCTCTGCTTATCGTCCCAGGATAGAAAGCTACAAACAGTAACAATCAAAAAAGGACACTGCCTAAGCAGATCACAGAAAAATGTTTCCTGTTGTCACTTCTATCAGCCCAGTGATAAAGATGCACCCTTAAGAGCTTCCATGTCATGAACCGCAAAAAATGCTTCTTCCCCTAACGTAGGTGACAGATCTCACCCTTCCAAGTACCTGGAGAAGCTGGTCTCTGACTAACACTGTGGATCAAGTCATGAGGTTTTATCTTCTTTATTTCCCCTGAAGCTTCAGCTAGTATATCTGTCAGAAAACTGCCGATATAAAAATGAGAATACTAGAAAATACTGCACTGAAATACTTCCTGTGAGTTCAAAATGTTAAAAGACCAATCCATACTGAAAGATGACTTAGTAAAGATTTCACACAGATATCCCAATTGCTGGGTTTTGCTTAGACATAAAGACAGAAGAATCAGCACAAGATAGAAATAGGGGGAATTTTAATGATCTGACTCAGATCTAGTATCACAAAGGTGACTACTGGAACTCACTCCAGGATGGGGCATCCCTGGCATGGCACATCCGCTCACACCATCCACATGTGCATTGACACATCTGTGCACAGTCTTCCAACAGAAGTAGCAAATGTAGAGTGAAAGGCTGTGCAGAGCTCTCAGAAACACCCTCAAGATTCATCCAACTCACTTACTGGAACCAGTCTCTCAAAATAATTTGAAGATTACACAGAAGTGTCCTGTGTACCCAAAAAATTAGTAGAAGATGCAGCAGTGACCAGTTGTAAGAGAGGTGTAAGAGGGTCGCTGTGAGCACCACAAAGTGCAGAATCAATAGCAACTGAAAAAGCACTTTTAAGCATGCCTGGAGCAGGTTTGCTTCAGAGGAGCAAAGGCTGAAGTGAACTATTCCAGCGTATAATGTTCAGTGACTTGCTGCCTACAGGCAAATACCACACTGCACAAAAAACATGGGAGGATGCTTGTTAATACAGTTATTCTCTTCTTTACTCCTAGGTACTTCTATGCCAGGAGCTGACACTGTTACTTACTGCCACTGAAACTTTATCTTTTACCAACTGTATGTGCCCTGTCACATTTGTCCAGGTTGTAACAACAGCAGCTTCAGAAGATCACTGGTTAGTTCAAATTTAGACAGAAAAACAATGCAAATTATGTACAATGAAATTACAAAAGAGCAAAAGAAGCAGGACTGTACTGTCCTTTCTGCCTCATCTCAAAAACTATCCCAGAAGAAGCAATCCAACAGCTTGATGAGGCAAACTTCCACCTGATGTTGGAAGCAGAGGTACATGTAAAGAAGCTGCTTACCTCAATAACAAACTAGTTCTTCAAGGCAAAAATCAACATGAAAATTTTCTCATATGAGTACCTGCCAAGTATGACTACTAAAGTAGTCATTCCCTATGGATGAATGAGCATAAGATACTGAGTCTGAAGCACAACCAGAAGGCTGAGTATATAGAAGATCCTCAAACATATGAATTTAATCACCCAACTGGAGAGTGTGACAGAACAAAGCAAAAATTAAATAAAATTAACCTTAGGACCTAATTTTTTCAGCCTGACTCAGTACTGTGACCTAAGACTGTGATCTGCAATCATAACCATTATTCAGATCAAGACAGTTCCTCCACCACACTATGTTTAACTCAATACTTTAACTGGCAGCTGTGGAAAGCTTGCCAACCAGTAGTGCCTCTGAATACATAAGAGATAAAGCCAGAAGCAAGGCACAAGTCCTTCACACCACTTTCAGAAACTATATGCATACTTTAGATTAAAGCCAAAATCCTACTGAGGGATAAGGGGGATGAATGCAAATGCATAGAAAGGAGTATACTTTTTATAACAACCCCACTGAAATGAAACAACAAAAAAAAACCTCAAAACCAGAACAAAAGCACTTGCTTTTTGTAGCACACAAGAAAATACAGCTGTTCCTGAAGTAACATAGGAAGTGAACAGCTCTAAAATTAACAGTGACAATTAAGAAAGCTTAAGAAAGTAAGTTATCACACTTCCTCAGTCTACCTTAAACACAGCATCAAGAGGTCAGGCAGGGTCAACAAGCTTTGATTAAGGACTCCTTGTCTTCAGACTATACACACTGACTCATAAAAGAAAGATCAACACCTTAGTCATCAAACTACAGCACAATATTCCTGCATGCTGTATTTTAGAAGACATTTAAAGAAGGGCTTATCTATACTTAACATTTGTGACAGGTTAAGGCAAGTTCTTTCAGGTGTTACTGCATCCATAAACAAAGTAATTGTAAGAAATCACATGATACTTTCAATGGGTGTTCTTAAATGTAACCAAAAGTAAATCTACACTGAGTGAAGGTGATGAGCCAATGCTGCTACTCACCTGTACACCTCTCACTTACCATAGAATACTACCCTCATTTCCCTGATTTGGAAGTTTCTAGAGGATTTTAATGTTTGAATTTGTCCCTTGTTATATTCTATTACTTGTAAAATCACAATACTATTTCCTCCACACTGTCTTAACATCTTCACTATAGTGTTGGCTACTTCTCCCATAAGAAATCACACTGACAAGACAGAAGAGTGGAGGTGCACAAACACTGACTTTGATTTTATGCCTCTGCTACCATTGATGTCCAGGAAAAATCCTAAAATATGCAATGCAAAACAGAAAATTGCACAATGCATGCAATACAGTATGGCGATGTAGAATACCACACCATAAAGCCTTCTCAAGCAATTGTAGCAAGACTGTGCTTCTTTCACTGAACATCACTTTTGAATAATTCAGATGTAGATGTCATACCATGGAGGATGTTATGAGACCATCAGAGAGGCTGATCTGGAATGAGGGCTGCCAAATAATCTTAATTGCTGTCATGGGAAAAGAAAATTAACAGATGTTGTTGCATCCCAGCATAAGACAACCCCAGCCTCAGTCAGGCTGCCAGCTCACCCTCACTCTGGGCTGCTGTGCTAGAGCTGCCCTCCCACCCGTGACCCACCCTGAGAGCTTGGCAGCCCCAAGGGACACGATCAGTGTGGCTCAGTCTCGCACAGACTTTGTGACACAGCTTTAAGGGTCAGGAAGACAACCATCAGGGACAGGCAGGATGAGACTACCTGTACTGAATGCAGCAATAGGGATACCTTGACTGCAGGACTATGATACAACACACCGGTAGCACCAATACAAAGTTACTGGGAAGATTTATACCAGCTCTAGTGATCTGTAGGAGAGAGTTTTGTACAAACCTATGAACAAGAGTTCTGCTCCCTTGATTCATGTCTGTCTCTTGTTTTGATATCCTAAGTTCCTAGTATTACCGGAAAAAAATCCTGCTGTGTTATCTATTGCTTAAAGTTACAAAATGATTAAAGTTCAAATTGCTCCTGCTGTAGTTATTTGCAGCCTAGGAAAAACATCCGAAGCTCATATCGAGTTCACCCATTTTCCCCTCTTTTTCTTGCTTATAGAAATATTTTATTTAGCCCCCAATTCTAAGCAAAGGCACAGAAAGTAAAATACTCATGACATTTCGAGCACTCTTTGGCAGTTCATCCAAAAAGATAATTTAAAAAGAGAAACACTCATAATTTAAGAATTCCCAGCATGTTCAAATAATAAATTAACATTCCAACTGCCCACTAAGAACAGCAACAGCATTTACCTGCTTATAATATGTACTATGCAAGACTTTCACTGATTGTGTTGCTCTATCACTACCAGCACAACTCCCTCCCTCAACACAACACCTAAGCTGGCTCTAGGCCGCATTCTGCTCCTGCTGCCAGTTCCAACATCCAGCAAGGAGAGCGCAGGAACCACTGTTTTACATCACATACAACATAAACAAAAAGCTTTGAAGCAACAGTCATCTCTGAAATTTTGGCATATGCATGATTTTGAGAGCACGTACACTATATTGAAAGATGTGCTCAGAACCCTCACATGATGAGATCAATAAAAAAGAAATATTAAGTATTCCTATTACTGCCTATTCTATCATTTTAATAGAAAAGTTATGCACTCAACTTCTGAAAACCATGTTTAAATTTTCCAAAGTGAATTCCCAAAGTGACAAACAGACTTTACAATCGAATTTTAAATAAATTATTAGAAATGGCCCAGGAACAAAGTATAATACAGAGATAGCAGAAAAAAAATAGAAGGAGAGATAAAAGCAATAATGTGCTTTTTATGATACAGGTCTCCATCTATCTATGTTTCCTAGGACTGACAATATGATACCAAGCTTCCTAAAACTGACCTCATGCTAACAGTTTGACAATTGAAAAATAAGAGCTACAACCCCAAAACGGTTTAACGTAATACTAATAAAGACTCGGGGTGAACAGATCCTCCTCCTTCAATGCACACTGCTGCGTAAAACACAGCGGCTCTTGGGAATCAGCAAGCACACAAGAGGGAATGACACACTCTTCCTATTACTTAATATAGACATCTCCATCTACCAAACAAAGTCTGCCAAACTTGTGTTCCTTATATAGCCACTCCAAGGTAAACAGGTATGCAAGTCCCAAACAGAAGATAAGAATTGGAGAAAACAGTTCACAAGAAGACATCCACATGCTGTTTCCTTGCACATGCAGAAATCAGCAGCCTCTGAATTCCTCCTAAAACTGTTTAAACACAACATGCCAAAATGTTGGCCCTATTCCAAAATCTTGCAACCTCAAGTAATACTGTTATATAATATTCACCATATATTTCTCAAAAGGTTTCATCAAACTGCCTTTAGTCCACATGTTCATCCCTAGTAAACCTGTTTCTCTCTCCCAGCCCTTCCAAAAGAAGTCATTTCTTACTACAGGAGGCTGTGGGGAAATATCTGGTTTCACTTCTATAAAACACAGCTGACTGCCTCCAAGAGCTGCACAAGCTGTCACAAGGGTACTGCCAGGACGGTGCTGTGGCATGACTCAGGACGACACAGAGAGTGACAGTGGATCTCAGATGGGTACAAGAAAAGGATCTGCGCTCCAGTCACATCCATGCACTTCTACCTCACAGCCAGTACGCGCAGCTAGAGTGAGCACAGTACAGAGTACTGCTCTAGGAGGCTTCTTCAGGAAGCAAGCAGATTTGTGTCTATGGACTTTTCCAAATAACTCCTTTTTACACGTGATGTACACCGTGAATTCACCTGCAGCCTACGTTTTAATGTACGTGAGTTCACCAAATCCAAAATACATGCAACTATTCTAACAGAGGATGCATGAAGAAGTCATGCACACACCTTGTTGTTTCACCAGAATTCAGAAGTCTGTGCACAAAGGTGCTTGTTTCACCTACATTAAGCTTTTGTGTCAAGTAATGTAACAGTAAATCAGGCAACAACCCTGCATTTGATTTAAGCACTTAAGAGTATATGATGAAAACCAACACAAATTATTAGGATTTCATCAGATTTCCCCAAGTCAGGCATTCCAGCTGGTTTTATATTTTGCTAAAGGTTCACAGACTTGCTCTGCTCACACCACACTCAGGTCATTCTGTCTGTGCTCCAGCCCACGTGGACATCGTGCTCCCATGGCTGGTACCATGCAAGGGCCTGAGCATGCAGGGTAAGTTATCACAGTCAGACAGCCGCCTTAACGTGGCTCCGTGTCCTCTGCTCAGCTCACACCTGGGACAAGGGGTTTGTGTCTGCGTTAATGCACTTTGCTTCTTTCAAAAATGAGACTGAAAGACCTGAGAAACTGACAACCTTCACATGAAAAACTCATAATGGAATTTCTGTAGCAAAGACTTATGGCTTCAATCTATTTTCTTCCCTAAAGTAGTTACGGTTTTATTTCATGGTACCCTCTGTAATCCTGGGCAGCATGCTGAGAACCTTTATATTAAATAAGCAGAAGTCTGCTCAAGTCTGTGCCAACCAGTGCCAACCAGTTCAGCAGCATGGGAGTGTGTGCATGCCTGTGTGCAACCCCCTCCTGTGGGGGGTCACAGGATTGTCTCTCTTTCATAGCAAAGTTTCCATCAGTACTTCAAAACATGCACTCAGTATTTCAAAATGCAGTCTTCTATCTAATCCACGTTTCTTCTCAGCAGTACACACCACAAATTTACCTCCTTAAACTCACACATTAACTGGGTTCTTGCCTTCAGCTGCAAATTACTGTGAAAACAGCTCCCTACAGAGTCCCAAATCCACATCTCCTTCCTGGGAACTGTGTAGCACGGGCTCTTTCCTCTGGCACCAGAATCACAGAAAGCTACAATAAATAGGCCAAACTTAAGTGTAAATCTTTATTTTTGGGTTTTGTTGCACTTAAGGCTTCTCGTTTCAGCAGTTCTTGTGTCACAGTTTAGCCAGGCTCAATCTAAACACTGTGAAAGCTGTAAAATAGCTGTTTTAGTATCCCAAATACTTTTTCTTCCTTTCTAATCGTGACACTACTAACATTATTTACTGCTGCTCTTGGGACACAAGCACACAGACAATCCCATCCAAAACCCCCAACCCACACATCTTCCTACATCCTTGAGTTTTTGCTACTAAATACCCTGCCAAGGCAAACCCAATTTAATACTTTAAAGCTATGTATTAAGTCAACAGTAACATCATGAGAATGTGAAACTTTTCATTCATATTCTGCATTATCTGTTCTTTTCAGAACTGACTGTCTGCCCCTGACAGTCCCCAGGGGATGGAAGACATGGAAGCTGACTGACTGGTGCAAAGCAACTTGCAGGCAGCACTACACAATTGATTTACAGTGATATTTCACAAGCCACCACGTTAAGAGCGCCACGATAGAGTACCTGTCATGCAAACACTTGCATTATTAATAGAACTGCAAGTCTGAGAACTTAGACTAATGAAAAATATTAAAGATAGGCCAGAATACAATGTACACAATAGCACCATTAACTCCAAGGGAGCACAAACTCCCTTGTGTTGAATGTATTTCAGCACAGGTAAATGTTAGGAAATACTGTGCGTACTTTGTAAAAAATCTATCTTGAAACCAAACCCAGTACTGTTGTAGGTAATTTTTTAAATTATTTGATTATCTCTTTATATGTGCACACAGCATTAACTAAGAAAGTATATTTCTCAAAAATAATTTTTAAAAAACTTAGCAGAAAAAAAAATCAATATTTGACTGAACAGCTACTTAGCTTTCAACCAAAATCTCTATTTCAACATGTTTACCTTACCTAAATCTTTCGACAGCTAGTTGCACACTGTTAGGTGTTTACATAATCTGTTCAACTTGCTAAAAATTACTGGACTGGTTTTCCAGACAGCTGATCAATAGAATTGTATATTCAGAGCTGGTTTTGCACAGCCGTCCATACAAGTGACATCCTTGCAGTGGAAATATAAATGCCACATGTCAGCTTTCAGCTGTGTTTGCCAGTAAACCTGGTCTCATCTTTCTGAAAGTCAGACTGTTCCACAACTCTGTTGTATTCCAAAGAGTCAAAGTTTAAAGTGATCAATTTAACAAAATTACAGGATGATATATAGGGAAAAGCACTGAGAGCTGTTACTACTTTTTCACAATTTGCATAGGAACAATCAGGGAAGAAAAAGATACCAGTTAACACATAAGTAATAATATAATAGCAATGCTGATATCTTTTTTTTTTTTTTCCCAGTAACTGCTAGAACGCAATTTAGGAAATTTACGTTGGAAACAACAAATTTAAAATATTTACTTTAGAAACAACCTCATTTGTTACTCTCTATCCATCCTTACTGCCCAGTGTCTCAAGATGCAGACAGATGGCTTAGAACAGACAGTTGTTAAAGAGAAGCTTACAGTCCGGAGAGAAGGCAGCACCTCAGGTCACACCACGGGCACAGGAGGCTTCACCCAGCCTTGCCAGCAGCCAGTCGGTCACACTGCAACTTTCACAGGACCTAGGCATTGTCTAGGCTTTCCTAGGAATCTTCAGCTCCTTTTAGAAATTATTTCCACAATTTTTCATTCAAGATTGTTAGCCAACAGTCTCTAAAACTTTTAATAGCTTTTTAAAAAGGAAACTTCTGGAATTTAGGAAAAGCAATGTAGTGGTGTATTTGAGAGACACTCTACCTTGCTCTGCTTTGAATAAAGGAAACAGCTCAAACAGAAGCTCAGCATCATGTAAACATATGCCACAAACTAGACAGTTAATACACAGGCAGACTAAGATATCTGAGTATGTCTTGATACTGTTAAAAAAAACTCCACAAGAGCGTAGGACTTGGAGTTTGAGACTGATTCCACCAAAATTTAACTCTAGCAACACTTTGAATACTTTGGTAAAGTTGTTGTTATTATTAATCTCTTGCTGAAGCTCACTCTTGTTTCACCCCATTATTATTACTATTACTCTCTTGTTGAAACTTACCCTTTTCCACCCTGTATCTTCAATACAGAAAAAAATTTACAAATTTACAAGACAGAGAGCAAAGCACTTCTAAAAATGTTCCTCAGCCTCCAAGTAAATAAGTTACAAGACAGAATACAACCAGAGTCCAAAAACTAACTTACAAAAATTCAGTACTTAGTGTGTTCCACACACATTAAAGCTGTGTGAAGAAAGTTGCAGAAAGTTCCAAGGTACAGTGACTAAAACACTTAAAATAGTATACTTCTGCCATGTCATTTTATGACTTATTATAACCCCAGCAGTAAAGGTAACATAGGAACTAGCAAGGAAACAGGTAGCCAGAGATGGTAAGAACTAGTCTTCCAAAACAACCAGCAAATTTGAATAGTCATCTTGGCAAAACTTACAGAACAGCAATTTCAGAAGGCAAAGAGGTCGTTGCTTTCCTGTGTGAGGGGACTGAAGGACCCTTAGGTACAAGCAGAGCACACAAAAACTCATGCAACTAAATCACTACTGATTTCTAAAATGAGCTCTTCCAGGCCTTCACCTGTTACCATACACCTCCGTCATCTAGAGCCTGGAGGGTTCAAGGCAAAGGTTATGTTTTGAAAAGCATGAACTTTACAAAAAAAAAAAAAACCCACAGATGTTACCAAATGGCCTTTATCCAGGGCACTGCCCATATCAAAAACCATCACTGTGTTCAAAAAAAGGGGAGGGCTCAAACCAGTTTTCAGGTAAACAGAACATAGGTGACTGCCCCCCCTCCATCTCCGTGGGCTCGTGCTACGTCAAATGATGAGACCTAAGCTAACACAAAAACACTAATGACAAAATACTCAGATCAGCATATGTATTCCATAGTCAGAGATCTATGACAACCATTAAAAACCCCACACTCAAACCCACTGCACACTACTCATGCATGGAAGTTTATTTCTGAGAGCAGGTGCCTGCCTGTACGCACACCTTCTCAGTCAGGTCTCATAAAACACACTCCCCGGGAAATTACCTAGTCTGTGCGCTTTCTTTTGACACCAGCAGATGATTATTGTTTTTTTAAGTTCTAGTCCCTACCACGCATTTGTTCCGCGGGCAGCACAAAGCGTTCGAGGTGAGCTGAACAACGCTGCGGAGGGCAGGCGTGCCGGCCCCGGTGCCTGCCCCCCGGCCCCGGTGCCTGCCCCCCGGCCCCGCCGCACGTGCGCGAACAGCGAGGGCAGCACCCGGCGCTACAGCAGCGACAACACCGAGTACAGCGCGAAGCGGCGCTGACAGCGCAACGCCGTGTCCGAGGAGCCCGGCGGCACCGGCCGGCAGCGTGTAACACGTGCACGGGCGGTGACAGCGGAGGGCCGGCGGGGCTCCGGTCCCTGCGGATAGGCGTGCCCGCCCCATCAGCATGCACACGGGCACCG
>VZSE01014611.1:2077921-2088307 GCA_013398275.1 Promerops cafer
GCCGCTGCCAGCGCGCCGGGCTGCGGCCCGGGCACAGAGAGAGGTGCGGGCAGACCCGGGCCAGCGTGCCCCTGTCCGCACACCGACAGCTGCCGCTGCCCCCCCCGCCCCCAAAACTCCTGTGAGTATGCGTAGGGGTAGTTCAGGGTCTTCCTGCCTTTCATTCCGCACCAAAGGAGGGGCAAAGGCAGCCTAGGTGCAGCCTTTTCTGTAAATGGAAAAACACATACACAATACCCCAAACAGCAACACTGAGTAGTACCAGTTCTTGTCAGACTCGGTTTTATTTTTAGTGTTTTCATACTACAGCCTTAAAACATCTTTAATATCAGCTACAAAGTTTCCAGCATTTTGCAGGAAGGGCCTGGTGCTTCCCCCAGTTGCAGAATTGCATGGGAGATGATTTCTCTTTAGGAAGCTGGAGGTGGAAGGTTTAGAATTAAAAAGTCACATTCCAATTTCAAGCATTTCATGAAGTGAACGGTTTGCAAAGAAGACTTAGCATGATGTCGTGGTGACAACCAAAGAGTGAAGAAGTTCTGGCTTCTCCCCACCATCCCAGCGCAGAACATACTGTCCTCAGCACTCCTCTGTTGTGTCACAGCATGTCTGATCTGCATTGCCCAAGAGAAAATGAACCACAGCAAGAGGGTGAAATGTGGCGGTTGACAAACTTAATTGCTTTGAAAATTAGGACCTGTACCTAAAATTGGTACATGAAGGCCAAATGGAAACTGGTGGGACTTGAACACATCTTGGAATTGGGGAATAACCACTATGAATAACCCTATTTTCCAAACCCCACATTATTGATGAGAATTATAAGCGTAGCAGGAAAAGGTAACAAGTAGAGTCTAAATGATGTTCCCTGTACATCAAAAATTCAAATAGAAAATTTTCAATTAATAAACTCTTTTTAAAATGCAACAAAGAAGAGTGCAAGTCAAAAGATTTCACATTACCCTGAAGAAGGAAACAGTAACAGGAAAAGTAACTGATTTGTTTCCTTTTTTAATAAAGCTAATTCCACAAAAATCCGTGAGTTAGTCTACACTCATAGCACATAAATGCCAACAAGTTTTGTTATAGGACTGAAGTTTATTAATTTACAGGATTACTCAGTAGCAGCCCTAGTCCCAATCAAATATAGTCAAGGCATAATACAGGTGGTGTATTAACACAAATGCTTTAGATTAGCAAAACCCACACTTGAATATGGTCAAATTGGAGCTTTTTGATCACTGCTTTGAATTTTAACTCTTTTATTTACTAAAAAGGGAACTTCCCAGGAAAGGTTATCTGGAAACATCATGCATTTACTAGCTGAATCAGCCATTCTTCCATGAAGTTCTGGAGTGCTTTTCACTTTTCATTTGAAGGGCAGAGAGGAGGGAAGAGGTTAATGCAATATTCCTTAAAAGTTAAAAAAAATTCACATGTCAGAGGAGGAAGAAAACAATTCTCAATGGGATTTTTATCATAGCAGGAACACAAAACCAGAAGAAGCTTTACTGAAAACCCAACGCATCTTTCAGCATGGTGCAGGGATTTATGTGAGCACCTCACAATGCCAGGGCTGCATCAGGACCCTCACTTTGCTGAGAACACACAGCAGCCACAATCCAACAGCATACAGATTATTACAGTGGGATCTTACTTCAGTTCCCAAGTCGTTTCATTTAAACCCATAACGTAACAGTAGCAAGGAACTCCTGACACCCAGATTCAAAAGAAAAAAGCATCTTCCTATATCCTCGTGTGTGCAAGCCTCAAACTACGCTTTATGTGGTCACTGAATTATGTCTGTATGTTTGACAAGATGCCTCTCATGGAGAGAAGAAACTTACAAAAATTATACAGAAACAAAATGAAATTAAATGAATTTATTTAAATGCCTTCAATTTTTTCCCAGAAGGTACAAAAATTAACAGTTTTAAACTATCTGAAAATTAGACCAAAAAAAACCCCACCACTCAAATAAAAGCTTCAAACAGAAAGGCTCACGATGTGTCAGCCCTGGTGGAAAAACTTCAAGTTCCTTAGTCTGCTGTCAGTCAGAGACCCCAGATTTTGCCAATTATCCTAAAGTTACATATCTTCACAGCTTGTCCAGAACAAACAATATATAGATTGTTTGCTCAAGTCACTTGTGCCAGAAAGGAACAATTACATTATTTTCAATTACCACTACCATTGCCTGAATTGGAATTTGCAACAGTAAATGTAAGGCTAGACGTTTCTATCCAATCCTTGGGAATGTTTTTATTGAAAATCCCTCACTAAGGAAACAGAACTTGAGTTTACGGGCATTTTTGGTTGATTGCTTTATGTTAATATTACACAAGATATGAATTTAATTTATAATACTTAAACTACAAACTTATTTTAAATTCATTTGTTCTCCAACGCAGTTCTCATTTCATAATTCTACAGTGTTCTCCTTTTTTCTCCACATTTGTCTCTCAAAATACAAACATCAAACCAAGCCAAGTACTACTGGTTGAAGTTATTCCTGTTCCTCTAGGAAGACAATCTTAAAAAAAAAAAAAAAAGCCTATACTGTGCAAAAAACTACATTCAACACACACCATAACCCCCAAAGAGTTAAACTATTGACTTGACTATGGTATACAGCCATCTTCTGCTTCTGAATGTCAAGGCACAATGTATAAGCAACAAATACACATTTAAATCTTGCCACTTGTTTCTTTTCATAGAGAGCAAGAATAAAACCATACAAGTGATAATTCCTTATTTCCACAACTGGGAATTCAACATTTTGCAGGCAGCAGAAGATGCCAGTGGTCCTGCTGCTCCTGAACAGGGCAGGGGACCCACAGCCTCCTTCACACTCTACTTGATACCAGAGTGAGGTAAATTCAGCACCTATTTTGGTATTACAGCTCAGCTCAGAGCCAGTCTGTTGTGCTCAGCATCACACAGGGACACAAGCAGAGCAGCAATCCATACTTTCCAAGGACTGCGGTTTTTAACTGAAGCAGACAGATGATGCCTTAGGGACCAGAATAAGCAACCCAATTCACATACCTGTTTTGATATCAGTCTTATCTGTGTGATTAGATTAACTGATGAAGATCACTTACATCTCTTTAGTATCTATTTACTTATGCTACACACTGTCTACATCAGTCCAATTTCTGCCACTCTCAAAGTATCAAGATCCGTCTTCCCCTTAGAAGGGGAAGGATCTTATCTTTGTCTGAAGCTTACCCTAGACCTATTAAATAAACCAGTGTTCAAAGAGCCCCCAAAACATTTAATTTGCACATCATCATCATCACTTCTGCTGCTGCCTTAATTTTCCTTAGCTGTCTCAGAACAACTTTTGTAGCCCCAATCTTGTAGCTTAGCTCTCTTGTGCCAGTGTATCTCATGCGGTTTTAGTCCCTGATTTGACACTTCTTTAAATCACTCATAACTTGCCTTGTCTTCCATAGAGGCATTAATAGTCTTCTTTAAGTGATATAGTTTGTACTATGCACGAATCTCATTATGAAAATGTTTTTTCAAGACATTCAGCTGATCAATGCATAGCAAAAAAAATTATCTGTGCATTCCTGTTGCCAGAATAGTTTAAAATCTAAATATCAGTCTGTTTTTTCACTTGAAGGAAAAAAAACAGGGTCTAACTGATTATATTAAGAAAACCATGTTTCTAGTGGATGCCCTATCTTCTGTATATTTATCTGCAACTTTCAGATTTGTATTTGTAGATGAAATGTTTCTTGTCATTATCAACCTAAAAGAAATACCTAAACCAAAAAATAACATACTTTGGTTTTCTCACAGTCCTCAGGAAACAGATTCTGGCTGCTACACTTGCAAAATGCAAAGTCCTACATTTGGGACAGTGCTCTTGACTGAATGACCAAAGGACAGCTTTGGAGAGAAGGACCAAAGGGTCCTGGTGGACAGTCAGTTGAAGCCAGCAGTGCACCCTTGCAGTGACAACAGCTAACAAATAACAGGCTGTGCTGGCAGGAGCATGGGCAGCAGGACAAGAAATTGAATTACTTGCCTCTATTCAGCATCTAGGAGATCACATCTGGAGTAGTGTGTCCAGTTTTGGGCCCTCAGTACAAGACACTAGAGCAGGTCAAGAAGGCCACTGAGATGGTTTGAGGGTGAGAGGGCATACAAGGAACAGCTGAGGGAGCTGGGTTTATTTGGCCTGGAGAAGAGGGAAATACAATTGCTGTTTTCAGCTGCCAAGTGGGGGTTAGGAGATGGAGCCAGGCTCTTCTTGGTGGTGTGCAGTCAAAGGACAAGAGGCACATTTTGCAGCAGGGTAAAATCCTACAAGGCACAAGGGGAAAAGGGGAAAAAATGTGTTTCCAGTGAGAGCAGTCAAGCCCTGGAAAAGGCTGTTCAGAGCTGTAGAATTTCCATTCTTGGAGATGTTCAAGGCCTAGCACAACCTGTCTCCCAGGTCAGCCCTGCTTTGATCAGAGGACTAAGAGACCTCCAGAGATCCAATCTAGAATATCCTGCAACTCAGTGCAGCACCCAGAAAATGAGAGCAGAACTTGCCACGTTGAAGTCCCTTAAGTGCTCCAAACAAGTATTAATACCTTTCATCAGGCTAACAGTATACTATCCTCAGTGTACAGCAAGTATAGCTAACACCAGGATTAAAGTCCACACACTGTAGGGTATTATGCCATAATCCACTTTCCTCAGCCGTTACACTCCAGACCTCTTCACTGCCTGCCCTGCCAAATCCCTAGAAAACCTCTCAACCGCTCCATGCTCTTGACTTCTGGTTTTCTCTAGTCCAGCCTCAATGGCCCAAGCCCTCCCAATCCCATCCTCTCACTCCTTTGACTAGCAGGCATCACATCACACACTTCATCTGGCTCCTGTAAAATAACAGCAGTAACAGCACTTCCAGGCAGTACAGCTGCTTAAACTCATCTTTCGCTTCCTCTTGCAATTGACAAAATACCTTGTCAGGATTTAAGAAAGTCAGTCGTTTGCAAGTTACCAGTCAGTTCTCAGTTCTACTTTCCAACCTTAGAGACTGAAATCTAACAAACCAAGCAAATTTGGTCAAGTTCCATGCTTTTAACATGGGAAAAATTTTGCCAAAAATGGATGCCTGAGCTAAGCCAGCACATTGAGAGAGAGGAGGGAAAAAACCTCCCATTTCAAAAACCAGCAAAACAAAATGCTTTTGTGTTTAGTTGTGGGTTTTTTTCCCGAAAAATGTGTATGAGAGGACCTCATTCACAGAAATAAAACCAAAGCTTTTGATATATGGAACATATATTGCATGAACCAATTATATTTTTAAAATATATTTTCTGTATTTTACAGCTTAAAAATCTCCATCACAAATATTTGCAAAAGGTATTTTAAGCTAATATAAATTTACTTCAGGTAATGCCTCAGTATAAAAAATACTTTTTGTTAGGTTTATTATTTCTCTGAATTCAAACTCATGCTGATGTAGAATTACAAGGAAGACTGTAAAATAGGAGACTTAATTTTCAGAAATACCAATCCGAATAAAGACAGGGCGCTGTGTCTAAGTGTAGGATCTGCTTACACTGATTTTCACAGCAAAAAGCTATCATACTGAATTTATCATAAATGAATCTGAAAATTTTCTCCTCGTGAACCTCATGAAATAACAGATCCAAGTGCTGACTGGAATCTAAACATTTGTCACACACTTCTTTTGGGAAGTCTGCCATAAGTGCCTGTGCAATTCTAGGAACAGGTAAGAGCAAATAGCAAATATGAACATTCTCCCACGCTCCATTCCATGAAATAGATATTGAACTTTTACTTTTTTTCTTTGTTTTTTTTCTGATCTGTCACATGACCAAGAATATTTTCAGAATTACTTTTTCACGCAAGTGTAGTTTTTTGCCAGGGTACATGAAGATATCCAGGCAATGACAGTGGTGCTATGTACAGACCTCAGGACCTAAACAGCACCTTCTTACCACTCCAACAGTCTCAGGGTATGCTACGGGGCTTTTTATGCTGATATGTCTTTCACACTGCATCAACCCAGAAGTATAAAAATACTGAATGTTATAAAATGTAGCATTTAACATCAAAGCAAAACTGCTCTGCTCAGTAAAGTTTGGAAGTTCAAACCAGTTATATTTTTTGAAAACATTACTCAATAAGGAAAACCTTAAAAGTTCCTCGATGTTTCAAGTTGGGGTTTTCCCTAGTGTCTCCTGATATGCAATGAATCTTCTCAAATTCATCTTCACATTGCCAAGAACACACAGTTGATCTGTACTATATTGTCCTTTGCCTTCTTTTCGCATCTGTAAAACCAAAAGAATACGTGGTTTACTAATGGAGAAGTTTCTCCTATTAGATCACCTCCAGTTTACTGTAGTTCTGTATATAAGTGTTCTATCAAGATATGCTACCTGTGGCTTGTGAGAACTCCAAAGTGTTCCCATGTGCACATGTGGAGCTTAGCAATTATTTCTGCATGTCAATTTACTAAAATACATTGCTGCTTAAAACTAGACTAATGGCACATTATTTAATCCAAAAATCTGAGACATACACTTCTTTTCTGTGGCTTTTAAACAACTGAAGCACCATCAGGTGCTACTACACTCAGTGCGTACAGTGCTTAGCTTTTAGACTATGAAAGTCACTCCTCAGGCTGCATCTGACCAAAGAAACAATGTGTAGAAGGTCATTCTCTGTTTAACTCTAGGATGTACCTAAATCTGCAGTTTAGAATGCCGGCCTTGTTATTCTTAAAAATACAGGATGCGTGAACTGTTTTAATTAACCAAGAATGGAACAAAAACATCCAACTGCAACTACAAGTTAAAAAACAAAGATGTCAATGTAACTTCAGAAGAGACTTTTCTCTCACCTCCAGAGACATCTGCAGGATTTTTTGTACAACTGTTTCCGAACAATACAGGGATCTGGACATCAGTAATACTGATGGTGTAATGCAGATGTTGCAATGCAGGTGCTGCACTGTTACCTTGACACTTCCATGAAATTTAAGGTAGGTGTATTTGCTTTCCTCTAAAGTGGAATATCAGAAAAATCAAACACTTTTTTTCTGTCACTTTATAAATTAATTATCTCTTCTAAGAGCCCAAAACTCAACCTTTAACCTACAGTGTGTGCTGAGACCCTGAGATGGCTGCCCTTGATGCCTACCCTTATTCTGAACACTGGCTGAAACTCCTTCAGTGTTGGAAGCAACTTGATCTGTAACGCTGCCTTTTCTGCTTCTTTACCATCAGCAAATACATCAAAAAGCGCATCCAAGGCTTCCCCTGCTACCACCAGAGAAGATTCCTTCATAGCAACCTCAAGAAGAAATTTTCCAATCACCTGTAATAAGAAAGAAATTTGATTTTTCCAGCAATGCTACAGAAAATTGAAAGAAACATCAAAATTATTTTAAGCTTGCAATGCAAAATTTACTTTTTCACCTTCAGTGTTTCAGCTGTATCTTGTCCTTTTGCCAGGACACTGCCAGAAATTCCGAGGATGCTCACCACGTTCACTCTAACACTGGCATTGCTGCTTTGAATACCAGCCTCACATAAAGCCAATAGCTGCTCAGGAGTCATACACTAGTCAGCAAGGGAAAAGGAGGGAAAGAAGGAAGACACACACAGTTACATTTTCATGGAAATTTTGAAATATGACATTTAGACACCGTACTTTTACAGAACACAAGCAAATTCTTCGCAGAGAAACAGAGTTCTAGGTTATTAAAACTGTAAGAATTCTGAAAATGCAATTACCAAGAAATTTCAATTCCCTTTCAACTTGTTTCTTCCAGAACATAACCAAGGATGACATGAAGTTGAAGGAAAAGTTCTGAGATTGTCACAAATTTATCTAGCTCAATAGCTGCTTCCAACTAATTACAACTTACAGTATAAAAGCTCAGCTTTCAGTTTAAGGCCAGAAAGGACTAGCAGACTATCTAGTATTGTGTCTTGTATAACAAACCATTATGCTTCATTCCTGTATTCAATTCACTAATTCATATCCAACCAAGATTCAAGGACCACCAGCTTCAACTAGGTGACATCAGGAAATAACCCACATTCTAGGTGCTAATTTTTCTAAATATTTGTCATTTTAACTTTCTTCTAAAGATACCTGTGGCTTACTGCTATTCTGGTTTTGAAATACCCTTCATCTGTTTACATGTTGAGGAGGAGACAATATAAAAAAAATATTCCTGTAAGTTCATGAAAAACACAGTTAATGCTATTAAATCTGTTCCTCCAGTGTTCACAACTGCTGAAATTTTGAACTACATTTACATTGTTTTCTTTCAAAAACTTTCCAGCCCAATCTTACAGGAATTTGAACCCACCAGAGCATTTGAGTTTGAAAGCTTTTACCTGGGAGATGTTCTTTGATGCCATTGTTTGTAGGAGAGCCCTCAAAGCACTGGTTACAGCTTCCAGGAATTCTGTGTCTGTAGGGAGTTCTGTCAAAGAACAGAACCCAGAGCCAGAAGTTAAACAGTAATATGAGGGACACAGGAAACAAAGAAATACAAATTCCTTAATCCCTTAATTGTTCCTCCAGGTACTACCACAACAGGAAAAGCTAGATTTTCAGAGACTGGTCTCTGTAGGTTGTAACCATGGTGATTTGTTTGAATTCAGCATTGACTGCATCTAGAGGTTAGAACACAGCTGGGACTCCTTTTCAGGCACATGCCTGGTTGAGACTGTAGTGTGACCTAATGGACAGTGCCAGCCACTGTCACCAGAACAGCAGCTGAAAACTGGTATCACATGGAAGCCATAATACAGGAACTGAGAAAACTACAGAAGCAGACTGCATACTTCACCTCCTTTCTTCTGCTTTCTTAAGCAAGCTTTTCAGACACCCAGAACACTGGACTCTTTCCAATTCATATAAAGAGCATGTTTTCCGGTGGTTTAATAACATTTCAGGAATGTATGACTCAAACTCTGCATTATTCTTGTTTAACTACAAACTCATCGGTAGCAGCCATCACCTTCAATCTATGTTCTGCATTTCTTGAGGCTTTCCATTTTCCTCTAATGTGTTTATTTTCTGGACCACTCCAGAGGCACAACTTCTTGATTTATGCACATCTCCTCCCTTCTCATGTAAACAATCAGATCTTTATGCCTCTTTTTTACGCTGTAAACCACAGAATTCCTTCTAACCACATGTTGGTATGTTATCAGCTCTATCTGCCAGTTTTCATTACACAACATTTAAACATTAAAAAATGGGCCTGTGCCATTAATTTTAGCATCCTTAGCTGTCTTCAGATAGCAACTTCTCCAGTTTCATCTGAGGATTTTCTATTACAAAGCATAACATGTAGACTCAAAATAATTGGAAGTCCTCTCTTCAAGCATGAGGCATATTTTAGGTGCATATGTTTTCATAGATATTTTCATTTCTGCATTTTAACTTTCCACACACTGCACTCTCAGTAATAATGTTCCCATAGACTGATCACGTGTCTTTAAAAACATTGAGAAAAAAGTGTGTTTTGCAGGCAGATGCATTTTCAAGCAGTAATGTAGCATCATTTTATATACCACAGCAGAGCACTACATAAGCTACATCTGTGGCTACAAATGGAGACACTTGAAGGAAGGGAAGGAAACTAAACTTAGTGAGCTTCTAAGAGATGGGAAATGACAAAGCCACACATATGCCAGACTTCAACAGAACTGTCTTAGAAAAAACATTTTCTGACAGTTTGGAGAATTGGCAGCATTTCCAGACTCTAAGAATCTCTCTTATTTTTTGAAAACTCATCACCATTGACCTTAAAACAAAGATTATCAGAATAGTCTGAAGGAAACAGCCTGTAAGGGACCCACATCCTCAGTTTGGAAACAGGTCGTGTTTTCTTAAACCTTTTTTTTTTCCAATCTTGGTTCAGCTTCTCTCATGTCAGTAACAGAGAGGTCATAGCATAAATGATCCAACAGGATTATGGAAATTATGCTGTTCTCATGCACAGGATCACAGAAAGCAGCTGGAAATGCTACCTGCTGTACAGGTGATCCAATAACACTGTACTAGCAGATGTATGGGGAAACCTTTACAGTATGTCTATGAAATAATGTACCCTGCAGGAACTACAGTGAAGACATTCTAGTGTTTATCAGGATGTATCACAGAATCTGTGAGGCTGTGAAAGACCTCTGAGATCAGTCTAACCTGTGACCAATCACCGCCGTGTCAACCAGACCCTGGCACTGAGTGCCACGTCCAGTCTGTCCTTAAACATCTCCAGGGATGGTGACTCCACAGCCTCCCTGGGCAGTCCACTCCAATGCCTAAATACAGATCTAACATATATCATATATATATATATATATATATGTATTTTCTAAAATA
>VZSE01014611.1:2089355-2100440 GCA_013398275.1 Promerops cafer
TTTTTTTTCTTCTTTTTTTTTGTTATAGTGTGTTCAGAGGGAAGACTGAAATTTTAGCTTAATGTCAAACAGATACTTCAAACTATGTATTTCAAAGTTTTCCAGATAGCAAATATCTTGCCTGCTAAAAATGCTAGAATTTTCCTCTATGACCCCAATGGTGCAATTATACACTGAGTTTAGCACACTGTATTTTAAGTGTTCAAGCGCACTAACAAGAGGTGATTTTCTAGGTCTCTGCTATTCTTTTTTATTTAGTTCTTTCTTCTTATAGATTGTGCTATAGGATTTTCAGATAGCTGCAAGTCTGGAAGGCCTTGCCATGAAACTCTGGCTACTAAGTACAAAAAGCCTTCGAAGTTTTCACCTCACACGTTGGTGTCAGCTCAGATTCTACATTGCTGCTGAACTAGCACAGTAACTGATACAAATAAACTTCACCTTTACAACCCCAAGTACAAATGAGCAAAACAACTCTAAACCAAAAACATCTAATTTCCTGTCAGTACCAAATACTGTATTTCAGACACTTTGTATAAAATGGGGAGAGGAACTTGCCCTTTTTCAGTGCTGACTGTTGCCATTCATTAGTTACTTCCACCTCATTTAGCTAATACAGAAATCTGGCTGTCACACTTCAGCCAGGTTTCCTTTCTTTTTGCAGGTAATCTTTTCGCTGTCCAAATCAAGGAATAACAAACTTTGTATTTTGTAGAAAAAAAGAAAAAAATTTAAAAAGCCCTACCAGATTTCTGAAACATATGACCCTTCTATTCTCACTTACATGAGGAAATTATTTAGGTCGTGCAATGATGCACCTCTAGGCCAAAAAAGTGAGGACAAACTCATTTAAAAAAATACTCCCTTCCTCCAGGTGGATTGGAATAATTTGTTTGTCTAACCTGGGATACAAAGCAGGAACAAGGGAAAGACTGTACCATGTGTTGGAAATCATACAGAATACAATACCTTCTTTGGAATGAGGTTGTTCAGAAATGCTGAGTTAACCTCATCAGAGAGGCACAGGGGTGACAGCAGCAGCCCACTCCCCTCGTTGTACGAGTTTTCCATGAACAAGTCACTCTCATCACTGCTGGAGAGCTCTTCCCACTCCTCATCGGAGGGATCTGAGAACACAA
The DNA here is from genome assembly GCA_013398275.1 of Promerops cafer. Classification (NCBI taxonomy): domain Eukaryota; kingdom Metazoa; phylum Chordata; class Aves; order Passeriformes; family Nectariniidae; genus Promerops; species Promerops cafer. The sequence goes on from VZSE01014611.1 coordinate 2,090,495, forward strand.
GACAGACTTGTAAATGTAACACCCTCATGCAACAGGTATCCTACTTCTCAACTGAAACTGGCTCCTCCAAACTTCTTGGTTTAGGAATCTTTAAGCTCTTGAGCTTTAACAAACTCCTCACAAACCTAGTGCTATTAAGCCACATCTCTAAATATTTTATTAAAAAATATTTTGTACTCGCTGAGGCACAAATATTCTTAAGAGAGAGGTTCTTCATACGTGGGTATGTTAATCTCTGTTATTAACAAAGTGTTGTTTAAAAATATCAAAAAAAGGTACAGAAGAAACATTTCATAAAGATTTACTAAGATTTTAACTTGGATTGTACCACTTCACCTTCTGAGGTTGATTCAAGCACCCAAATACACTAGTTGAACTTAACCTTGTTTACCAGTTGCAGTCAGTTTAAGGTAATAGTTTCCTCTAGCAGTACTGAAGCCACAGACAGACATCCTCTCCCTGGACAGTAACCGGGCTGGATGAAGAGGTTACTGTCTCCACAGCAAGGTCAGTTGAAACAAAATGATGACAGCAAAGAAAGCCAAATAATCTCTGACAGTCATTCCAGGCAACACATTTCATATAAATTCAACTAGGTTTATGATCTTAAACCTGAACTAGGCCATACTCACATGACTTATTCTACTAGCAGATCTTTAAGGGCAGATCTGGTGAGACAAGTCGAAGTCCTATTGCCAACAGGCTACTGTGTGAATAATCTGTCCACAGCTGAAGGGGGACTTGGGCTGACAAGCACAAACTGAAATCATCCTCATTTATATTTAGACTCATATATCTACATCTACAGAGTTCATACTCATTTAGCTGAAGTTTCTTTAAATCTGGTTACATTTTAACTTGTGTTTACCCAAGTCCTAAGTCTACAGGTTGGACCGATCCTCCTTTCCAACAGATGAAAGCTCTGTGTACATAGGTCAGGATATTTAACTATTGTGACAAAAAAATATCATATTCACCCCCAAGTAATTCTGTTTGACAACACAGATTCTCATGAGATGTGGGTCCTGTAGAAAGTACAGGAGCAGCCATGTACATCTGTTGCAAAAGGTAAATTCACTAAAAATACAGCAAGAAACATCCAAATGAATGCATTTCACTTGTACTGTGCAAGTTTAAGAATTCACTTGAAGGTGATGGTTATGGTTTATCTGACGTAAAGTAACTCATCAAGATATGGCAACTTGACCACACAGGCATCTTATGGTAATATCCAATTAATTCTACAGCCGTAACATGCTGGTGTTAATAGCCTTTGCATGAGAAAATGGTTGTGTTTCATGCTTTAGCAAACCATGGCAGCAAGAAACATGAAAACAAAGCAGACATCTCCCTTTCAGTCTCTTGCCTCTTTTAAAAAATTCCTTTTGTATCTTTAGAAGACAAAGAAAGCAAAAAATATCCCTTGAAAACTAATTGATAACAATACAAGGTGACAATGCAATTCAGCAATAACAAAGACAGCAGTTGTCATAAGTTGACAGCAAGTGAGGAGGACAGCAGAGCAGGAACTGGGATATAGAACACTGGTCCATAACTATGATCAGGTTTCTTGTAATGTTCTGGGAAACACAGAGGCATTTCCAGCAGCAGTCCCATCTTGCCTAGCACAAGCGACCCAAGAACTACAGACTGGACAGCAGTGCTGGAGTCTCTTGGCTTCCTGCCCAGGTGCCCATCAAAGGGGAGCACTCTGCTTCTTCCAAACACTGACCAGTGCTCAGGACAGAACACATCCCTCGCCAGCCTGGTTATTTCTCTCAGTTCTGTTGCAAGCTGAGTGCTTTTATAAACGCAGCATAATGGCTAAAGCTATTTTAGTCCTCAAATAATTTGAAAATTAAATGAACAGCTGCCTCTGGATTCCTCTTAATTTCTAGAGACTATCTGCCCATGAATGGGTAAAGTACTGTAGCGAAATAAAACACAATCAATCTTACATTACAGTGAGTGAATGGCAGAATATGCAGCTTATCCACAAGAGATTTTCCAATTAAAGGGGAAAGCTTATGAATTACAGCTCATTAGATGAGAAATGCAGTTATGAAAGGAGCTTCATACACTAGGTGCAGAATTTCCTTGTGCTGTAAGAGAAAAAGAAAATCACCATTGGGAATAACTGGGTATTACTGTGGATTTTATTAAAAGCTAAAAGTTTTACTCAGTTACTTTCTACACAATTACTCCTGCATCAGGCTAAAACTACAATAGCAGTCAAAGTTTTCAGGTTTTGGAGGGTTTAGGGGATTAGTTTTGTTTGTTTGTTGGCTTTTTAAAATAGAATTTGATAATCTCTCATTTGTTTTCCTGAAGATTAGAAGAAAAGCTATCAAAACAGTTTCAGAGTTCATAAAAGATACAGAATATCTATATCCTACTCTCCTCCAAATAACAGCCTCTCTTTCTCCTCCTCCTCAAGGCTCATAAAGGCAGAACTCTGGAAGCTGAGATCTACATTGTTGCCAGACTTGTATGCAAAAGCTGTCCCTACTCCTAATTTTGCAACACTTGTAGTATCAAAACTAAATCAAAGCTTCAAGATTAATCTGCTTTAAAAAATTGATGCCCCCATCCTGCAATCAGATTCACACATCTTGCATCAAAAGAAGAGTCAGACCACACTCTAACTGAACAAAGATTTTGTGTAACACTTCAGGACATATCTCTCTGGTGTGAGTGCTTTTGTGTTTGCTCTTAAATGTTGTCAGTCTCACTCAAAAAAAAAAAGAATTAAGAAACATAAGTCACTTAAATGAAGAAAAAACATTTACATTAGTAATAGAAATGACAACCTACTTTGCCCCCAGATGAGGATATCAGGGACAATATGCCCATGGGCGTTTGTCCTTAAAAACCCAGATGACCAAACAGCAAACAAAAGGTGACCTATTCAGAAACAAAACACACCACAACACTTGCAATGAACGAGGCTCCTACAAACCTTCACTGCAGCACATATTAACAATGATTTCCAGAGCAGTCTGCTGAGCCGTCAGTAAAGCTGTCACTTCTTTCAGTTCCCACTTATCAGACTAAAAAATTAAAAACATGAACCAAACTTGATTTTGGAAAACAACATTTAAGTGCCATTTAAAGTATCCAAGCTGTCAGTTAAAAAAACAGTCCCAGCCATTTCCTCTTCTCCACCCAAACTTCAAAAAAAACCCCAAAACAAAAACCCAAGCAATGTTAGCCATCTTTTTGTGGAACATTCCAGAGAAAAATTTATTTTCAAGGAATGCCATTTGCACTAAAGCTGTCCAAAAGCCAGTCAGCCACACTTACGGGAAGTAAATCTGAAACATCATTTTCTCTTCTGAGTTTTCCTTTTGGTATTTCTTCCATGTTATCATCTTCATTCAAAACAGAGTTTTCTGTAGTATCACTCATGTTTTCCTCAGTTTCTAGATCCACAGCAAGTTTTAACCTGTTTTTTTCAGCTTCATTCATATGAATAATTGTTTCACCAGCGTCTATTACCAAAGATTCTGAAAATATCTTCAGGATTGCATTAACTGTGCTTCCCAGGCTGCCTGGTGGAATGGTATCCTTTATATTCCAGATAGTGCCTAAATATAAGGTAACCAAATCATATAAATTATTGAAGTGCTCAATTCCCAGCTCTGTAATAGCCATTTTGAAGGACACAGCCTCCACTACTTAAAATACTCAGTGCTTATATTCACTATAAATGTTCAAGTCTTTTCTTTACAGATTTTTTTTTTTAATAACATTTCATATACTGATCTGTAATAATTGTTATGCCCACATCTTAAGCTCAAGTAAATTCCAGCCTGTAAATATTTTCCAAATATTTATGTGGAGTGACCTTGGTGTCACTCTGTACCTGAGATAACAAATCCACATGCGAGAATCGTTTTCTAAGGAGTCTCAAAATTGATTAATTACACTCCAGTACCAAAAATCATCATGGTTAAACATTTGAGGTAACAAGAAGAATTCAAGGTAGAGAATCTGAGGTAAAAAAAATCTACAGCTAGTAAGATCAAAACAACTTCTGTACCACTTATTATTGACTCATTTAACTGTTAAAAACTAAATGAGCAGTTAAAGCAGGCTATCACACTGAGCAGGGGCTGAATTCAGAATCAAGCATTTAAGCTGGTTTTAAAACTAGTTGCAAGTATCTACCTGCAGTTCCAAAAGGCAGATCTAACCTCACAAACCATCTGTACAGGCCTTGACAAGCAGATGTCCAGACCACAGAGGAGAAGACTAAGCCTTCTGTCCTTCCCAACCTCCTTCACCTGCCATGCTCCCCATCTCAAAGCAATGAACCCCTTGAGCACTGCACCTGCTATCAGTGTTCTCAGAAGGATGTGCCTCATGGTGCTCTCTGGACTCAACATCACTGTTTCCAGTATTTGCTGTGCAGAAGCATTAAATGAAGAAAGAAGATCTGGATTATCTTCCGTCACTGCCTGCAAGCAGTTTGCTGCAGCAAACAAGAGCAAATATAATTAACAAACCCAGTAGTAGCATTTGCTCTGCTAATGAGAAAGCATTATCTTCCTGAAAGCTGGAGTAATGAAATGCTGACACAGGAAAAAAAATTCATGCAGCACCATGTTGTAATGGTCTGACACTGTCTTTCACAAGCTGTGTTTTGGATTGAAAGACATGCTGTGGCAAACCCATACATAAAACAGGTGAGGACAATACCACATCAGCCACGGAATTGGTTGTATTAATTTCAGCTACTCAAAATTAAATTTATCCATTATATACTGACAATGGACAACATAAAAAAATACTAGAAGCACACACACCTGTATGACCATTAAGAAACTATAATAACAATAATACTGATAAAACCAGATTGGAAATGACTGGAATTGTTTGGATTTTTTTAGAAGGACTATCTCCTCTGCTCAACAAATTAAATCCTCCATTACCGAAACATGAAAACAAAATGAAAAACACAGCCTCCCTCTAAAGCCCTCTGCACAAAATTTTTCTTCCCATGTAACCACCAATAAGCCATTCTCTTTTGGACTGAAAACAAGCACAACAGATGTCAATTTCTTTATTATACGCTGTTCAAAAATGAATTTAAAGTCTTACACTCAGTGCAAAGTTAAGCAGTGCTAAAGTGGGTTCATTATGCAATGAATGTAATATCAGTGTTACATTCATATAGTAAAAAAAAAAAAAAAAGTCTCTTTAAACCTTTATCTTCTCTTTTTACCACTTACCTACTGAAATAGCCAGATCCACATTTGTGGCAAATTTCTTCATGTAATGTAACACAGCCTCCAGACACCCTTCTTTATTGAATATGTATAGGGCAGTATTGTTGCATTCACTAATATATGGAAAAGATCAGTCAAACATTTTTCCAGGGAAAAAAAGTACTGTAGCAACACCTTAATCACCCCATGCTTGTTATTGCTCATATTTTTAAAAGATACCTATGCATTAGCCAAAGAGCTATCCTTCATTACTGAGGTTATGATCAACTCTACACAAGATGCTGAAAGAGAAGCTGCAAAATCCTGGACTCTTCTGAGGAAAGCTGGCTTGTGCCAGCTGATCCTCACACAGTGTTCAGAGTTTATTTGGGAGCCTAAAGACAGGCTCCTGCTGGAGTGTGAAAGGCAGCTCAGAGCTGTGGGCTGCAAGCTAGCCCAGGGCTTCCTGCAGCCACAGGAGACTTCACCCACAAACCCACTGCCAGCAGAGCAGGCTGCTGCCTCTCACATCAGTACTCACTCACTCCACAAAATGACTGCTCTTACCATTCAGAAATGCATTTACTTTCATTATCCAACAGTGGGATTTGTGTTTCTTCAAGTTCTCACAGCTACTCTCTCTTTCAAATTGATATATTGATACAAGACTAATTCAAACCAAAAAAAGCACAGGAGCTAACTAGCTGCAAGGGTCTTCAAAAATTTAATTTTGAAAATATTATACCTCAGCATCAATGCCAGCCCTAATTTTATCAGTATCAAACTTAGCAACAAAAGGAGCAATTCACATTCATTACCAGTTCAAAATACAGAAGTGATTTAATCACACTTTATGATCATACTTCCTGTTCTCAAGCACTGACTAAAAAGCAAAAAAGAAAAAATGAACACACAAGATTGCTGAGTCAGAGTTACAAAGGGTCATGTATTCTGTGCAAGATGCTGAACAAGGAGTTTATCTACTGCTCTAGATTCCAATCCCTAAAAAAATAAATATCCCAGTCTAGAAATAAGGCCTCAAGGCAGCAGCCATATCACACAGACAGGCATAGAGGCAGTTTCACTGAGGCACTGTACAGCGCTAAACAAAATCCTGTACACTAAGTGTATAATGTGAGAAAAAATTAAGAGAAACAACACAAAGTTTCCAATGTAAACTACTAATAGAACAATTTACATTATTTTCTCACATAACAAGTAAATTTTTATCAGTGTCTCAGTAACTAAGGCATAGTTGCCCAAGCAGTTAATACTAATTTTTGGGATGACCTGCAGAAGAAGAAAGTAGTACAAAAACTCCTCATATTCCTAGAGCACTGATCAGAATTTCATTTTCTCTGTTTCTTGTATCGTGATATGGATCTACAGGAAATACATGCAAGAAGCCACAACCCAAACTGTACAACAGACTATGACAGAACATGTTCAGAAAACAGGATCAGAACTCAAGATGAAGAACCAGTAGAAAAAAAGTTTCTTCTAAAACTAATGACCAACTTTGTGCACTTTTAGAATCCTTCACTTTTAAAAAGTAATCTATACTAGAAGATAAACTTTTACTTCAGATGAGATGAGGGCTCATAATTATTAAAGCAAGGCACATGTAAGAGCAACACAATCAGAATCAGCAAATGAATGCATCTTCCCATGCCAGGACAGTCATTTCTTTTCTGCCTCAATTACCACACTCATTTTCAGGAACAATTTAATTTAGCTAAAATGACAGCATTTACATAGTTCTTACCATATATTCCACAGCAAATTAATAGCCTCATTGGCTATGTCTTCAATATAATTTTTGTTCATCCCTCTGCATTTCTTTGGAGAGACCTGGTTAGCATCCAGTCCAATGCTGCACTACAACCAAACAAAAGAACCAGGGTGGGAAACAATCAAGCCACAAAGAGAAGCAAAACTTTAAAAGTATTATCAGCATTGAGTGGAGAGATCCTCTCATGAAGTGTTTATTACCAGAACACCTGACTAGTTTCCTTTCTTTATGAAAACTTGATAACTTTTCTTTTGTAGAAAGACTCTTAGAGTACTTGCTTTGCAGTTAGTCTTTAGAAGCACTTTCTAATTAAAAAAATACTTAGGAATTTTAGAACCTGACGTGCTATTTCTTGCTAATAGTCTGTACACAGTTGTCAACAGTTGTTTCTAACCACAAAGATCAACTCAGCCAATACCTTACTGTGCCTAATAGTAATGCTATTACTCATATTTTAAAATGGGGAAGAAACATACAGAAAATGATGGTATTGCTCAAGGTTGCTCATACAAAGACAGCAGGTAAGAGAAATCAATGCAATATCCAAACTGCAGTGCAACACCTGGACCAAACAAAGAATACAAATTCAGTACAGGTTATTCTACAGTAACCACCCAGCTGTACATCCAAACATCCATTTAGACAAAACTGCTCACCAAAAAAGCCTCACTAGAATAATGCTGCAACATAAATGAAGGACCTGGATTCTCACTGACAGAACAAACTTGTCTTAACTGACGTTACAGACTCAAAATCTCTAGACCTTTCACTCAAAAATCACCCTAGGTAGCAAACCTCACCATGGACACAAGTAGCTGGCCAGGAGCCAGAAGGTAGTGGTTAGAAATCTCTGGAATAACTTTTGTATCACTAAACCTATCAAAACATTCTTTTAAAAGATCTTTCAAGTACCTTAATGTAATAACAGCTACAAAAATAAAACTATATTTGCATATGGGACAATTCAATGCCTAAATCAGGTTTAAAATCAAAACAAAAATAAACACACCTCTTTCAGAAGTGCAACCAGGGGTGTCATGATGTCATTTGTCACCATGTCATCACAGACATCAAATCCTCCACAGGCACTCAGATTTCTGGGGGAAAAAAAATTTAATGCTTTGAATAAGATACAATACTTTCCAAGAATGTTTCAAAAACCCCATGCCTTTAAGATTCTTCTCTAAAGGTTATGGTACTTTCTGTTTTAAACTCAATTTGCTTAAACAGTAGCTTTTAGTCTTCTACCTCACTAACACAAGAGAATAACTTTGGTGTCAGGAAAAAACTATGATTTTCATTTATTCATCAAGCATAATTAGAAAGTTTATCTGTACCAAAACATCACAACACAAAATTCCATACAAACTGCACTCAACGTCTCTCTGTTTCCTCACAAAGCCATACATTTCTAGCATAAAGCCTGCTCCTGACATTAAAGTCTCACAGAGCAAGAGAAGCCCCTCTCTCACAGGTTTCAGCTGATGCAGGCACAGTTCCTCAGACCAGAATTAAAGCAAGAGAGGCTGGCATTCAAGTCCACAGCTGCCACCAGCAGAACCCCCCAGTTTTCCCCGTGCCAGGATCCCCTCATTCTACCTGTGCAGTACCAAGGGCTTACCGGAGAGCACCTGCAGCTGTTTCCCGAACAGCTAAGCTGTGATCCATCAGCAAGGGCCCCAAACAGCGCACCACGTCCCTCTGCACAAAGGCTGCGATGACGTGCTTCTGCTGCAACAGCTTGGAAATACTGGCACAGGCATACTCCCTCACTTCTGCACTTGGATGCTGCAGCTGCGGAGACACAGACAGGGCACAGCACAGTGAGGGAAAAGGCAGCTGCAAGGTTTTACTGAGTGAAAAGATTGATCAGGGCCAGCACCGTGGCTCCCATTTTACTGCTCCTGAATGGAAGCAGGAGCTTTTAACTTCCATGAAAGCTTATAAATCCTTGCCTGGGTTATGTGTGTTAACTTTATGACTAGATAAATGCTATTCTGGATATTTGACATGACAGCCATAGTCCAGACACAGATTTGACACTAGCTGGCACTGGTGAGACCATGTATTAAAAAAATTACCATGTATTAAAAAAAGGACTGAAGTGGGCAGAAAAATATCATCAATGAAGTATAACAGACATAACACATGCCACCATAAAGAAAAGATGAAGAAATTTAAAAAAAAAAAAAAATAGCCTTTAAATTAAAAGCACCTGCATAACAGCAGGAAACAAGTGTTCCCTACATTCCCCAAGACAACATTGACACCTGCTGTAACAGAGTTTTAGGTGAGATACAAGAATTACAAATTGCAAAAATAATAACACAGTAAGAGTGCATATCCTGGAAGGCCGCTGAGTTTGTTGAAAACCTAGCAGATAAACACCTGCTGAAGAGCAAAACAGAAGAGTGGTAACATCAGATCCTGCCTCCATTGAAAAAGGTGTCTCAGCTCATCCTCACCTGTGCCTTTATTTACTCTCTCTCTCCCTCTCTTTCCTGAACAGGTTAGTCCAAAAGAATAATCAATCAGTGATCTGTTCAATGAATTACGTTGGGTGAAGTGAGCAAAGGGGATTTAATTACTTTAAGGAAAACAGATTTTTGCTTCTTATTCTAAAGTCACACCTGCAGGAGAAGATTTACATCAGTTTTCATCTGCAATACTTAAGCCAGGACTGTGGCCTACGAGTGACCAAACCCAGTCTTTTTCAGCATTTTCTATCCATTATTCGTTACATGTGACTCTTGGACACTAGGCTCTGGCCACCTGTAGAAGTCTCCGGCCAGGGAGATGGAACACAAGCCCCGCAAGAACTCCTCGGCAGCCCCCGCAGAGACGAGGGGCACGGAGCTGCGCCGCCCCGCCGCCGCAGCGCACACGGGAGCGCGGGCGGTGCCGGTGCCGCGCGGCCGTGACGCCGGGAGAGCGACGCTGCGGC
>VZSE01014611.1:2100577-2161277 GCA_013398275.1 Promerops cafer
CCCCCGCCCCGCCGCAGCCGCACCGAGCGCGCCGCCGGACTTCCGCGCTCCGCCCCCGCAGCCCCAAGCGCGGCACCCACAGCATCCCGCACCGAGTGAGGACACTGCGCTCAAACAAGAAAATTATCAATAGAAACAATTTCCTCTAAGGGCACTTACAGAGGCGGGATTGACCTGAAGGATGGAAACCTGGAAGGGGTTTCCTCTCTGGTGTCAGTATCTTAGATTTTAAGACCCACATCAAATACAGGAAATGTTGGTCCGGTATTTACAGAGTGCAGCTATAAATTTTCTGAAGTTCTTCTGTGTTCAGTGGAGATCTGTATTTGCACAGTACAAAAGAAGATAACACCTGTTTATACAAAGATTTTATTTTATACACATTTACCTACAAAATATACAGCAGTTAAAAATAATGGATGGGCAGAAGACTTACTGGAAAAAAATCCAGAAGACAATTCTTAAAGTTTCAACTGACAAAGTTACATCAATAGGCTGCCTTTAAAAGCCAGTCTACCCTGTAGCAGGGGTTACTGAAATTGCAAGAGCTTTGCAGTTAGAGTCAATTTAAAGAGTTCAAAACATTTAAAAAGGCACCTTGAACAACTTAAATTCTTAAAACTTGACAGTTTTAGCTATTCAAAAGTTACACTTTATGCATATATCATCCACATCTTGTTGTTAACACTCTGAATAACAAATTTTGTTATTTTATTGTGGCACTCTTTAGATTTTTTTCACCAAATCTGAAGTTATACATTTACAATATGAGTTTCATATTCTGACTATCACAGCATAAAAATCCACTCAGAATGGTCAGGTGGATTTAGATACAGTACAACCTTACAACTGGGAAGATACAAGCATATTTAAGACAATTTTTTAAAAATTAAAATCTTAAAATAAGTGTTTTGAACCAGATCAAAAAAGGAACTACGTATGACCACAAGGAAAGTGGCTGGTGCACTATATACACAACTTGACAAATGTAATCCTTGATATATTTGTGAAGTTCTTAAACAGTAAGACCAGTTTTCTCCAGCACAAACAGTCAGTCTTCCTGCGAGCCTTTAAACCAGTTCCAAAAGAGTGACCAGGAGACAAGGACAGCTGTAATGAGGAAGTGTGCTAATAAAACATCGGGAGAATGGCAAATGTTCCTTTCAATACTCTTCATGAGAGCAAGAAAATCCATACACCAGATATTACTTCTTTTCCTGAACATTGGCATCGATCTGCTATTTACAATAGCTCACAAAGACACGTAACACAAATGAGGTTTCATTTTCAAGTTCAACTTCATTGCCGATTAACATACTTCACCTGTATGTTCTGTTCTAGCTGAAGTAAAAAAGTGACACTAATACTGAAAAAGAGGTAATCAGAAGTAGCAAAAGCACTGATAATGTGATAACAAAAAAATTTGGATAAATATTCAAGAAAGTAATATTGCACACTTTCACTGTCAACTGTGTTAAGACTTTTACTCCCAGGCAGTGACAACCAGTCCCATTTGAATGTTTGCTGTCATACTACCTTAAAAAAAGGTCATTTTTGGTTTCCATGGCAGTGGAAAAAAATGAAGGAAGACAGCCCTTATTGAACATGAGGCCTAGGTTTCAAAATTAATTTTCCAGTCTGCAAGACAGAAAACAAAATAAATAAAGTTGAACCCAACAATTACACTTCAATGTTACAGGGAGAGTTTAAAACAACACAAAAAATGATACTAAATATTCCACATTCCAGTTTTACAGACACACAGAATTTGCTGAGGTATATACAAGTGCTGTTCAGAAAAACAAACTATGTGTCTTTTTGAATTATTTCCTTTTTTTTTTAACAAACAAGGTTGAGGCAATGAAGTACTAACACTTACATCATCACAGGACATATTATATTCTGCCAAAACAGTTCGACATCGGGCTGCTATACTGTGTGGATTTTGTCAAGGAAAGCAGCTAACACTTGTACACACAGTAAGCAAAAACTAAAAAAGCAGTATTAGCACAGGCTTCAACAACTGCAGTAACTACACTTCTAACGTGACAAACATTATCAAAGGATACATTGATGGTGCCACCACTCTTTTATGTATTCCAGCAAAGAACAAGCCTATTAGGGTAATACAGCTAATTGTGAAAAATGGGTGATTCCAAAGTGACGTGAAAAACGATACCTAGGAAAGAAATCAGGTTAGTCCAACTGCATACTTTCTAAAACACATAAAGTCACTGCCTAGAACGCTTAACTAAAAATAAAATACTGCTCCTAGCCATTTCCAAGTACTTCTGAACAATTCTTTAGATAAGCATTCATGGTACAGTATTTTGGCAGGCATTGTCCCAGGACACATTCCACAACAATTCCAGACAGCTTGACAGCTTTACTAAAAATCACCTCCCAGTTTCACATGAAGCTATGTAGCAAAGCACATTTGGCTTAGCCTGACCTTACCTTTTGTGTCTCTGGGTCTATTAACCAGTTCCAAGCCCCAGTTGCTGTGCAGACTGATACCACTATCAAAATCACTGATGAAGAAAAGAATGAGAGTCATAAACAGTATACCCCACTCATATTTAAATGCATTTATTTTTCAGCAGCAACTCTTAAACATTTATTTATTTTCTCACTTCTGAGGAAGGAAAAGCTCCTAACTGGAAAGCAGAAATGAAAATACACAAAGAAACTTCTAATACGTGAAACCCTAAGGATTCTGTACAAACTTCCTGGACAGAACAAGTACATCTGAAAATCTAAATTCTGTCAAGTAAAAACATCCTGGTCCTTTGAAGGAACCAAAGTTATCTTTTCAAAACGAAGTTGAAAAAGATCTCTCAAAAGCATAGAGCTTCTTCTCTACATCACATAAATGCTTTCTTTTCAGGATAATAAGAAGAAAAGTTAACACTGGTTACACACCCCATTATAATTAAAATTAAAAGTCCGTCTTTTATGTGAATTACAAAATGAGCAATTTGGGAAAAAAGATGAGCCACTGAATACAATACTAGTTACACAAACCTCATTTAAATATGCTTAAAAGTTTCCAGTATTTTTTTTTTAATTATAACTGATAGAAAAGAGCAATTTTGGAAGCCAAATGCATTCCTAAATTAGGTGTGTGCAAACTCAGCAGAACTACATATAAATATCTGATTGCTGTGAAACAAGGGGGTTTGAGGTGGTGGTAGTGGTGTTTGGTTTTGCTTTCTAAGTAGTCGTTCCTTCATTCAAAACTGACCTCTCAGGAGAAAAGATACTATTTTATGTGTTCGAAAAAAGGTCTGTATTCTTTGAGTAGGAAAACTTCAGCGGAGTCTCAAAAACAAAACAAAACAAAGTTGTGTGTTTCCACCACAGACTACTGATCCCAAAGCTGGCAGCATATCTGTGGAATTTTTTGTCTTGCCCTCTCCTTCAAATCTTCCTGTCATAACAAAGCTGTCTTTATGGCACACTGCTGTAACTTTTTCACCTTCAATATTATAGAGACTGTCTCACCTGATCATAGTTAGTTTAAGTAACTACAGCAACTGTCTGGGAAGTCTGAGTCTTGAAGAAAAAAACTTCAGTAACATAATAAAAACCGAATAAAACAGAAACAAACACAACTTATTGTTTCAGGTATTTCCAGAATAATTCAACCTTGAGCCAATTCAATCTTAACCTCATTTTTCTAACTCTGGCTAAAATATTAGTTTATTATCCTGTATTAACTTGTTGCAGAGTGTTTGAACGTATGCCATAAATTTTAAAGCATGTCTAAATACAAATTTTTATTTGGGCAAACTTAAAGTAAATCTAACAAGGTTGAAAGACAGACTCCTATTTATTCCTTGGAACATCAAACTTACTTCTCCAACGTCCTGTAGCTGGTTGCAAACATGCAATGTATTCAGTAAGTCTTCTTTCAAAAGCTTTGAGATCTGGGGAAGATTTATATCAAGCATAATTAGATCTTCATCTATTTAGTCATATTTTAAAGTGGAAGATAAAAAGAATTCACTTTCCCCCTGTGCACACATAGTTCTTAAACAGGCAGAGAAAACCAATGCAATGATCTTTGATATGCAGTAAAACTCCAGTCATAGTAGCTTTACTCAACTTCAGGTAAAAAGTATAGTGGTGGAGTTAATCTAAAATCAAAAAACATTCCCACTTACAAAAAAGAAAAATCAATACAGTTGAGAAATAACTATTTCAGACATCTTTGGAAATAGTGACTTACATTTATAGTAACTTAAATTGCACCTCAAAACAATCCAAAGTACCACATTTTGAAGTACTGAGTATATCAGGAAACCATTACATTCTACTATCAATATAATGGCAATTTTTAACAAAAGTTGGCCATTTGCCACTGTTCAAGGGATTATTTATAGCAGTATGGTTTTGATGACTTTGTTTTGTAGAAACGTTGAGTGTCATGATATATACACACACACATATGCAAAAAATCCCACAGCAAACACTACTCCAATGATCTTATTCCAATCATGATTTTTTAAAACTAGATCTTTCTTCTTATTGCCATTGTCCTCCCATGGTCGTTCCACTGAAATTGCTGTCAAATCCATTTCAAGTTGATACTCCTAATTGTCTCCAAGGAGCTGTTTCACTTTAAGTCCAGGTTAGATTTACACTTCTGTTCAGCAAGGTCAGTATTTCATAACATTCCAGTTAAAGCTAGGATTCTACCTGGAGTTAAGTTTTAATTAGGATCAACTTAACTTTCAGCTAAAGTCTCTGTCAGCATCAATGTGGAACTTCAACTTCCAACTATTGCTGTATTAGTTATGTCAATAAAGCAATTAAAGAATAAGCTTAGAAAAAATAAATCTATTATAATCACTATGAAAGCAGTTTTCTACACTGTATATTTATTCCTAAGTGGTTTGCAGGTGAATTTATGGGGGAAGATTACAGTGTCTTGACTTCAGCCACCGAACAGCTAACTAGTCTTAATTACTGCCAAGAACACGGTAGTTAATGGCCTGTCCTCCACATCCCTTCTGGGGAAGTCAAACCACTGCCGGCAATTACAGCTAATTAACTGTTCCCTGACTAGCACAAATGCCTCCAACTAGTCACTGAAGCGAGAGGGGGAACACAAGGCACCACACAAAAACCTGCTATTTGAGAAACAGCACCCTAAAGGCATAAAAACAGGCTATTGACAACAAAGCTCTCAAGAAAACTCTCACATAATGCAGGCATCACTGAAACAAAAAATGAAAAAAAAACTTTTTCAGAAAAAAAGAAAACGGAAGTTTTAACTTATTTTTAACTATGGACGTTCTAAGAACCTCCTCTGAGTTGATCCCTTTGGCAGCTGTGACTAGCAGGGCACACTTCTGGGAACCCTGAGCTTGCACAAGCATAGCAACAAAGCCCTGACAACGCCGGACTATCGGTTTCTGCCGACATTGCCTACTTCTAGTGCCAGCTACAAAACACCTGCTAATTCCCAAACACTGGTCCATTTTAAAAATCTCTACCAGTCTTTGGACATTAAAAACCCCTTTCAGGGTTTTGACATTCTGTAAGCTGTAACTTGAAAGAACTTGTAACCCAAACCATCAAGTGTCCCCAGACAAGAAGGGGCAATCTGAGGTCGCGTTCTTCAAATGCAAAAGGAGCCCCGGCTCAGTGTAACGCCTAGTGGGGCTCAAGAGCTGCAAGAAACGCGTCTCACGCAAAAAGCCGTGAGCGGGCAAGGAGCTCCCACAGCACAGGAGGATTTTCATCAGCTACAGCCACGCAGCGGCACCGAAGGGGAATCGCGGGCACTCCCTCCTCCCAGGGCAGGCAGCAGCCCCTCAGCACAGGCCCTCCCGCGGGCCCTGCTCTCCGCGTCGGCCGGGGAGCAGCACAGCCCGCCCCGAGCGCAGGACCCCGAGGAGGCCCCGGAACCCCGCCCTAGCTCGCCTGTCTGGGACGAGGAGGAGCGCCGGGAGCGCGGTGCAGAGGGAGCCGAGGCCTCCCGCGGCCGCTTCGTCCCGCTCCGCAGGGACGAGGCAGCGCGCTCGGGCAGCCCAGGCGCAGAGCCGGCAGCTCCCGGCGCGCCGAAGAAGCAGCTCCGGGCTCGCTCCGAGCGGCCGCANCTCGCCCGCCGCGCCGCCCGCAGCAAGCGCGCCTCGCATTGGCTACCGCCAAGGAAGGGGCGCGGCTCGGCCGGCTCACTGGAGTGTTGTCGAACAGCTGTGTTGAACTTTATTTATTAAAATAAATGAACAGCAGCATCGCTGTTTTTTCATATTTTTTGCGCCTCCTAACATCCTCATATGACTTGAGACTGCTGCTCAATGCGTGTCTCGGCAGAAAATAAAAGCTAGAAAAGAAGATACAATCTTCTCCCTTCAGCCCAGGGTCAACCTCTACACTTGTTCATTCGGGGGCTTTTCTACACCCCCCCCACTGGCAGTCACCAGCCAGCGCTCCNGGTCCATTTTAAAAATCTCTACCAGTCTTTGGACATTAAAAACCCCTTTCAGGGTTTTGACATTCTGTAAGCTGTAACTTGAAAGAACTTGTAACCCAAACCATCAAGTGTCCCCAGACAAGAAGGGGCAATCTGAGGTCGCGTTCTTCAAATGCAAAAGGAGCCCCGGCTCAGTGTAACGCCTAGTGGGGCTCAAGAGCTGCAAGAAACGCGTCTCACGCAAAAAGCCGTGAGCGGGCAAGGAGCTCCCACAGCACAGGAGGATTTTCATCAGCTACAGCCACGCAGCGGCACCGAAGGGGAATCGCGGGCACTCCCTCCTCCCAGGGCAGGCAGCAGCCCCTCAGCACAGGCCCTCCCGCGGGCCCTGCTCTCCGCGTCGGCCGGGGAGCAGCACAGCCCGCCCCGAGCGCAGGACCCCGAGGAGGCCCCGGAACCCCGCCCTAGCTCGCCTGTCTGGGACGAGGAGGAGCGCCGGGAGCGCGGTGCAGAGGGAGCCGAGGCCTCCCGCGGCCGCTTCGTCCCGCTCCGCAGGGACGAGGCAGCGCGCTCGGGCAGCCCAGGCGCAGAGCCGGCAGCTCCCGGCGCGCCGAAGAAGCAGCTCCGGGCTCGCTCCGAGCGGCCGCACTCACCCTCAGCCTGGTCCAGGGAGTTCATGGCGGGCGGAGCGGCGCGCACCGGGCGGAGCACCGAGCACGGNGCCAGGCTGCTCGCCCAGGCGCTTGCGAGAGCCATTGCAGCGCACAGATTTAAAGGCTGCTTTTGAAAACAGGTCCGGCAAGACTGACCTGGGATCTCTTCAGCAGGGCCAGGCAAAGCTCTTGCGAGGTACAAGCACGACCAGTAGGCTGAATATCCTGCACGCGCAATTTCAATTCGTCAGGGTTTCTGGGCAGGAGGATGGCACTGGGGCATGAAGACCATCTGTCTCTGGGTGTGGGGCCTGTATCTCTGTTAGAAGGGGTCTGAGGTGCTTCCACACTTCACTCCTTACCCCTTATCCCTTGGGCTTATTGGAGCGGTGTGGCGCCAGAGGGATGGCCTTTGTGACAGGGACAGCAGCAGTGGTGGTGTCCCTGCTGCGCTGCCAGCCTAGGCCCGGCTGTGCTCCAGCGGTAGCAATAGCACACTGGATGGCAACAGCCAAAATAATGGTCATCCAAAAGTAGTGCTGAAAGGTTGGGTTTCTTTGCCGGTTGTGAGTGTCCCATGGGACACACAGGGATCAGCCGTCATGATCCCCCAGCCCTGCCTGCTGCTAGCGCAGCTGGGCTACAGAGGTAGCTGAACTGGTCTGTTTGCTAAATGAAAGCTTTCTGAGTTACTGAGTGACTCGATTAGTGAGCTCTCCGGGGACCCGGGCTCTCTGCACTGCCATCTGTTTTCAGCTAACTGGTACTGGAGCCTGCATTGTATTTTGTAGTCCAGTAAGAATTTTGTGTTGCTTAAAGCAGAGGCACTGCAGTGCTCTTGTGGTTGGGATGTGGTCTAATTTCTCTCCTGTTTCTTAAAAGGAACCTAGAAAACCATGAAAATATGATTTATAGTAATTTTGCTCTCATTGTTTTAAGCATAATTACAAAAAATTGTGTTTTCTAGAAACTCATACATTACTTTTGCTTTGGTGATGGCTCACTGAATGTAAATGATGGCCTATTATTTTCTTAAGAGTGTTTGAGTCTAGCTTATTATAGTTTTGCCTAGTTAGTTTACACTAGCTTTGCCAGTGTAAAAACCAGAAGAAACACAATACTGGTCTTTTATGTTGCTCCAGCTATTAGGTTTATGTCTGAACAGATGAAACTGTTTTTTATTCAAACTTCAGTGATTTGTGACACTTAGAGGCTGAACGTACATTAGGAAAAAAATTTCAAGAACTATAACCCTTGAGATACTTAAGTAAATTTTAATTCCTGTATTGTTTCTAATGTAAAACTTCTTGGACTGTTAAAAATGTTTTGGGTTTTTTTTCCCCCCAATAGCTTTTACTGTCTACTGTACAATTCTGTTGACTAGCCAAGATAAATGAGGCAAGGCAATGTAACTGCCATCACACTACATCTATGACTTAAATAAACTGTTTCTTAGGGTTTCTTAGTGCATCTGTTAATAACCCTTGATATCTTTTTCTGCCAACACCTGTGAAACCTGAAAAAAGGGCTCAATGTACACTTGGATTGCTTCACAAGGCAGAGGTGGTTGGAAGAACTGTGCTTTGTCAGTTTAGAGTGCTGTCTCAAGTATCTCTTCTCGAGGTGCAAGGGATGCATCTTTCTGAGTTTAGCATCTTTGGTATCTATTTCTGGTTCTCACAGCTGTACTTGGTGCATAATGTGAGAGCATCTGTTGGCAGCATCTGCTATCAGAGATAATTAGGATGGGTCACTTGTTTCTTAGTTTGATTGCTTTTCCAGCCTTCTGCATTTTTTAGTCTACATATCCTTTCTCATACTCATTTTCCTCCTCCCTCTTGAGGCAACATGTTACTTCAGAGATACTGTGGTAATGTTTAAGACTGTTACATATTCAATCTTTTTGAATTTACTAATCCTGTATTTTTATAAATCTGTTTACTGTAGTAAGTTTGAAGAGTATAATCCTAACTTGCATTTAGTGATACAATGATAGTGTTTACATGCTTTATATTCCTTTTTTGAGTAGATTTTGGAAGCTTAAAGCTTAAATCTTATTAAGAGACTGTCCTTTTTTTCTTCATTCTATCTCATTTTCCCTGAGAAGTCTTTTACTTATCTACAATACTGCTGGGGTTTTTCTGTAGGAGGAGCCATACTCGGGACTTCTTGGTTTAGACAACAAAAAAAAATCTGATCAGAAAACTCTCTAACTTTTTTTTTTTTTTTTTTTTTTTGCAGCAAGCCTATAGAAAATATTTTAAAGTTTATCCTGGAAGATGAGCTTCATCAAATAGATGCATATTGTGTAGAAAAGAGAATGTCTTTTCTTAGACATCTGAACGAAGTCCAGAGGATCATGTCTACACAATGTAAGTAAGTATAGTATAGAAATACGGATTTTGTATGCGTGGCTTGATGTAATAGAAGATTCATAGAAGATTTTCACTTCTTAGAAGTGTAGTATGAAACTTGTTCTGCCACATTGAATGTGATAAGTTATGGCTTGAGATGCTATAAATGGTTTGAATTTTGGTAGACTGTAAGCTAATTTGTGTTTCCCTGCTCTTTTTCTGCAACTGGAATGAGATTTTTTATAATTTTAGGTAGTTATAGCAGGTGTGGTAAAACTTCATCATAATTTTCCATATAACACTTCAGAAGACAGGCTTCTTTTATTCAGGATAACTTAATCTCTTATTTAGCTTATTGTTCTTCTTTACACATCTGTCACACTAGAGGCACATCAGTTTCTGAGCAAGAAATCGAATCACTGCCAGCAATCCAATAAGAATCTGCATTTCTGCTGCTTCAATAATTTGCTATTTGTGAATCAGGCCGTGATAGTTCTTATGGAAGGTACTGAACTTGTAGTGCTGAACTGGCTCTGCATTTACTTACTTACTTACTGTGCTGAATTGGCTTTTACTCAGAAATTAGGCCCAGCAACCCCTAGCCCCTCTGATAACTGAGGACCAGCTGGAATGCAAGGGCATTTATTTTCTGCCAAATTTACTTACACTTAGTGCAAGAAACTCCCTCATCAACTTCTTGTTCACTTTTTTGTCACTTTTTAGAAATAAGATACGGATTTTTGCTCAGTCTTGAACCATATGTATTCAACTTTTCCATTTTATAGTCCTTCCCATTTAATTCCCCAGCAGAATCTTCTCAGCCTCTTAATCCCCATGTTCTCCTACACATAGTATGTGGTTTTCTAAAAGCTGTCAGGGAACAGATGTATTCATCTGATTTTGCTTTGTTTTCAAGGCTGCTTTAGTCCTTCAAATGTCACTCCTGGTATGATAATAGAGTGACAACATTGTCTTCTTTTACTGACTTTCAGGTTGAAAGTTAAGTGTTTAGAACAAGGACATTTTTCTTTGAAATCTTAGATTTATGCCAAAGACATTACACCGTAACAATACAGGCTCATGGGAAAACCAAACTGTTTGTCACTAACAATTTAGAGAAGCCAAGACTGGAAGCTGGATTTGTTTCATTTCTTTTGGAGGTAGTGGTGTGGAATCTGTGCTGTGGGCAGGCAGACCTTGAAAGGTGATGGGGCCACTGTTCCTGTGTGCCTGGCCATTCCCCGTGGCTATGTCCCCATCTCCCTCCCTAGCTGGCAGCTGCCACCCCTGAGTGGGGTATCCCTTAGGTGTTCTCACCAGCTGTGATGGTGCTCTCACCAGAGCACAGTGGGACAGGTTGTGGTGCTGAAACAGCTGCATTCCTGTGGCAGCTTCCTGAGAGCTGGCATCTAATCACTTGTCTGAACTGCTCTGCTCACAGCCTGCTTTGTGCCAGACACAGGAGTAGGAGGTTTGTTGGCTTTTGAAATGATGAGCCATGTACACTGCTGGCTTGCCAGGATATGCTGTATTTCTTGCTGTATTTCTTGTTGTTTCCAACCATCCTTTTGGGCATTTGGTTGTTCAGCCTGAGATCCTATTCAGAGCAGCTGCTGTGAGGGTTGTTTGTATTCAGTTGTCTGCTTGTCCTGTAGGGTTGAAGTTGATACTACTTTTGCAGAACAGGGATTCCTTCCAGCCTAATAAGTGCTTCTTATGAAAAACAAACAAAATAACCACAAGATCACAAATCTGATTATAGCTTTTTGCTCACATAGCTCCATCCTATATCTGCTTCCAGAAGGGCATACCCTGAAATAACATGGCAATCCCTCTGTTAAGTAAACTTCCCTTGCTTTTCTCTCTGTAGTATTGCAGCTATACCAGAGAAGTGGGAGATAATTTCTCTTGAGGTTTTTGGTTAATCGTCTTCTGAGGAAAAACACTGTTTCTAGATAAACACAGAATTTAAATTGATTCTTTATATTTAATTATTTGTACTCAGGTTATCAGTACCTTTAAAAAACAAAATCCATTTTTAATGCCCTTATAACTGGCAATCCTGAACGTGCTTTCCTGTTGCTTCAATAAACTGTACTATTTATGAATCTGTAATCATGGAAGTTCTTATTGAATTTGACTAGACCTGTAGTGCTGAATTGATTCTAATCAGAAACCAAGCCTGGTCACTCAGCCCCTCTGATCTCCGAGGACCAGCTGGAATGCAAAGGGGGTGTTTTTTCTGCTAAATTTCTATTCCCTTAATGCAGAAGTCACTTCTAGCTGCTGATGCTTAATGAAGGCACTTGCTGCTGTACACTTTCCAGTACCTCTTTACTTAAGGGAAAAATGGATGTAGCAAAAGCTTTAGAAGCATCTTGCGTAAGCAGAAAGTTTGGATTAAAATGTCCCACTGTGGCTGCAAATTTTTCCGTGACTGTTGTGATGTCAGTGTACTTCTTCAGGTTTTATTTAAGCAATGTCAGAAGGAGCTGACTGAGCTGCTCTAAGTGTGTTATAAGGCATTCAGTAACTCAGGCAAACCCAGAGAAGGAAGTCTGACCTTTTCACGTCTCCCTAGAGTTTATTAGTGAAGAGTGATGATGGAAAAATAGTACATCACTTCTAGTTGATATGGCACTCTTTACAAAATAAATGTAGTGTGAAAATCATATTAAATATACTTATTTTATCTGTTTAACATTTGGATTAGTCTAGCTTTTAAAAGTCTCTTCTGGTAACATATACCTAAACTCATTCTTACCTTTTCTAGTAGAAATCTTTACAAAATGCACCGTACCTTTAAATCAAGGTGAGAGAAACTTAAGTAAATAATCATATTTAATAGTATCTAATAATAAGAGTAGCTTAGCCAAGTAGTTATGTAGATTCATTATGCAAATATTGCCTGAATAGAACTGTATAGATATGCTTGTACTTTTGGCCTTTGGTATGCTGTGTGTGTATTTTGCAGATCCCCAAAAAACTGGAAGGCAGCTTCTGTTGGAGATAGGCAAGCAAGCTCATTTCTGATGGCTCCTACATTGGTGTATGCCTATTGTGGGTATTTTTTCAACATGGCTTTAAAAGTATTTAGGAAAGATGTTTTGTAACACAGGTGAAGAATGTTCCTGGTTAGTCTCTAGTGTCTGGCTGTAGTCTGGTGGCTTATTCTAGTCACACTGTCTTCCCTTGGAGTGAGATTTGAGTCCCAGCATCAAAATGGAAGAAAGTTCAGGACAGAATGCTACAAAAGTAATGCTCTGTGGGTTGGATTAGATGGACGGCCTGTTCTCGTAGAATAATTCTGGGAAGTTTGCACCCCAGTTTAACTAGCCATGTTTCTTAGCATTTTTTACATGTCTAACAAATATACTCAGGGGAAATGAAAAATGGAGGCGGGGGAGAACCTCTTGCTTTAAGGAACTGTTTTTATCATTTTTAGCAGTATTGTTAAGCAGTAAAGTAGTGAAACTTGGTGATGTTCGTGTACAGTTTTGCAGTCTGTGCTGTTGCTTAATTGATTTTCCAGTTGGTTGCAGATGACTACACCAGGGGTGATCGTAGACAGAAGCTATACATGCAGTTTTACCAACAGATGCAGAAAGAATGAGACACCTTCTGACTGTCATTGCTGCCACCAGCAAGGAGGAAAAGTAGGTTTCTATTAAAGGGTTTGGTTTGGGTTTTTTTTTTGTTAATTCTGTTAAAGAGATGGTAGTTACATAGGTAGGTGTAACCCAGTTCAGAAATGTGACCCTGCAAATATGTAGATAATGTTTAAAGATCATGCCTATTTAATGTTTCTGGATCACCTTAAAACTTCTAGTTAGTTTTAAAGTTTCTTATGCATCCAGGCAATATCTTTTGCAATATTTAATTCCCTTCCTTCTCACTGACTTCCAAATCTGATGTATCTCCTCCTGATAGTCGTATGACTGGAATTACACCAGAGATTCTCTCTGTTGGTCCATGACGTGTTGCATATGTGTAGCTGTACATAATCTCTTCAAATGAGAGTTAGAATTCTCTGCCAGTAGCATGGTTTAGTGATCTATTCAAATGTTTAGGAACAGGAATCCAGATAGAACTACAGCTGCTTCAGCTGGGTTGGTTCATGTGTCTGAAATTCAAAGATCATGTGGGATAATTGGAGCCGGTTGTAAATTTACTTACAATTTTTTTTTAAACAATTAAATAGTGAAGCTGAAAAATCAATTTGTTTTCAGTTGTTTTAAACCAGATATGTGGCTTTATTATGTAGATGAAAAATTTTTAGAACTGCTTAAAAAAGTAGGTGTATTCCAATATATAAAAAATTAGTTCTTCCTTGACTGTCTACTGTTCCACTCATAATTTCAGGATCAGTGTTAACAAACATTTTTGTTGGTGAAGCAAATGGAATTTGTGACTTTCATCTCTCCACATTGCTAAGAAATGTAATCTTCCAAGTTAAATTACTAAAATAAAATTATCATTAAAATTCTTAAAGGTTAATGTTCAGCATCAATCCTCAGAACATATGTATTACTAGTCTTAATTTTTGTGCTATCTTCAGTATTTTTGCAAAAAAACCAGGCTACTAACAAAATTAAAATAACATCAGTGTAATAGTTCATAATAGACAATATTCTTTTCAGCTGAATATTTCTCAGTATGCTAGGATGATAAGATAAAATCAGATTATAAATATAAATTTTAATAGTTCTTTACTCTAGCCCTAAAATGTGATCAAGTAGGAATCATTATACTTTCAAAAGTATATTTCAAATACTTTCAAAATTTTCTGCATAGCTTAAAACAGAGATCACAAATACTTCCCATTTTTGTAGAAGGTGTTTCTGATCAAAGAACACATTGTTCTGTGGGCTTCTCACAGCTCAGCATTGGGCTTGGTACTTGCAGCTTCTGGCACATACACGATGGCAACAGCACAGCAATGGGAAACAGTGACACAGACTTTTAGTTTTATATAACCAACTGCTCTTTTCTTCAGGGGATTATTCTAGAATTATAGGCAATCACTTACAAGAACCTGAACATGAGGTGAAAATAACATAGCTCACGTAAGTCAGATCTCACACCTGCACTCCAAGAAGTTAAATGACTGTTTTGTATTCTTGAACAGCTCAGTGTAGCATTTTCCTCTTGCCCTGTAATCAGACTTCATTATTCTATCTAGAGAAAGTTTCGGTTGTTTGAGAGATGTCACTTAAAATATTCTCCATTCAGAACTGCAGTTTAAATTTCTTTCAACCCGTTTAAATTTTAAACACAGATTCATTGCACTTCTGGGTAACAGAATTTGACCTAGTTAAAATGAGACAGCTTTGAAATAGTTCACTGAATTAATTTCTAATAATGCATAATACATGTAGTGATTAAATGTCTGTCCTGGATTGCTGCTTACATGGCATAAAATGCACTTAACAAACTTGCATATAATAATTAAATGATAGGAAGTTATATAGCAATTGCCTAATTATAATTTCAGTTTCTTGTGTTGATTCTATGTAAATAAATAAAAACGCTTTTTAAGATTTATCTCTAGTTGTTTCAGAACTTTTTATTGCAAATTTACAAATTTCACATGTTTTCATGTATCAGGAACACTGTAACAAGGATGCAGTTTCTCCTGGAGCAAAAGTAACTGCCCTGTTCTTCAGTTAAAAATATTCTGAAATTAAGAAAAAATCTGCACAAATCCTGTTATTTTGGGTGTAGATATTTGTGAAAGTCTTTGTGTAGAATTGGGAATCTTTATCTTGTTCATGATCTAAAGTTAAAACTGACCAATAATGATTTGACAGGGGGAAGGAGAACTTACAGCTTTTCATTTATATTTCAAATTAAGTTCATATACTGGTTCTAAATCAAAACTAACCTCTGCAGCTACAGGAGGACTGTGTCAATACTGAGCTGAAGGCTTTAAACATCTCACTCTGTTGTACTGCACAGACTTAACCGCTGCATTTTTCTATCTGCCTGGAGAAGTGCAAAGTCGATGAAAACATCAGTTTGATAAAGCCATCTCTCTCTTCTCTGTAGTACATCATAATGTGCCTGTGCAGGATGCACTGGCTCTCATGGTTAAAGCTCTTGGGAACAGATTTGCAGAATGCACCAGGGTTTCACACAAGACAGCTGATCTGGTAGGTGACTGCCTAGCATGAGAGCTGTGAGATGTGCAGTGTGCCTCTGGACATGAGACTTTTTCTGTTACAAGCAGGAAAACACCTGGATTGGTTGGAGTTGAACCTAGTAAGTGACCCTGCAACTATCAGATAATTGAAGGTATTGATTTTTTTCCCTTTGAAATACAACTTTGAGCATCTTTTAAATCTGATATAAGCTTGCTTATACATAAGAAATAATCTGTAAATAAATGACAGGCACTGGAAATCAAAAGTTTTTGTATAAAATGCTGGTGTGTCTCTTAATGGGCATGTGCCTCCTGCAGTATGTGCAGATATTCTTTATGAAATTAGACATGTTCTAAGGATAAATACACATGTCCCTAATGGGGAGTTGCTCTTTCAGAGGTTATGGTTGCAAAGTGTTTGATCATCTGCTAATGCTGTTGGGGATTTAAGTTGTAATAGCACTGTACACAGAAATGCATTTAAGTTAGTGATAGCCATCAAAATAAAATGCAACACTTGGTTTAACAAGTTATTATTCATATTATTCAGTAATATAATGATGTATAAACTTATTTTAATTAAAAAGTTTAAAATTCAGCAGAATACCTCAAAAAAAGTCCCCACCCAACCACATATGTAAATTATAGACTTGGAATATCGGTGTCATTTTGTCTGTAGAACTACTTTACAGAAAACTCTTCAATGCCCTTGTGATAAGAGGACAGTGAGATTCTCACAGGCTTCTACTTGTGCTCCTAATTTCTTTTGAAGACTTGCTCACCACTTCTGTTTATTTAGACTCAGACTTATTGAACAAACTCATCCTTCACCTGAAGTTGAAGACACAATCTCATGAGGATGTTAGGCCATCCACACCTTAAACACACCTTCACCTCCTCTGCTGCCAAGCAGTATTGCTGTCTTAGGCTAGTCATCCTTTCCTAAGGTTAAACCTTGACTTGGGGAAAGGCTGTCAGGGGCTCTTCTTCCAGCACACTTTCAGTTTCGTATTTCAAAGTAATTCATTCTGTTTCCGTGACTGACTTGATCGCTTGCCACAGTACATTTATTCATAGAAGTAGAACAAAACATAGTAGATACTACATGAACTGCAATCAAATAGATGGGTGAGATGTGGAAAAATCTGAACTTGCAAATATTTGGCAGTGATCAAATAATAGTTGAAAGAGTGGAACTCAGCCATGCTATTTTCAGAGCAAATTTTATGTGAAAGAATTGGAGAGTAGGGGAGTATACTATTCTTTATCTAAAAATGAATTCGTTCTAATGTTATAAAAGCATAAGAACATAAAACTCATCTTTCATGTCCTTAGTCTGAAATCAGATTCAGCTACTGTCCTTGCATCTGTTTGAAGTTGGTATGGGTTGAGGTGAACACCTGGCTATTTTAGAATGCTTTTTTTCCTCCCCTGTTGTGAACTTTTCCCATTCCACAAAGCTTTCTTTTTTAGTTACCAAGTTGGTTGCAATTCTTTTGAGTTACTGAAGCTCATGGGGAAACCAGAAGAGCAGCAGAAACGGTGAGGGCGGTTCAGGTTTTAAATATGAATATTCTTGGATGCATAGGATTAGAGTATAGTGGTTTTTTGTAAATTAAATACTGCTTTAATGGTTGAAAATGATGGGGAAGTCAGCAAAAAATTTTTGTGACATCTGCTTAATTGGATTATTTTCTTTTATTAAATGCTGGTGTAAAAAGAAACTACACGTACACTCTTGACAGTCTATTGATATGCTGAGTCCTTGGGTGAATACTAGGCACAAACTCTATCAAAACTAGTGACCTACATTATGGTCACGGATTAAATCCTTGCTTAGAACCAGCCTTAGATGACATCTGTTTGTCATGAAATAAAATCTGGCTTTAACTTTTCATACCAATTGCACTTCATTTGTCAGTTTGCTTTAACTTGTGTGTAGGTTAACATGAAAATCAGAGTTTGACTTTGTAGTGTGCTCATGCTATGATTAGTAGCACTGCAGGTCAGTGTGCTCTGTTGTTGATACCTACAGGACTGGTAGCTCAGTGCCTGTACATCTTTTAAAGCAGGGCACGGAATGAGAGAGGCCAAGGCGTTTGTAGCTGTTGGGGTGTGGTGCTGCTGCTTTGGCTGCAGTGCTCATTGCTGTATCTGCTTTCAGTTACCTCTTTTCAGGCGTTTCTTAAGCTTGGTGGTTTTAGCCCTCCACAGTTAAAGGAGTGTCCTGTACAAACAAAGGTAGATTTTACTGTTTGTTTTAAAACAGTTGACAAAAAACCACAAAAACTATTTCCAAACAGGACTCTCAGATGCAAAGGATAATCCTCAACCTCTTCTTTTAGCACCTGTTAAAAGTTTTGGATGTCTCGGATGTTCTTGACATCAACCTGCAAAATGGCCATAGCTTGGAGGGACACCTGGCCTTTTGCTACCAGGTGAGTGACAAAGCCCTGTAGCTGTTTGGTTTAATAACTGTAAATCACTTCTGGTTAGAACCTGATGCTGACAACTACACATCCATTCTAGCTGGAGAACTTAAATCATTTAAATAACAATTTAAAGAACTTTTCATTTAAAAATAATGAAAACAGCAGCCATTTTTCTTCAAGCCCGTGTCAGCCTGAAAGGCACTGTTTCTATATTGAAAATAATTTTTTCCTCCCTCCCTTCCTTCTCCTTCCTTCTCCTTCCTTTCACTCTACCTTACTCAAAAATCCACCACCATGTGTTTATACTAGAAGGGACTGTATAACCAGTTTTTAATTCACTAATAAAACTCGGTGAGTTTTTGTGGTCCCTCTGACTTCTGTCATTCATATTCAGCCATGGGCATCTATGCAAGTGCCTGATTCTTTCCCTTTCAGGGTGGGACACCACAAGGACATGGAACACACAGAAGTGTATATCAAAACATTAGGTTTGATAATACAATAAAATTAAACATTAAGGTGGCAATTAACCTTTCATTGATAAAAGAGGGGATTGATTTTTAGATGTAAGTAGATGTGGGGAGGATGACCAAATACAGAAACTACAACTGTCTTACAGTATTTGTTATATTTTGTCACAGCCATTCGTGTTAAACCAGTGCAGCACCAATGGGGAGCTTTAGCTAAGAAGACTCTGCTGAGAATAGTGGAAGTCCTGTAACCACCATCACACCCTATGTCACCTGTGAGAAAAGAATAATTTAAGAAGGCATTTCCATTAAAACAAATGCTCATGAATGTCATTCCTGCTGTGATTTTAAATTTAAGTTGTACACAGTCACAGAATAAAGTTGTGTGTTTGACACAGTTGCCACCAGTTTCAGCTTGTGTTTGAACTTCATTCAGACTATTCAGATTAGAATGGGCAGGTCTCATCAGACCTGGCTTTCTCTGTGTGTTGGGTAGGATGGATGGAATTTCTCTTAATTCATGGAAAGTCCCTCAGTCATTTCTGCATTTGACCTTGGAGAGATGAAAGTGAAGACACTGACCAAGAATTGTTGGTGTGAATTGCTAGTCTGTTAACTGACAGTTTGAAACAGTTTTATATCAGTCTCTTGAATGTTGAATTTGCTTGAGATTGGGTATTTTTAATTTTCAACTGCTTTAACTTGTATTATAAGTTGAAATTATAACAGTGGAAAAATTAAAGAAAAAATTGAAATAGTTATAATTAGAAAAACAGTGAAGTAAACTAATTCTGAAGAACTGCCTTATTTTGTAGTTACATACATTCCAATCAGATATCAGATTGAAACATTTTTAACATCTGTTCTATGAAAATACCAAGTATACTTGGACTTAGTACATGCAAAATAAATGGCAGATGCTCTGCCAAAATATTTAATATTGAGATTAAAATATCTCTTATAGATTGAACGTAAACAAACATGCCAGCAATGCTGATCTTGAAATGTTACGTGAATTTTTCCAACTTCTGAGAGACAATTGTTTTCATACAGAAAAAAGTTTAGAAGTATGTGAAGTATATGTCAAGTTACTGAAAGTAACTTTTGTAATGCATTAAATACATTGTCTGCAACCATAATAGGCACAGCACCTTTGCAGAAATGAGTGAAATTTTAAAATGATTGCCATGTCTTTAAAAATGTGAAGTAGCTTTTGCTTTATATTTCTGGTGTGTGACAGCTGTTTTTCATAATAGTAGGTGAAAATTTCCACTGGTAGTGAATAGCAAAGAACATGACTAGTATGTGTTCTTATCAGTATATCAGAGTAATTAAATCGTTTTGTTCTTTTTGCAAGACAGACTGTCTAATGTCATCCCAGTGCATTGTGTAGTGCACTGTCTAGAAGGTTACACAGTGACTTCAGCAGTGCTTGCTGGATTTGCTCTATCACAACTCATTGTCAGATGAGTTTTCATTATTAAATTCATTCATTCTATGAATTAAATAAATTAATAAATTCATTTTTTTTTCCAAGAAACAATACCAGCTATAAATCTTAATGGAACAAAATTTCTCTGCAGCGCAAAACATAGAAAATAGTCCTGTGCTTGAGAACTAAGTGGTGTCTTTCTGCCAACTTATTTTTATCTTGCAGCTTTTTTCATTCATTCATCATTTTCATTAATACATTAACTAAACCCTTAGGAGCTACATGTCAGCCCAGGAGTAAGTAATAATGTAGCTTGCTATTTTTCAAGAATCTCTTACCAATTTTTAAGAATGATTTGTGGTAAGTGATAGTGTAACAGTAGTGCCCTCATTGAATAGGTAAGTAGTCCTCAAAATCATTGAACCTCACCTAAGTCCTAACTATGAATTTATTTAGCTGTTGGTACTGTAATGTCTGAGGGCTGCACACACTTACAAATTGCCCTGCTGGTGTCCATGTGAGATAGGAGATTGCATAGGCTTTCCCAGGGGGACCTGGAAGCTTGTTTCAGAGTCTGGAATTGAACTAATTCTCTTGAGCCCCACAGTAGGTCCTTAATCACAAAATCATTCCCCACTTCCCCCAAAGGGATTAAATGTAATAACTTGTATCATTTAAGGGCTTTTCTTTTTTAACACTTGAGGTTGAGGGTTTGAGGTGAACTTTGCTAAAGAGTTAGCTGTCATGGTGTAGAATTTCTCTTTCCAAAGGCAGGGAGTGGGAAGTTGAGATGCTGCTCTGGCACACAGGGATTGATCAGGCCCTGCTGGCCCTGCAGTGGCCTCCAGCTCTGAGTGGCACCTTGGTAAACACTAATCCCTCTGTGTCCTGAGGAAGGTGCTAAAACCAAGTATCCCAAGGAAACAGAGTGAAAAACATACATACCTGCCCTGTGAAGAATGGAAATGAAGCATGTAAAAGGGAAAAGGAATAATCTGTTGCCATTTTAGGAGTCAGCTTGGGCCTTTGTTTTCCCATATGAATAGGAAATTTAAGGGAGCTAAAAAATGCAAAACCAGTTTATACCTGCATTTGGACACAAGTGGAGCACTTCTGTGGATGCTTACTCATTGTCCTGCTATTTTCAGATTCTCACAAGTGGTCTTAATCACTACTAGGCAAATAAAAATGCTTGTTTCTCCTTCACTTAGGTGTTCAGGTGAGGTATGCTCTTTTAAAATTAGTTAAAAAGGCCAGTGGTCCTTAAACACTCACAGTGCTGGGAAGTGTGGAAGAAGAAAGTATGCAGCACTGTACAGGTGAATAAAGAGAAAGAAAGAGTAAACTGAACTGTGGACAGTTCCTAAGTCCTGCTGTGCTTTGGAAGAGCTGGCAGTGCTTCCCTCAGGGGAGAAGTGCCCCAGTGGTTGAGGCACGGTGTGAGGGAGGTGGACGCACGGCACGGCCCAGCATGGGAGCATTTCCTCTGCCCAGGAGTCTGAGGGCTCCAGCACAAACCGCCTCAGACCCCTGCCTCTGGAAAGCGAAGTGGAGAGATCAAACTCCTGCTTGGCTGCTTTTGCTGCTCATTCTTGAGTCACCTTCGAGCTTCTTGAGGTGCCTGTGCTCCCCTCAGAGCCGCCGGCTGTGTGTGGAGTCTGGGGCTGTGTGAAACAGCCGCCTGGCTGAGGCCTGCGTGGAGAAGACAAACTTTCTCCATTGCCTGTCTTCAAACCTTTGTGTTATACCTGAGGATGGGAATAAACCCTAAGTTTGACCAGCATCAGGGCCCACAGGAGGGCTGCTGAGGGCAGAAAATGGCTCTCAACACATCCTTTGATCAGTCTGCTGTTTGTTTCTGAACTGCTTAGCTGGGCAGGAGTCACTTGAGGCCTACACTGCATTTTACCAAAAAGAAAACATATCTGATGAGATTTCAACCAGAATCCTGCTCCAGTGATCAAGTAGAAAAAGGAACAATAACTTTCATCAATAGTTAAGGCTGACATATTGCCCAGAGTGCTTGAATTATTGACTGCTCTTCACATCACCAGTACTGCTGTTGATTTCCACTTCCTCAGGTCTCATGTGGTGATATATTCTAAAGGCACTGTATTTCTCATCTTGCCCTCTTATATCTTTAGATGGATTTACTTTTCTGACAGAAAACTTGTATTTAAAATATTTTTCAAACACCAATGCTATTCTGACCTGCTTTTGAACTCAAATATTGTACTTGGAGTAAATGAAAATGTTGTTGAACTGTAGTCCCTCTGCAGAGGCCTGGTAAAGTTTGAGTAACCAAGGCAGGAGAAAGTGACATTCTTGTTTAAAATGTGTATTTCTGGGCATAGATCTTTTCTGCAGTGTACCAACATCCTGGCTGTATCTCAGCCTGATGCTTGCCCTGGTGCCATGTACCTAACATGACAGAGGCAGGACAAGGAGTGAAGGGAGTGGGAGGCTGCCCATTTCCCCAGCTAGCAGCTGTGCTGCATCGTTATGGTCAGAGCTGCCAATGAGGAAAACAGCTCTCACAGTTAGCCCTTCACCAAGAGCCTGAGAATTGAGCACAAAACGTGGAGGGCAAAGAGGCATCTGAAGCTGGTCTCCTGCTGGAGCAGATCAAAGTGACACAGAGAGCCTTATAGCATTTGCAACCCACCCAAGAGGGAGGAACCAGTGCCCTCGCTTTGCCTTTTATTTCCAGGGACAAAATGCAGGTGGCATGCTCTCTACCCACTGCAGACTGGGGAGAAAAGTGCACTGCTCCCTTTGCCTGTCTTTTCTTTTATCCTGTTGCTTCACCAGCTGGCATCTAGTGACAGGCGGGTGAGCGTTGTGCCAGGCGTGGGCAGCTCTCCCACTCCACCTTGAAGGCTGCCTGCTGCTGCAGTGTGTCAGGAGAAGGACCCTGCTGCGGGTAAGAACTTTTCATGATGTATTTGTCTAAAGTAATCTGCAAGCTGCGAAAGAAAGCTTCAATTAATGCAGTTTTGCTTATGCTTGTTGCAAAGCTGCATGTAAAACCTCAGCACAGTTGGTTTAGCTGTTTCTTTGCCTTGTGGTGCCCAGGCACAGTGTGAATCCTGGGTGGGCTGTGGGAAAACGTGTCTGCTCAGTCCCCCTCAACACTTACATGAGCAGTGGGATAGAGGAAGAAGAGTTCCTGGTTTATGAAGGTGATTTCTCATGTTTTCCAGCTGCAGAGCATGACTGGGAGACTGTGGTAGGGCAGCAGTAAACTGTCTTTACCGTCTAGACGGTCTTTACAACAGATGTGTTGAAAAAAACAAATAGTGGTTGGCTTGTTAATTGCTGAGTGATCACGGCTGCTGCTTCAGTCTGAGTGCAGTGATGATTAAAATAATTAATCATCAAGCTTCCATCATCTTTCACTGTCTGAGTGCATGATGATGGAAGCTTGATGATTATCTATTTTAATGCCTTTAGATACTGTTCTTTTAAGAATTTCATAATTCTGCATTCTTTCTCAAACTTTTTTTTGTAGTTACCTGTGCTACATAGGGTTGGGCATAAGTTCTTTATTGTGTTTTTAGTTTGCTTTTTTGTTTTAATGAGTTTTACTAAAGATGAGAGTGTTCTGTGGGTAGGACTGTTCATCCAGGCAGGATGCTGTTTCCTCTTGTGTTAAGAAATTTTCACGTGTGCTTTGTTTTTCTTGGTTTGTGGGCTGAATAAATGGTGTGAGCCTAAGGCTCTTATCCTTTCTTTTGGGCTCATTTGTGTGTTGTAAACTTCCTACTGATGTTTGTTAAAGTACATATTTTATTGGGTATTTTCCTCTTTGATACTTTTTTCCTTATAATCCTTTTATAGTGTTTAATGGGGTGTAACACTGTTGGGAAGGTAAGTGGAACGTGTAGAGGGAAGAAAAATTCCATTCTCAAGTCTGCTATGAATGAAATTATGTACGGTGTTGGCTTGACAGTACTTAAGCTACTTTGATGTCTTAGCAGCTTCTTAATGTCCCTTCAGTGAGAACTAATTGTTCAGAAATGTTCCCTGGCAAATTCTGCCATCCATAATTATAATTCTTGATTTCCTGGGTAGATCTTAGACTCAAGTCTAAGTCAGAAACTGAAAACTGTGGCATTCTGATTCATTTAAGGTATGTTCAGTGCTGGTTTATGTATCAGGGTTACATTAACAACACTAAAGCTGCAATATCAACTGTCTAGAAGGTGATGAACTGAGTCTCCAGTTCAGTCCCATCCCAGGTGTGAATGATGATGTTGCTGTATTCCCTAGTTATGGTTGTCCTCTGTCGTGTGGGACTATTGTTCACTTACTTGTGCAGGATGTTTGTCTCAATATATCTGGGGTATTTTAAAATCAAAGCTGCCTTATGTAATGAAGGCAGAGGGTGATGCTGAAATTGGAAGGCTTCTCATAGATAAAGGTCAGCAATACACTGTAATTTCCTAAGGCTGTGCTAAGCCTGAGAGCTGAGATATCACAAAATCATGACGTTCTTCCTGGAGTTTCTTGCCTATCACAACATTTCTGTGTAACTTTGGGCAAACCAAGTAAATTGTCTGTAACTGGATCCTGTTTGTGTAAGGATTTCTTTATTTTGAGTACCCAGGTTGGTATGCTCTCAGAGGATATCCCAGACCCTCTGACTCTTTTGTCCTCCATGACAAGGGACGAAGAAAAGTTAGGGGAAACAGGACACTGTATCCTGTGTGTGCTAAATGCTGGGTGATAATAGAAGAATAGAAGAATAGAAGAATATACTCCCTATCATAAAAAACTCCAAACTTGATGATAAATAAAACGATGCTTTGTTTCTTATCAAATAGACAGTCACTCAATTAGAGAATTGGTGCATCTTTATTTAAATATGTAATCTTGTAATCAGAGAATGTGCCATACTTTACATGGGTAGTGGAAACACCAGACACATTCTAACACCTGAGCACTTTGTTCTGCATCTGTAAAGCTTCATGAGGCTTCTTAGGGTATGAAAAGCAAACAGAAGCATCACTGTATTGCTTTATTTAGAGTCAGTCAGCTTAGAGTCAGTACAGCTTTACTGTATGGCTTTGCTTTATTTAGTAGCAATTTCCTACACATTTCAGTGCAAAACAGCTGTGGAACATTTTAGACATGTGATGTCTGCTTGAGTCCTTCTTCTCTCTGATTTGGGGGGGGGGGAAGAGGGCTGGATTGTGTAATTTGTGTAAACTAATGAGCTGTACTGAAGTAAGACATCGCAAATGGCATGAATGGAAGTAGAAACTTCTTGGAAATGTATCTGCTGCCTCTTGTGAACTACTCTGAAATTGCAACAGGATGTGTACTTGCTTCTCATGAAAGCTGTGAGGCTTCAAGCCTCTTCATCCTTCACTGTAAGTGTTTAGGCTCTTGGGCTAAATCATTCTGAAATTCCAGCTAGTGACACCTGTGTGGAAAGGCTGGAGGCAGAGGCAGGCTGTGGGCAGGCTGAGTTGGTTTGTCAAGCCAAGCACAGGCTCTGTGCCATAGATTGGGCCATAGGTGGGAACCCTTTTGTGGAGAAACTTTCAAACAGCAAAGCAGCAAGGTAGTAAATAACCAAGATTTTGCTTCTGGGTGACTTGGTTGGCTAAGTGGACTCAATCAGCGAACACAGGCACAGGCCAGAGCTGGCTCTTGCACATCCGGGCACAAAGAAAGGAAGCTGTGTTTCAGCTGGGAGATGGTGCTTTGCAGCTGCTGCTGTAAGACCGAGTGCTGTACTGCACTGGAACACATAAGCCCAACCCTTGCATGCCTTTTTTATGTTTTGGTTCCATTAGCAGAAGGGAGAACAATTTTACTAGTGCTGTTTTCAGAGCAAAAATACTGGAATTGCCTGGTTTGAGTCCATATTTTAGGGAGAATTTGGAGATATACTGGTATTCTATTAGAGACCACACAAATGAGCCATGGCTGTGAAAACAAGCCTCATGCTGTTAAAGTGTTAAGAGATTGATTTTTCTCATTAAAAAAAGAAAAAAAAAAAAAAAGTTGTTTGGATGTGATGAGTGTCCAGGTACCTCGGCAGAGAAAAGACATCAAATAGCTGAGAAGTTTTTTTACCCTTCCTGACAATGAAACAATGTGCCTCAGGTTCCAGGGCCGGATCCATTAAATCAGGGAGTTCTCTTTTTACCCTTTTTTTTTTTAAATTCTTGTCCTTGTTAGGTCTTGCCGAAACCACTGTTGATACGGTGTTTCTCTGTAACTGGATCCTGTTTGTGTAAGGATTTCTTTATTTTGAGTTTTTAACTCCAAGAGGTTAAGTTCTTTCGAGAAGTCACCTGGCTGAATGGGCAGAGTATGTAATCAGATAACCTAACGATGCTGGGCTCAGGACCCTGGCAATAGCCGGAGGGGTTGTCAGTGGCTCCCGCCCTCCAGCCGGGGTTGTCGCATGTTTCCTGAGCTCGCTGAACGGTTCCTTCAGTGCTTTTGTTTTCTCCAGCGCCGAGTCTTTCCTTCAAAGGGATGCCATATGCCTGGAGTCCTCCAGCAGTGACGTAAGGGGGGAGGGAAGGGGAAAACAGCTCTTTACATAAACTGCTCCGCGACTTATTAAATTGTTCGCACACGAATATACCTGTGCGCTCTGCTTCCTCTGGCCCCCTGCTCGCAGGGGCCCCGATACCAGCTCTCCAGTTTTGTGGGAAAGCGCCGTGAGGGTTACGAAAGTGGGGATTTAAAGCGAGTGGAAGATGCGAGTGGGTCGTTAGGACAAGCGGGAAGCTGGAGGGCTGTTTGGAAAGTTTTTGATAGGCGTTGCAAGGCGGGAGCAGCGCTCGGTGGGCCTAGCTTTATTTCAGGGCTTTGGCAGAGCCCGGAGATGTGGAGTTGCAGGTTAAAACAAAACCTTCAGAGACTGCCCGTGCCCGCGAGGCGTGCTGGCTCTGCAGAGCCCACGGGTGCCGCCCCGGGGAGGGGGAAGTGCCCCTGCAGCAGGACGAACAGGAGAACCCGGCTCCGTGAGCCTCCTTCCCGGGGCGCTGCCGGGGTCCGCAGGGCCCCGCCTGGTCCCCGCGCCGCGCCGCGCTGCGCCTGCGCTGCCGCCCGTGCCCGCCAGGGGGCAGCGGCGCACCGGGCAGCGGGCGGGGCGGGGGGTTCCCCGGCCCGGGCTGGAATCGCGCCGCGGCTCGGGCCTTTCCCGGGTGGAACGCTTGCAGGGAGCCCGGGCCTTTCCCGGGTGGAATGCTCGCGGGGAGCCCGGGCCTTTCCTGGCCGGAGTGCTCGCAGGGAGCCCGGGCCTTTCCCGGCCGGAACGCTCGCACGGAGGCCGCGCCGTGGGGGATGGCCGGGGCCGCACGGAGCGCGGGCAAGGCAGGCTCTGCAGGACCCCTGCCGGGGGGGCGGGGAGAGCGGTCAGCGGGATCCTGGCGCTGCAGGACACATTTGGCTCCTGGAGCCATCGGGAAAGAAAGGAGCGGGGGGAAAAGCAAGAAGGGGAATTAAAATAATGCGTCTGAGCATTGTTCGGCTCGGTTGGAATGGTTCTCATATAGGTCGGGATGCTGATGTCAGTAAGACATGATGGAAGGGCTGTATTGTTTCCCTGCTATCCATCTGTATCAGTACCGTATCCTACGATATTTTTAACCATTCAGTATGGAGCCTGCTCTGGCTGATGATTACAGAAAGAACAGAAAGGAAAAATTGAGCTGCATGACAGAGGACTTCCTTCCCCAGGCTGAGGGATATCCCGCACAGTCCCCTTCCCGTATCCTGAAAGCATCAGTCAGAACAGCTGGGGCTGTGTGTGGCGGGTCAGGGGGGCGATGGGCGAGTGCTGCAGCGCCGGGGCCGGCACAGGGAGCGGCTGCACTCCCAGGCCGGCCCGCGCTTCGGCACAAGAGGCGCAGGAAGGCTCAGTAGTACCACGAGGCTGAGAAAATCACCAGCCCTCCCTTGATTCAACTGGAATTTTGATTTCAAGTTGTTTTATTTGGGGAAAATCAAAGGTGGTCTTCTGTTTCTGTATGTGTGCTCCAACTGTTCTGCCACTGAGAGCTTGTGGAGATGAACTTGGAAGCAGAGGGGCAGAAAGTTGTTTCTGGGTTGCAGTTTCTTTGTTTCGCTTCCTACCTGGAGCATTTATATAAGAACATGTGACAAAATGAAAAACTTGGTTTAAAAGATGGAAATTTCTATTTAAATATTGAATTAGATTTGGGTGAGAAATGGATGCTCTTCGTTAGCTACCTCTGAGTTTTAAAAACAAGGAAACAAAACTGCCCCAAAATTAGAAACAAACCCCGCTGGCTCTGCCCACCACCCCAGCCTGTCCCAGAGGGGTGACTTCAGTGTTTAGGGGCAGTGGGAGTGACAGGCAGGTAACCAGGAGCACTGCACACTGCAGGAGTGTGCAGGAACCACTGCACCCACCTAAATGATACAGATCATGTAGAAAATTGTATGTTGCTTTGATTTGCTATGATAACACGTAGCAAATGCAGACTGGCTCATCTATTAACAGTTTCCTCAATATGCTACTGAAGGATTTGATAAATGCAACTTATCACTTAAACAGCATTTCTCTAAAATTCCCCAAGTTAGAAACCCCCCCTTGGCACACTGGGTTCTCTCATGTCTTCTCACAGTGGTGAAGCAGGCTTAAAAACTCTTTGCTTTCAAGCCTCAAATGGGACTCTGAAGAAAAGAGTTTAATTTCATTTTTTGATGTGGGAAGTTAACAAAATTAGCACAACTGTGCTCTGCATGGTGAGTGCTGTGCAGGCCAGCCAGCCACACAGTGCTAAGCTCTGTGCAGCAGAGAAAGGTGCCCTGGCTGCTGCTATTTTATATACCTCTCCAATTATTCTTGCTGATTTTTAGAATGAAACTGATCCCCTTTAATATCTTATTGGACAACTGAGAAGTATTCGGAGAAACATACTTGCTCCTTTCTCCACAGGGTGGAGCATGGCTGTATCAAGGAGATCACCTGGCTCAAGGGTGCACCAGGGCTGCTGGGGACATTAAAGCATCCAGCAGCCCCTTAGCAAAGTGCCTGGAGCTGCACCTCAGTCCCATGAAGGCAGACTCTCCTGTGCTGCTGATGTATCTGCCCAGGCCAGCACATGCCAATGTCCTAGGCTTGTCTGCCCTGGAAAAATGCATCCCCTCAGAAGTGGAATAGTTTTTCACAGTGGAAAACAATCCTTCATCCCACTGGTGTGCAAAATCACCTTCCATGCTTAGGCACAAACTGAATTACCTGATTAATGTTAGTCTTCATCTGTACTTTCAGCCTGGGCTAAATTTAGATCTTGGAATAAGGTTGATAATGGATTTGTTTGGTCAGAAATAGCTATTCTGCTTTGACTACACCGAGCTGGATGGATATGAATTTCCCCACAGAGGCAAGTTGCTGAAGCTCAGTGGGTTTTGCCCATGTAGTGTGTCATCTGCAATTAGCCATCAGGGCAGGGCCCCTCTTCGCACTGGGCTCAGCTGGGCTCCTCAGCACCCGTGAGGGCTCCATCCCATCCAGAAAGAGACAGGGGGCTCCAGCAGTCATGCCAGCCTGCCTGCCAGCCGCAGCCTAACCCTGTGGGATGGGGTACCTCAGCCCCCTGATGGCAGAACTACGAGCTCCCTGGAGGCACAGGCTGGTTTTGGTACTGTTTATTTATGGTACCTTGCAGGTGACACTTTGCTGTCTGTTTTGCTAGTTTCTGTTTGAAAATAAATTGCTCTGTCAAAAAATTGATGCAGATACCTGGAATGTCTTGGAGAATGATGAGGTTTGGGAAGCACATTTGTCTATGAATAAAAGTGGATAGAAATTCCCTTACAATCTCTCCCCAGTGCATTTGCATTTGTGACCCCCTTCCACATCTGCCTGTCCCCACTGCGGTGCTGTGGGTCATGGTTATGCTGCCCTCACACGGGCCTGTGACAGCACAATGTCCCTGGGAAGGTACCACAGCCACTGAGCCAGCGCTCAGGCCTGTGTGGAGACATTGGTATTTCAGGGAAGTCTTGAAAATAATTAAAGTTCCATCTGGTCTCTTCTTTAAGAAAAATACTGCCAAAGAGAAATGGGATGCCAAAAGGAGGAAATACCCCTTCTCCAGTTGGATAACCCTCTGTGTGGAGCCCTCCTTTCATACTGGAAAGCACCTGCCCAGTGGGGATGTGGCCGTGCTGGGTATTCCCACCACACAGTGTGCCCCTTCCCCATGCCCACTCTGACTCCCAGGCTGATGGAAATGTTGGAAGTGAGATTTCAATATTGAGGTTCGATGTGAATGAAGCATGACAGGAATGTTGTTTCATGAAAAAATTGTTTGAGAGCAAATTGCCATGGATCAATGTAATCTAATTCCTTTGCTTCTGTGATCTAAATACATGTTTTAATAATTTATTAAGGGGGAGTGTCTAACGGGCAGGAGAGAAATTATAAAGGGTGGTTTAACAGAAAGTGGTATAGGGCAATAAAATATTGAAGTCAGTCATTAAAAGGTGGGTGATGTCAAAGTAGTTAAAGGTGGGAGGAGAAAGAGAGAAAGTCAAACAGGCTTCGAGTGTTGGGCAAGAAGCCCTGCAGGACCATTAGAAAGTCCAGTGGGTGTGAGGTTTGTTCTGTGCCTTTTCATAGAGATCCTAAAGGCGTGGCTGGACTAAAGGGTCTTTCATCTCTGAATTAGATTTAAACTTAAAACTGAAGACATACAATAGGAGGTTTCTGGTTCTCAGAATTCACTGTTCTTTTCTCCTCTGCTATTAGCTTAGTTCACAGAAAGGGTTTGTTATGGCTTGAGCTGCTGGACTTGGGGCAGAGCACCCCTAAAGCAGCCTTGCAGGCAGCTTGGTGCTGTTGGGGGACTCAGGTGCACAGAGCCATCCAGGTGCCACTGTGTCAGCCATCGTCCCTTTCCTCTTGTTGTATGGCCCATTTATGGAAGAAAGTAAAAGCAGACAAAAGCTGTTCTAAGGTGCTTTTAAAGGGAAACATCCTCACTGCTGGCACTGTCTGTCCACAGAGAGTGAGAGGACTGAAGCTGCACAGCAGTGACAGTATTTGGGGCAAAAATAGCACCAGGAGGTACCAGGAGGATTTAATTGCACTGAAAGTTCAGCAGATCTTGTTCAGATGTTTGAATGTAAGTATTCAGCTGAGTCTCACCAGGATCATAGAGAGTGGTACATTCTACTTCTTCCTGGACCTTATTTTCTGTACTTGTGGGAGTGCTCACACAAACTGACACACAGGGAATGTGGGACCTGTTCAAACTGTGTCTTTGCATTTGCTTATGCAGAAGCTTTTAGCGTGGACATCACATGGACATCATCTGGTAAATAGCAAGAATGGAGGTTTGGTGGGGGGGGTTGGATTTTTTTGCCTTATTATGTCTTTAAATACCTTATCATGTGCTATTTAGGTTCCTGGACATAATTCTGCATTAAATAGAATGCAATAGGAAGGACTTACCTGAGACTTGCTCTGCCTTTCAGAAAAGGGCTTGTCCAAGACACCAGTTTGATTTTCTGCCACATTGGAAATTCTTCCTTATAGCTCTGAAGATGTTTCTGAACTGCAGGGTCATATTGATGGGACAGTCCTCAGGCTTGTGAGGGCTCAGACAGGCTGATCATGGAGGGCTAAAGAAATGCTATGAAGAATTAATTATTTGCTCCATGTATCCTTGATTTTGTATCCAATAACAGTAATCATAGGAAATTGTAATTTACATTGATTTTCTATGTATTTAATGTTTTTTAAAGTTTACTCTGCAGAAAAGCATCATTGATCTCTTATGCAATTCTGCATCCTGTGTACTCTGTGATCTCTTCATGTATTTCTTTTGCTATTAATAGTACTTACTGATTTGTATGTAGTAAGTGATTTAGTCAAAACTATTTGGAGGCCAAATTTTCTAGGGACTTCTTGCGGTTTTACAATATCATTACTAATGGGATGAATTTCAAATACATTCAAATTTGTTTAATATTTAGCAATCTGAAGTCTATGTAAGCATTGCTTCTGGTGTGCCTGCTCTAAATGGCCAGTGTGCATTAGGAAAGGTTTGTATCCATGATATTGCTTCACAAGAAAAGCACCAAAATAGATAAATGCAACAGTAACGCTTTGCCAAACTATATTCCAGACAAGATCCTTCCCCCCACTTTCATTCACCTCTAATTACGACTGGTCCCTCTCCTCTCCCCCCTCTTGCCAGGCTTTCATTCCTGCATTTATGTGGTGCTCCGGAGCTGTTGGTTGGAGGAGCTCCACAATGGGGACAGGAGTTGGGACAGAGCGGCTGACAGGAGTAATGGCTTTGCTTTGTACGTCTGTCATCTAATGCTTAACTAATGCAGAATTACTGTCAGCCTCCCGTGGAGCTCACTTTCCTCTCCACCTGAATGCGTAATGACTCCGTGGCAAGGAATTTGAAATAAACACTTAATGGCTGGACATTTAGAAAATTAGGAGAGTAGCCGAATTTTGTCAGGTTATTGTCTTGCCAGCTCTCTCTGCCCCGTGACAGGTGTGGGACAGGAGGTACCGCAAACCTACCGTGCCGAGCCCCTCATGGCACAGGTGGTCCCTGGGCAGCCTCTGCCCACTGGCCACCGACCTCACTGGGATGCAGCGCTGCCTGGGGACACCAGCAACCACTGATGCCTGAGGCTTTCTGGTCGAGTTGGGGCCGACTTCCCCTGAAGGGGTGCTCTGCATGCAGCAATCTGTCCCCGGTGCCGAGCCCCTTGCTGGCAGCCCGGTCCCACGGCAGTGCTGGTGCGTGGCACTTCTCCTGGGCTGCAGTGCGCCCTGGAGCCGCTGCGATGCTTCGCCCCAGAGAGCAGAGCAGTCCCTGCTGAGCTCTTGTCGCTCAGTTTGCAAACCCCTCTGGAACCATGTGGGAGGAAATATGTTTTCTAAATGGCAGTCATTACCAGCTAATGGGAATGTTAGCAAACGGGGAGAGCTTGGAGACGCGGGGGTGGTCGAGTGGGGGCCAGAAGGAGGGCTGTGCCACCACAGGGGCTTGGCAGGATGTGGAGGCTTGCTATGGGCAGGCCCAAGACAGCAAGTGCCTCCAAAAATGAGTGCTGGACCTGGTGAACTGCAGCTTGGTAGGATGGAGGCAAACCCAGGTGACATCTCCTTGTAGTCAGGATTAGGTTCCCACTCCTCAGTGTCTGTTCCTTCCCACAGAGGGGCCCAGTGGGGTATGGGAACATAGGAGTGTTTCCATGCTGCTTTCAGACAAAGTGGTCTGGGTTAGTTTTCATCAACTCTGTTCCATCAACTCTGTTAGTTTTGGCTCAACTCTGCCTGGGCTGTAGTGGCCTGCAGCCTGCCCCAGCGACACAGTGACAGCTGAAACCAGCTGTACTTCGTAGAGATACTGCTGGGATCAGAGGCAGTTTTTTGTCCAAGGTCCAGTCCTCCTGAGGTCTCCCTGGAATCTGCACCAAAATCATTCTAGGTTGTGCGTTTCTACCTGCCTTGTCTGTCATCAGAGACATTTGGAAAATGGCCTTGACCTCCCTGCTTTGGGCAGGTAGCATTGATGTGCACAGAAAAATTTTGGAGGTGGAAACATTTCCACCGGTGCTGTTAAAAAAAGTTATGCATCACCTTCTTCAGTGAACTGAGTATCCTGCTTTCGCATGTGGTGCAATAGCTGTGTTAGATCACAACTGAAGAAAATTGTCTGGGCTGTGATACCTGCTGTAAGTGGGCAGTTGTGAGCTCCTCAACACAAGGATGGGACCACCCTGCCATGTGGGAGGATGTTTTCTGACCCCAGTGGTCAAATTTGAATTTGCTATTGTTGATTTTTTTCCCCCCATATACTACTTTTCAGCTAGCAGAAAACATTCAGGAGAATAATTGGGTTGAAAAAATTTAAATCTACCATAATTTCTCAGTACAACCACCAGGGAAAATACATGGCACATACAAATATCAAATGAGGTTTTAAAAACAAGCAGTGTCAGAGGTGATTGGTGTTTAGTCTTTGAAATACTGCATGAATCTTGTATTTGAAAACCCAAATATGAGCCAAAAGCACAGAGCAAAGGCTGGAGCTTCTGGGCTGTTGTGCTGAAGTGGGTGGTGGCAGGAGGCCACAGCATGAGCTGGTGCCCAGCTGCTTGGCCAGCCTCAGCACAGGCACAGGGTTTCAGGAGGAGGTACCTGCACACAGCTGTGGAAGAGGCTGGCAGTGTCCTCCTTAGGAGCACAGCCAGTGCCCTGCCCTGTGACTGAGCCCTGTCTTGTGCTGCCACAGGTCACAGGTGCCTTTGATCCATGTATGCTGTGTTATATCCACACTGCCTGTTGAAGGCTATGCCTGAGCTGGAGATGCCTGAGCTGGAGATGCCTGAGCTGGAGATGCCTGAGCTGGCTCCTGTTCCCAGCAGTGCCCTGGGGGTCAGGCAGAACTTCCCACTGGCTTGTTAATAACCAGATGTGGAGCAAGTCCTTGATGCTGGGATTTAATATGGGCTGTAGTTATTAATGCATCTAAAAAACGGAAACCACAAGT
This sequence comes from Promerops cafer, assembly GCA_013398275.1. Lineage (NCBI taxonomy): Eukaryota > Metazoa > Chordata > Aves > Passeriformes > Nectariniidae > Promerops > Promerops cafer. The sequence goes on from VZSE01014611.1 coordinate 2,135,010, forward strand.
GAGATGCCATCTCCAAGTTGTACTAATGGAAGGATTGTTCCATTTTACTTAGCACAAGCCATTAAAACAGCTTTCAATAAATAGCCTGTGCATAAAGAAATCTAGGAAGCAACTGGTCACTGAACCTTCGTGTTTGTGCGCTCATTTGCTAAGATAATAAAAAATACGCTTAATTAATTAGAATCATTAGTTTAATAAGGACTTAACGCTTTTGAAAAGAGATTTGAAAGCTATTTCTGAAGGCTGTGTCTTTCAAGAACATGTTGCACATGTTATCTGCCCAGAGTGCCTTGAGGCTGGTACCAGAGAGCCTGGACTGCATACCTGAACTCTCACCATTGCTGTAGTGACTAATTGCAAAGCCAATAATTTGTCACACAGTTCTGGTTTGCTTCTCTCCACTGTGTCTAATCCAGGCTCTCTGATGTGAGCTGATGTCTCAGGGCTCCTTTGCAGATCATGGCTCCTCCAGCAGCTGCTTGCTGTGCCCAGGCCTGTTAATGTATCCATAGCAGGGTGAGCACTTTGGGTTGGACTGAGTGCAGTTCATGCACTTTATTGTTATTCCTTATGCCACACCACTGTTCTTATGGCTAATGCTTAAACTGAGTTAAAAAAAAAAAAAAAGGAAAAAAAAGCCAGGAGATAAGGAAGGGGTTAGGCAAGAGTTCTGTGCATCCATAAGTATCCCACAAACTGACTCAGCTGCTGGAAATCAGCATATTTGTCACCCGGTTCCCCAGGCCCTACAAAATGCTTGGTGGCCTGGTAGACCTTTGCCATGTGGGATATTTTTGTCTTCATGTGTTTCCAAAGAAGATAACTCAAATTGCTTTGGGAAAGCATCCTAGGTCCCAATGCAGACAAACTTGTACAAAGTCCCTAGGGCCCAACTACTTGGAATTCATGGGTCCAAACCACCAAATTTCTCAGCTTTAGAGCCTTGTCTCCTGTAACCTGCCAGTGCAGCAGAAATAGGAAGTCTCACCCAGCACATTCTTCCTGCCATGTGAGATGCTTGCTTTTTGCCCTGGAAATCCTCAAAGTACCATAGAAACAGTATTTTGGGAATCCAGGTTATTGTATCCTGTTGATTCCAAATCCAGTTCACTCCCTTTACTGATAAAGGATGTTTTTTCCTAACTGCAGCTGTTATGATCCAGCCTGACAGTCAGGCTAGAGCAGTTCCTTTTCAGGGATTACCATTGGTAGCTGAGATTTTGCCAGTCAAACTGGGCCTTCAGAGGCAGCTACAGCAGTGCAGCTGAGACGTGCATGTCTGCAGCCAAGGTCAGCGTGGCCACAGAGACTCTGGTCCCCAGCAGTTCTGCATGACCAACTCACTTGTGTCACTGGGTTGAGTTACACAGGGACTGTTGGTGGGTAGCACAAGTACACAGTTGCTCTGTATTGGTCAGTCATGCCCTGTACCAGATTCTACCATTTCCCAATAAAGGGAAATTGACCTTATGTTTAGACAATGTCCTTGGTAAAACTTTTGTTTCCAGCTCACAGCAACCACAGTGACCCCCCAGACTTACACTCTTGGATCTTCTAAGGCTGTACAAAATAAAGGGATGTTTGCTCAGCTCTTCCAGGGCTCCTGCACTTTTGCCAAGAAGTGACAAACATGGTATGCTTATCTAGATCCATGTGGGACAAATATTAGTTACAGCAACATCCAGCTGTCAGATGATTTAATTGGGCTGGACACCCCCATCCTTTACAGGGTTTAGATCTCTCCTTCAAACAGCCACTTCTACATTCCATCAGTGTGTTCCCCACAGCACCATCACCTGTCTCCTAACAGGCACAGCTCTAATTGTTTTGTTAAATTTAATGCGCAGTTTGTAGAATCCATTCTCTCTTTTACATGATCCCTTTTGAAGGGGGGGCTCCACCCAGGCTCATTCGTGTAGTTCCAGCAGACCTAAAAAGTCAATCTTCACCTCTTCTTGGTACAGCTCCATCTGCAGAAATCAGAGCATAAACGCAGAGTGAGAAAGGGCAGCAACAACAAGAGCAGAAGAAAGCAGTGTGCCTGGGAGAGGGATATGAGGAGTAAAAGAGAGAATTGTCTTTGATGTATTCGTTTCCTCTTATTAGTATCCATCTAGTGGTGCTCAGGCTGAGATAGCTGACCTGTCCAAAAGTTAGTGATCCACACACAATCCACTCCCAATAGTGCAAAAGTACAGACATCACAGAATGAAAATAGCAGAAGTCAAGATGAAGGAGGAAACCATGGGCTGCCAGATATGAGTGGGAATAACCTAAGTTCACCCAAGTGGCAGAGGTACTATCTTAGTTTGTGGAGAGTGAGAGGAAAAAATGTCTTAACAATCTCATTCTCCCACCTATAAGCACATCTCTTCTGTTTTCTATGCTGCTACTGATAAAGACTGCCCACGCTTGAAAGGCCCTGGCAGGGTACAAGGTCAACCTTACACAATTTCCTCTAATTGTGTGGGTCTGGCTGACCTCCTTATTCCATTGCAAGGAGGGATAACGGCAGGCAGAGATGACAAGGGAAAAAGACAGCCAAAACTTTTCCTGTCCCTGTGTCAGGAGACTTCCTACCATCACAGAGTGCAATTTCCATGAAACAGGCTCTGGGTGTGCAGGTGGCTGGCTCCTCCCACGGCCTGCCAGGGACCACAGCCTGCCCTCACTGCCCGTGCAAAGCACACGGCAGGAGGCACAGGGCATTGCACACCCAAATTAGCCCAGCCTGCCTGGAGCACAGGGCAAGCTCAGGTTTGCCCCACTCTTGGCTTTCTGTTCCTTTGCCAAGGCATTGGGCTGTTCAGAAGAGGAAAAGGGAGGAAATACACCTGCGTGTGTCTTTACCTGTGTGCTGTGAGCCAGCCCTGCACTCTGCTGCATAACTGCCTCCTTCAGCTGCAGGTCCTGGACATGTTACATGCTCTTTTCTTAATTCAGAGGATGGAGTGTTGCAGAGAGTGTTTTGGTGTTTGCAGGAGATCTGCATCATCTGCATGGGTGAAAGTGATAACTCATTCCCTGGCTGACCCGCCACCCGGACATTGTGTGACGGCCCCAAGAGCATCAGCCACACCAAATCAGAGGGAAGTGCATCTCACAGCTCTCCACAGCAGCACTTGTACAGCTCTTCCCAGTGGCTTTCTGTAAGTTTTTCCAGTCCTGGAAGGAGCTGTGTTGGGCATTGGTATTAGCTTAAAAGTTTATTTGAATTGCTCCCTGGGGACATGGCCACCTTTGTGTTCAGCTCCGTTGGAAAGAGTTGAGAAGAAATTTCACAGAGACAGTAAGTCAATAGGTTTCACTTATAAGCTCCTAGGTATCGCTTCAGAATAATCTCTTTTGACAAATGGATGTCAGATCTCCAGAAACTTAGCTCAAGAAAGCAGAAAATGAAAACTTGCTGCAAGTTTTTATTGCCAATGCTTCAAGTCCAATCACAGGGAGCCTGCACTGTCTCCTTTCTCAGCGCTTGTGTTCCTGAGGAAATGAAAATCTAATAGATGGACAGCAGTAAAATATATCACTGGCTCTTAAAACTATGGGAAATAGCATCACAGGGAATAATTATTCAGAACCACTAAAGAGTTCTGTAAAGAGGAAATGTGTTTTTAAAACAGATCTGTCACTGCTAGAAGAAGCTGCAGGGTGTGTCCAGTAGCTCTGCAGCTGTGCTGGCCCAGGGCTGGGTTGCTAACAGCAGCAACCTGACATGCCATGAGAAATACTGGGGCAAGAGGGAGCATGCCCTCCTGTCCTGCAGCAGAACTGCTGGCAGTGACAGCTGTGGCACCTCTCTGCTGGCACTTGGTGGCTGGAGGCACCCTGTCTGCTACCTGTCCATCAGGTTGCAAATGCACTTTGGAGGGTATAAGGACTATTGTCTTGGTTTTCCTGTTAATATCTTGTCATTATGAGAGAAAAGGTAAAACACTGTTAATTGACAGAGAAGCCATGTGCCTGCAGCTGCCATTGAGTCTTGTGGGACCTTCAGATGCTCAGCTCATTTGCAGTGGCCCTCCCCAAAACACAGGCTCATTTAAACTGTATGTGCTCATGGTTCTCACTGTGCTCTTCTGGACTTTCTGCAGCTCTGCAATGGCTCTCGCAAGCGCCTGGGCGAGCAGCCTGGCCGTGCCGGAGCGCTGGCTGGTGACTGCCAGTGGGGGGGGTGTAGAAAAGCCCCCGAATGAACAAGTGTAGAGGTTGACCCTGGGCTGAAGGGAGAAGATTGTATCTTCTTTTCTAGCTTTTATTTTCTGCTGAGACACACATTGAGCAGCAGTCTCAAGTGAGGATGTTAGGATGTGCAAAAGAGAAAAAATGGGAAGATGCCGTTTAATAAATAAAGTTATGGGTTGACATGCCAGCATGGTGATGGTACAGCAACTCTATGTGCCCAGGACACCACATCCCCACAGACCCCTTGGTGGGTGTTATACTAGACTGGCACCCTTCAACACTGCTCTCCTCCAGCACTTGCAAGCCACCCCAAATAAGCACAATCCCCTGGTTTTTACTCCAAAGGCTCAGTGCTCATCTACTGTAAGCTGCAGCTAATGACTCATGGTCCATGGAGAGCTTTCCAGTTGCACTGTTAAACCCTTAGATATGCACTTAAATCTTATGTTAACAATAAAATGTGAAAATCTGCATATTCAGGTAAAGGATTCATGGAGAATGGAAGCATGAGGCTCAAAAATATCTTGACTATATAAATATTTTGTTTATTAAAAAGGTAATGTTATATATATAATTTACCAAGGAATTTCTAGTTGCTTTTTTTTCTAAGTGTTGTGGTAATATCTTGGAATAATTACTAGGTAGACAGACATACAGATTTAGCCTTTAATGTAACAGAGCTTTTTAAAGCTGGATGTAGTTTGTTACTCCCCATGCTGTGCAATCATACTCGGCTGCCCATCATGTAGGACTTCCTAGAGGACTGGGATCAGATGATGGTATGGCACTTTGAAGGTCTATCCATGGTATGGATACCATTAAATTGTCTTACCTCAGGCTTTGCAGGATTCAGGAGTGTGAAATTGTAGAGAATGGTGGGTATAACTGTATGAGGAGAAAGAAGATCTAATGCTGTGGGAAAAATGCATACGCAAATATTTTTAATTTTTGTTGCTTAAAAACCAGCTTATGCCCAGAAATGTTCAAGATGAGAGCCACCATCCTTTTACCTTTTTGGCCACCAAGGATGCAGGCTGCAGGAACCAGCAGCCCATGGAAAATAGAATCTAATTCAAAGACTGCATAAAACTGCAGCTGGCTGTAGATCACAAAATTTAACCTCACATCCCAACTGTCCTACATTTTCCAGGAGTGCGTTATTTTTCAGTCTTACATTTACCATTCTGAAGGTTACCAGAAATTAACATGAAGCCCATTTATCCCAATGTGGTCATCTCAGTTTCTATGTGTGTGCTGCCTGAAACAGCCCATCAGTGACTGCTCTAACCTCTACAACCTCAATTTACCACCTGACTTGAAAGTCATGGTGACACAGAAAGTGATTTTATTTAATACTGAGTGTACCTGAGGCCTGAGTGTACCCTGTTCCCTGTTTTGGGGAGGACAAGCCAAGAGTGAAGCAGGGCCTCATGTGGGATGGGGCTCCAGAAGGAGGGATGGATGCTGAAGCAGTCACCTTTGTCCTACTCTTTGGGCAGGCTGTTGTGCCACAGAGACATCAGGTCTGCGTGTTGTAGAAATTACAAATCACACCGGTTTACATTTCTGCCACAGGAAGCATCTGATGCTTTTATTTGGGGTAGCCACTATGGCAAGTACTATTTTCTCCAGCTAATTTTAGACATCAAGAAAACCTAATTCCTTGGGGTTGCTCCCAGTGCCGCAGCCTGAGAAAGCGCAGCACCGTGTCGGTGATCTGTTTTCCACTGGGGCTGCCGTGATGTGCTGTTCCACACTGCTCCAAAAGAACTGGGGCTGCTGTAATTAACGCAGCAAAACCTTGCTTCTGGTGCCAGTTAATTCCTTATGTTTATATGGTGAAGAGTGATGAAGAATGGAACTAAAATATTCAATGTTGGAAAAAGGAAAAAAAAAGGCAAAACCAGCTCCTGTGCACGGAGAAGTAGGCTGAATTTGCAGGCCCAAGGTGTGGGGCAGTGACTGGGAAGGGCTTGGAGAGAGCAAGGTGTACACTCTGGCTGTGGGGACCTCCCATCATCCATTTTCCTTGAAACAAATACAACCATGGCAAAAATCTTGCAGTTACATTTGCAGGGTGATGAAGGGCAAGAAATCTGCTCGCTGCAGCAGGACCCCCAACAGTCTCACCTACCAGTTAGTTAACTGGTGTCTAAATGAGACCTGCAGGTGTAAAAAGCAGGGAGCAGGAAGGGCTGGTGCTCTTCAAAACAGGTTGGTCTTAAAATACACATTTCACTATCCAGACAAAAGTGAACAATCTGCATATTTTACCTAGAATATTGTGAGTACAGTGCAGCTCCTGCTGCTAGACTTTTGCTGACTGCTGGCATAAGGTTTCAGGCTTTACACTTGTATTTAATTCATCAGGACCTTCAGGTCTCAAAACTGGACTTGAAAAAAATTTTAATTGAAGGTTAGCTAATTGCTGTCAGAAACAACATCTACTGTTTATGTTTGAGGAACATGAAGACTGAGACTCTGTGAAGCTCAAGCAGGAGAGGCAGCATGGTCCCAGTGTCACAGGAAGGTTATCAAGAGAGGAGTAATTGCAGATTTCTCTTTGAGGGGATAAACCAAGGAGTCAGTTACACTTAAATATGAGCATATGCTTAAGTTAATTTGATTTTCATACTAGATAAAGCATGGTGATCATTAACCAAAGCTCTTGAGCTCAGAAGAAAGCTCTCTGCGGCCTGAGGAAGGCATACACTGAGACCATTTAAGCTCTAGCTTCCCCTGTCCATGGACAACATCCTCCTCTGGAGCCATCTGGGCTCATAGGGAGACCGTGCCTCCCTTCCCCGGAGGATTGGTCCCACCCACATGGATGTTTTCTAATTCTCTTCATCCCAAATGGGTCACATTAGGGCAGATCAGCGTGAACCCATCTGCCTGCGAGCTGGTGCAGGGACCCCAGAGGGGTGCCTGGCAGCCACGTGGAGGGGGAGGATGCTGGACATTGGTGTGTTCAGCAGATGATGCCCTAATTCAGTTTCCAAACAGCGTTTTGCATTTAGGTTATGCTGACAGGGAGTACCCTGCAGCTAAACAGTAAAAAAATCCCAAGATCTGCATGCTTGGGGGTTTGCACCAGTTTCTCTTCAGCCGTGTGTAAGCAGTGCAAGTGAAACTGGGCTGCAGGTTCCGCAGGCAGGCAAAGCTCAAATGATTTGCCAGGCCAGAATGTGTCACTGCAGCAGAGCCGTGGGTGAGCCAGGCATCCCCTGCCTCGTGGGCAGCTGGTACCCACAGCCTGGCTCTGTGCAAATCGTCCTTGTGATGTGCTCCCCACTGATGGGTCCTTGGCTTCTGCGCTGCCAGGGCCAGCTCGTTTTTCTGGGAAGGAGGCAATGTTGAAGACAGCAGAGCTGCTCTCCTGTGTGCTACTTAGGAGGACCTCTCATGCCCCAGATACATCAAAGTGTATAACGTTATCTCCTCATGGAAGTGCTGGGATTCTGCTTCAGGAGTTTGCAATGCTGGGATGGTTTCTCGCTGGGAGAGAAGGACCCATGGGTGGATGGTGTGGGCAGTGGCAGCAGGCAGCTTGAGGATGTGGCACCTGCAGGAAGTGGAGACCTGGCAGGAGTTTAAATTGGATATCCCTGCCAGGAGCCCCGTGGCACCAGGCACCTGGAGGTCTCTGCTGGTGTTAATCTCATTCACGTCTTCCCGCTGCGCTCCCTCCAGGGATGTGTTTGTAATGGGGTTGGAGGGTGCCAGCAAAGCATGAGAGTGACAGACAAGATGTTACATCGTTATATTTTGCTACCTATCATTTTAATGTCACTTTTAATGTATGAATTATACCCCCATTGTGTGTAATTATACTTCTCCTCCCAACCCTGCTCAAGGAACAATGAAAAGATGGAGCTGTTAATATTAAAAACAGCACATCTCTCTCAAAAAAAGTTAGAGGTCACACCTTAATTCCTAGTGCATGAGGATAGTTAATCAAAAGACGATGGGACTAGAATGAGTATGGGGACAAAAATATCCTGCACAATTTCTTGTGGAATTTAATTAGAAAGGAAGTATTAATAGCCTCTGTATGTGCAACTCTATTTTGCCTTGCAATGTGACTAGCCTTACCTGGAGCCAGACTGATGAACAGCCCATTGAACTTCTTTTTCTTTCCTCTTCTTTTTTTTTTTTCCCCTTCCTTTAATAAAGGAAAATAATGAGCCAAAATCAATAATAATCATCATAATAGTAATAGTAATAATAATAATACTTAATAGCAATAAACCCCAGCAGCAATCAACTTCCTATCAGCTCTCTTTAGAGTTTCTCTTTTAGGTCAAGAGATGATGCTAATCGATGAGGCATTTTGCAAAAGTTCGTGCTCTACTTGTCCCAGTAATGAACCTTCAACCTTTAATTCTCTTAGTAGCACATAGTTCCTCGATGAGAAAGTCACTGTGGGGGCCTTCATGTTGAAAAGCCAATTATTTATGCTAACTGGGGGCTTGGTACTGTTTGCCTTTGGTCCCCGGTTGCTTGGGCAGGCCTGTTCCGGGGCCACCCCGACACTGCGGGATGAGCGCTGGCTGCAGATCAGAGCTTCCAGGCCGCTTTCTTCCCAAATGAGGGACTGTGCTCCCAGGGCAGGGACCTCATTCTGCCTTCAGATTCGCACAATATGCCTGCTGGATGGCATGACTGCAGAATGTTTTAGCAGAAATATAGATAGCTCGTTGTAACAAAGAAGTGGATTTCCTTCCCTTCCCACTCAAAACAGACTCAGGTTTTTAATACTCTTTTTCATTAATTTTCTCACAAAATGAGAAAAAATTGAATTTTTTCAGTGTCTTGCAACTTGATTTCAATTATGAGATCATAAAGCAGACTCTGTTTTTTAATGAATTAAGGAATTATGCTTTGTTAATTGAATTCACCATGGCTTGTAAAATGCTTTGTTCAGATGAAAATTGCAACTAAAATGCAAAGCATTTTCTTATGGTTATCTTGTTTGCTTTCCCTTTGTGGCTGCCACACAGGTGGGCTGGAGGCTGGCTAGGGGCAGCAGGCCTAGCTGTGCCTGGTGCTGGGGTGCAGATTTGCAACTCTGCTGGGATGTAATGGGAGATGTGGACCACAGGGAGGTGAGAGCGTGTGAGGAGGAAGCCAACGCTAAATAGGATGGGTCATCCCTTGTGGTCATACATCTGCTCCCAGGTGTGCTTCAATAAATGCTATATATGAGGCAAACAGTCTATTCTTCAAAAGCCTCTTTCTTTTTTTTATTTTTTTTTTTTCTGTTTAGCAATCCTGATGCTAAATGAGATCAGGCACATAAGCAAAATTAAATTTCATCCTTAGTCCCCAAGCACACTCTGTTGCTGGTGTCAGAGACCTGAGTGAAGCCAACCCCACTTGCCATTTCCTTTAGTTGGGGCCAGGAACTTGTCCAGTGGTTTCAAAACAGAGACTGTGCTCCGGTGTCCCCTAGGACACCTCTGCCCAACACAAATGTTTTAAATTGTCCTTCTGCTTCTTCAGGTCATTGTTGTATTTTCAGAAATACGCCTTTTCTTAGGACAATGAATGACCTGCACAGCCCATCAGAAATGTCAGAGCCTTCCCGTGGCAGCGCCTGTCCCTCAAAGAGCACAGACCAGACAGCCATGTGGAGCAGCCACAGTGCAGCAACCGCAAGGAGACAAGGTGTTTCTGGTCTCCTGTCTCTCACACTGGCATAAACGTATAAACGAAGACCACTGCCAACCAAATCAATTGGCAAAGCCAGTTCCTTGCCCTGACATGGGGCCATTTGCCCACAGAGGGTTTATGGCATCACAGGTAGAAAAGAAGCCAAAGTTTCTGCTGAGCTGCACTGTAAAGTGATGGTGTTTCAGCAAGAGCCACCTCCTAAGTGCTGGTGTCAGGAGTCGAGATTCCCAGAGCAGCAGTAGTGCCCGAAGCCCCTCGCAGCCAGGATGGCCAGAGTGGAGACCACGGCAGGCCACTCTATTAGCAGAAGCCTATTAGGAAGGGGGAGCACTTGACTGCCTCAAAACTTGGATTTCTACTTCCCTAGGCAAAAGAGCATGTTATGCAAGGGAGGTTTGCATTGACCTTTAAAGACAATCTCTGCTAAGCATACAGACTGTTATTTTGTAGTAGCACCCTGTTTTCCTGAAGATTCTTCAGTGTGGATTACTGAGGAAAACTGAGATCTTATTTTATATATGACATATGCACCATGATCTCTCGTCATGTCTGGCAAAGATTTTAAAAGTATATGTGAGAGCAAGTGTCATCTGGGCATGAATGTTTAAACACACACCTTCTGGGATAATTTGAGTCCCTGGGCTGAGGGCCTACACTTAGATCACTGACTCAGCTGAATGATTTTTATGATTACATGGAGCCAGGCAACATGCTAAGGGCTGAGCACCTATGTGAATAATAAAAAATCCCACCATTTGCATTCCTCCAGCATGCCTGCTTTTCCAGCCAATGGCCCTGTCTACCTTTTGGAGGTGGTGGAAGTCAGTGCTTGGTTTATGTTTCATCAGATGGTGGTACAAAACCAGTGAGTGCATCGACCTGAGATGCTGTGCTGCAGGGCAAGCTGTGCCTGCCATGGGACCACTGTGCTCATACAGCCACAGTAGGCTTGTCCAGCCAGCCAGGCACTGAAAAAGGGGATCACAGCTCACTGGAGTAAGAGTGCACTGCCAGCACTGCAGCAGAGAGACATTTTTGTGACAAGGAACATATGTTCCCAAAAGATTGTGATAGGATGAGCTGGGATATTCTCATGGTCTCTTGTGCTGCTGTGAGCGTCACTGCAGAGGAGGTGGAAACCTGGATGGTCCTTGGCATTCTTTCTTTGCAAAACCCTTTATTTCTGGAAGGGAACCAGTGGCTGCAGCATGAGTGGGGAGAAGAGGATGGGCATTGTCTCCGTGCAGGGGCACAGGCATGTTCAGGCACTGGGGCCGCTGGTGACTGTCGAGGATTTCCAGCAACTCCTAGCTCTCAGGCTCGTGCAGGCACTTGGGCTCCAATTATAGTGATATCTTGCTCTCAGTCCAATTAAAATTTCATAATCTCTCCACCAGCTGGGGTGGACAGAGTGTACACCAGGTCAAGAAATATCTTCTAGCTACAGTACTTCTCTGGGAAGTTTTTGGCTCCATGAGGAATAGTACCTATACAGATCTGATGGAGAAGGGCTGTAAAACCGCAGAACTTGCAGCTTCCTTGCAGCCCTTTTTGCAAGCTATTTTATTCTACATTTGGGGGCAGGAAAATTAGGCTTTGAAATATGAGTTGTAGATAAGGCTGTGAGGAAGCTTAGGATCACAGCCTTAGGTGAAAATAAAACTGTAATACATAAAGCATTAAAAAGGTGAAGTATAATGGCAGCCTCCAAAGGCTTGTGAACAGCTGCAAGGCAGTCTGCCTTATTGCTGCGATTTTAACATGAATTATATGACACTAGGAAAGACCTGCTCCTGATCAGAGAAATGGCTACATGGCTGTTTGCTGCAATACACCAAGGGCTGTATTTTAATCAGAGGTAGCTGCCATTCGGCCACCTTTTTGTTAATGGTATTATTGATTATTCGGAGCTGCTCAGAAGCCTCAAAGCACTTTACAGAATTAGGGGAAGCCTCGGGAGCGGAGTTGTTGTTTGTTAGTTTGTTTTTCTTCTGCAGAGCAGTTTTGCTGCAGACCAAATCCTGAGCTCTGTAGTTAGCTCTATCTTAACTAGACCTTGGTTATCCAAAGGTTCTGCTGGCTTTGGTGCTCACCCAGCAAAGGCAGGGAGTGGCTCAGACCCTGTCTGGTGCAAATGGCCAGTGCAACCAGTGGCACAAAATGCTTGGAATTTTGTCTAATAATGCCTAAGAATTAAATTTGTAAATAATACATGAATTAATTAATTTGGGTCTTGCAGATGCCCATCTTTGAGCTGAGTGTTGGTCACAAATTGGGAACTGCTTGTTGTGGGCAGAGCCAGGTAGGATGCACTGCTGCAGCCCCATGCAGAACAGGAGGTTTGAGGCATTCAGCCCAGGCATTGCTGGTGCATTCAAGCATGTTTTGATTCACCAGCCTCAGTGAACAGAGATTCAACCCCAACAACTGCCCATGTCCCTCTCTAGAGCTTTGAATTGAGAATATGATGCACTGGGAGATAATTTGTTCTCTGAACTTGCGCTGGAGATGCAACTAGTGAGGGGCAAGGAGATGGGCAAGCCTGACTTTTCATCAAGTAGGAAAAGTTTCAGAGCAGAAGTCATCGCCTGCTGCGAGCAGCTTCGGGCCTGGCATGACAGCAGCGGTGCTGCTACCATCTGTTGGTGAACAGCAGAAAAGGAGCAACAAAAAACTCTCAATAAATCACATCCCAACGCGCAGGTAGACGCAGCACCACGCTGGCTGCCATCCCTCGGTGAGCACCGGAGGGTGTGCTGTGCTGCAAAGACCCCTCGGAAAAGTTGGGTCAGAAGCTGCCCTGGGGACAGTGCCGGCTGTGCTGGCACTGGTGAGCAGCAGGTGATGCTCAGCTTGGGGCAGAGAGGAAGGCGGGCAGCGAGCGGGAACGCAGGCAGAGCACTGCAGCAGGCTGGCAAGCAGCGGTGGCCTCCCACCTTGTTTTCCTCCAAAATCCCATCCCTGGTGGCTCTCCTTCGGGGGAATGGCAGGGATGGCAATGTCAGGGGGACAGCACAGCTCCTGGGCTGCAGCTTTGCCAAGGCCACCCCATGTGCTGCGAAGCACAGGCTCTGCAGGCACAGCAGGTGTTGGGGCCAGCAAGCCCTGCAGGCTGTCTTCTCTAGGGCACAGCAGCTGTGTGGAGCAGCCCTGGCACGGTGGGAATCTCCTGGTGAGTTAATTCTGTATTCCCAGGCCCCTTTAGCAGAATGTCCTGGTGTGAGGGAGCCTGGCAGAGCTGCAAAGAGAGTGGGCTGAGTCACTGCAAACAATGGCTTTAAGTGATGGTATGTCTTAACATCCAAGAAATGCTTGTAGAGATCTGAACCTGCCCTTGAAGGTGCTGCTAAACCCTGGCAGAAGGGTTATAGCTCCAGAGGTTTATTTTTTGTTTTAGAGGACACTCTATTTATCATTTAAAAGTGCTCTCTAAGATGGCAACCAGCCTTGACCACAGCTCATCTTCCCAGCTCCCTGTGGACCAGGGCTCCCGCAGCTCCCACAGAGGTTTTCTGTAAATGTTGTAAAGCTCTTTTTGTATTTTTAATAACAAGGTGGACAATAACTCTATTTACAGGGAAATCTTCCTTTTGCAGGAGTATCATGTCTACGTCTTTCTTATTTGTTGCTCTCTGTTCCTACAACCCTCTTGCAAATGGGTAATCCTTGTTCTGATTTTTTTTCTAGCAGGGATGTTTTGTTTTCCTGTTGGCTGATGCTGTCTGTTCAGTCTATGGAGGATTAACCTATGTGCTGTTGCTAGGTGGCCTTAAGCAAAGAAATAACGCAGATCACAGACTCCTACATTCCTACAGTATGTAACTCCCTTGTTCAGCAAGATTTTTCTTTCTCTGTCCCTCTCATGTTTTGTGTTTATGGTTGCAGAGGTATTTATTAGAAGATGCACATATAATTTGAACAAAAATAATGGACCAGAGCCCTCTAAAATGTCAGGTTTATTTGATCTTAAAATATTTAGTAACACTCTTTGCCAGCTCTTTCCATGGCTTTTCTTCTAACAGTGTCTAAGCCTCTTCCATAATTTTTAGATTTTTCTTTTCCTGATGTGAAGTCTTGGGCTCCTGAGGGATACCTAGCTCATCATCACAGCCCACAGGCACTGAGAGAAAAGGGTTCCAGTGGCACTGGGTATTGCACCCCTCTGAGACCACCCAGGTGTGTCAGGGTCTCATCAGGATCAGAGCATGATGGGTCTGGGCATCCCATTTTGTACAAAAAAATACCTAGAGCAAGGAAGAGTTCAAGGAACAGCTGCAAAAGTGATTGCAGGGCTGATAAAATCATCTGGGGAGGGAGTATTAGAATTTTGTAGCTCCAGCATGCCTAACTGCCAGGCCGCTGTCTACCAGTGCCTGTCATATATTGCAGCACTTTAATGCTTTTGCTCAAAGGACCTTTGAAGTCTCTTATGACCCAAATACAGCCTAAATCATGGAGCATTCCTCAGAGAGACATAGCAGTTATTGGCTCAGTTTGCTCCTGGTGAAACTGAGGCAGGGTGATTCAAGAGCATTGTTTTCCTCATGGCATATGCTCAAACGTGCAGTTCTCAGAGGTAACTGCACTTCTCGCTTCTCATGGACACAGAGCCAGAGGCACTGCCCCAAGGCCATAGAATACTCACCGAAAACCCAGCCACACTTCTGCTGACTCCAGAGCCTAACTTCTATCTCTGCTCCAGCTCCTGTCTCTGCTAGTATTGCTCTGGTCCTCTGTGCCCTGCCTTCATGGACATACTTTCTGCTAACAAAAATAGTGAGAGGGATTTGTGGTGTGATTTCATAGTGAAACAGGACTCTGCAGCCTTCTTTTGTGTGTGCATATCTGTACCAACTTCTGACTGCATTTGAGAGGCAGTGAAATCAAAGGTACCCTGTTTCTTCAGGTGGGAGAGAAGAGCCTGTGAGGGCAGATGGGTTCTCTTTGCTGTGTGTCCCTGGAGAGAGCACCTGGCATTCTGGCTTTTTCTGGGAGATTGGTGTCTGCACCTCCAGAGATAGCAATCGGAATGAGACCATTGTATTTATCTGGGAAAGTCTTCTATCCTAACCTTTTTTATATCCTGTTGTTGGACAAGTAATTCCCTCTAGTGACTGTTAATATCCTGGGATTTAACTTTCTTTTTTGCTTTAACCCATCCTGCTATTTGAACTGCTCATAAGCAGCATTTGTCAGCCTTCTTCAGATGCTGATTAGAGCTGAGCAAATACATCACTGTGAATATTTAATGACTTGGGGTTTAAATTTTTCACGTCTTTTCTTGAGAGTTCATTTTATAGGCATTTTCTGATATGCAGTTATTCTTAAATTGTTTGAAATCTCCTGAAATTGCACACTGGACTCCTAAATGAATATTTCACACCGATACCGCACAGAGCAGTTAACAACTGGCTGTGTAAAGCCCACAGTGTTGCAGACAGGTCCAGCCAGCCCCATCCGTGGCCCCATGCAGCTGTGTTCTGAACCTGCACACTCAGGTGTGCAAATGTAGCCAGCAGTTGGCACAAATATCTTCCATATTCAAAACATGTTTGCTGTTACTGTTTTGTCCGTGAATGCTCAGGTCATTTGACAGTAAGGAAAAGGCAGGTACAGTACAGCCCCAGGCAGCATTGGCAAAACCCACTCCAAATTACAGAGATCTTTGTTTTGCATCACTATCAGTTGCCTCTGTTTCTGATTCCCAGCTAGGAGTGATGTGAGTGACGGGCCTGCCGAGTGCTTACCATGGATACATTCCTCCTTCTCAGCCTCTTGGTTTTCAGGCTGGCTTGCATGTTGAATCTGGCAGTTTGCATTCATAAAATACATTGGTCTGAAATGCCCACAGGACTTTTTTTCTCCTAGCACAGCAGGGTGGGGGTTTTTTGTATATACAAAGGACTCTGCTGTAAAAATACATATTTCTACAAAGCTCTTCTCTTCTTCCTCCTGTGGGTCTTTAGTTTGGCAGCCCCAGCCTGGCCCCAGCGCTCAGTGCTGGGGTGGCCATCTGCACCCTGCGAGCTGAGCACTGCAGCAGGGATGGGCTGATGTGGGTACAGCTGCACTGGGGGCCTCACACACACTGCTGGAGCTCACTGCAGTGGGGAAGGGTGGGCTGGAAGCAGGGCAATGGCCTGGAGTTTAGGAGCAAGTCTAGGCCACAGCTAGCTCTGACACTTTGCAAGCCTTGGTTCGTTACCAAGTGTCATTGTGTCTCAGTGACCTGTCTCATTCAGCTTGGCTGCCTTTATCCTGTGGTCATTGGGCAGGAGACTTCTAAAAATACCCTGAAGAGGTAAATTTCCTTGTTCACACTGATGTTAGCAGCTCCCAAGAACTGGAGGAGCTGCAGAGAGTGCCTGGGAACAAACCCTGTCCCGGTGCCACCCTGACCATGACAGGAGCCCTGTGGCAGTGCTGGACAGGGTGCACCTGAACATACAGAACTCCCAGGGCAGAGCAGGGGCATGAGGACGCACAGGCAGGACCCATCCCAGGGCTGGTGCCAATGACCCCTGGAGGCACAAGCCATCATTTTCCTCCTGCCATGGCAGTGCCTGAGACAGCAGCCGACATCGCTTCCTCCAAGGGATTGGCTCCAGCCCCCGCATGCGTGTGGCCACCCAGGGCAGTGAGGCAAGTGGCCTGGAAGGAGCGCCAGCCCCCCACATCATGTCTCATCCTGTGGGGGACAAACCTTCCTCTCCAAACTGCTGGACAAGAAACAAATTGCTGTGTGTTGGGAACTATTTTAACTCCTGAGGAAATCAGGACAGTTGTTGCTACCTTCTGAAATGACTCAGCCCTGCGGTAGCCTCCAGCTGAGAGCCCTGCCAGGTGCAGATGTCTGCAAATGCCAGAAGAGAAATTGTGATGGTTTTGTAAACTTTATATACAAACTTTTGTAAACTTTGTACAAATAAGCAATCTTCTGCGGGTTGTCTTTCCCCCCCCTTTCTTACATAAGGGAGGACCCTGTTCCCTGTTCACAGCTAAAATTAGGAAAGTGGTAAAAACCTGGCACTGTCGATGTGTAATTTCAAAATATGAAAGCTAGGGGTTTGAAAAGGCCTGAATTTACTTGCTGGGAATTTATTTCCACTGAAAGGAGGAGAAGCTTGGCATTCAGCTTTCCTAAATTCATTGGGAAACCCCAGCCTACATGCCTGTTAGATATGCCGGACACTTCAGCAGCATTTCACAAACTAAAAGCAGAATCATTGATGTAATCGAAACTTCCTGAAGTTTTAGCTGGCCTGCGGTATCGGGAGTGCTCAGCTGTTGGTTATTAATGATCACACAGCAAAGAGAAGGCTCATACAAATGTTATGTCTTATTGCTATTGATTGGTTGTAAGGGTATTACTTGACCAGAGTATGGTGAAATTGATTAACTTTATTAATTATTTATTGCATAGTAACTAGATATTTAATGTATCTGTACAGCTATTGTGTCTCCTCTGCATTTTGATTACCATTTTCTTCATGCAGAAGAACAAACATCCTTTCTGACATGAAATCCAGTGGCTGCGCAATGCCTGCCCCCGGCGAGGCTGGTTCCCCTCGGGAGCAGGCTGGATCCTGTGCGGAGCAACCCGGGGCCACGGGCACTTGAAAAGCCGCCCGCGGCCCGCGCAGCGACGCCGTTCCGCAGCCTCGGCCGAGCCAGGGGCGCTGTGGGAGGCGGGCAGCCCGTGCTGGAGGGGGGCACTCGGTGTGTGCCCCGGCTGGCAGCGCGGGGGAGGCGACAAGGCGCGCGGCCCCCGCTGCGGGGCTGGCGGCAGCGCCGTGCGTGTCGCGGCGGGCTCTGGGGGCCGAGCCCGGGGCAGGCTGGCACGAACCGGGGAGGCCGCAAACCGGCGGCTTTTGGTGGCGTACGGCTGCCCCGGAGAGGAGCCGTGCCCGGCGGGAGGGCCCGAGCCGCCCCTGCCGCCTCCTCCTCCTCCTCCTCCTCCTCTGGACCCCCGCTCCGGCCCCCGCCTCGCCCCGCGGCGCCGCTCGCTTTCTCACAGCTCCCGCTGCTTCCCGTTCCTCCCCCGGCTCCCGTTGCTATGCCCCGCCGGGCCGGCCGCCGGCAGGAATTCGTGGCCTGTCCAGCTGCTCCCAGCGTGGCCCCGCGCCCCGGCTGTGCCGCCGTGAGCCCCTCCGAGCTGCTCGCCCGCGGCTGGGCACGGCACCAGAGCTGCGGGCTCCCAAATGGTGCATCGGACTCCTTTCCCACGGCGTGGCTACATGGAGCTGTGTTTTTTCTCTCGAGAACACATGTCAGGACGTGACATTCTGTTTTTCCCCGAGTGGCGATGGCTCCCGAGAATGGCCATCAATTCGGGATCACATTCCCCCGGGATCTGCGGGCAGGAACAGTCAGTCCTGCAGCCCACTCAGCCTGCCAGAGCCGGCCTCGCAGCGCCCACCGTGCCCGGCGGCTGCGTGGAGATGTTCGAACTGCTCCGGTGCCGTGCTCTGCCGTGCCCTTCAACCTGGACCCTTATGGCACTGCCGACCCGGGAAATCCCCTGGCAGTCCACGGGAGTGTGGTCACCCAGACAGCAGTGGTGGTTGCCCGGAGAAGTGTGCAAGCTTCTGGAGTAGGAGTTTTTCATCTGCCCTCGTGGATGTTTGTGCCCGCCTCTGGGAAATTCCACACATCGGGACCCAGGGCATTCGGTGCCTGATTGGAGGACACAACAATAGTATTGAGGAACGTAGCAAGATAACCAAATAAACAGCCGGGCAATTTTTTAAAGTTGATATTGTTATAAGTATTTTAAGAATCTGCACTGATGCATTTAAAAATGTGCTTTAGGATTTAAAAATAAAACCGTAAAAATAAATGTAAACAAATCCAGTTCTCTTTAAACCCTATGACCTCTCCTGTTTTGCCCAGACTGTAAGCCTTATTGCTGATAAGACTTATTCCTTTCTATCTATGAAAGGAGTCCTAATAAGAGAAAAATAAACACTGCCAATTGCAAGATTTAAACAGAACATCAGTTTGGCTGATAACAGGGAAATATTCTGTGACTCTTCCAAAACCCTCTAGAGAGATGAAACTTAGAGAAGTCTGAAGAAACCTATGCACATTCTCTAGAAACTACTTGACAAATCTTACTGAATTTAATAGAGAATTAGATCTTTTTCCTGGGTTTTTGGCATCATAATTCAATAGCAACAAGATAATTTTCTATTCAGTAATTTTCTATTCAATAGTGAAGAGATAACTTTCTTGTGAAGTTTTTTTACAGGAATAAAAACTGCATGTTCTCACACTGCCACCTGCTCCACACCACAAGCTCATCCATGTTATCACACCAAATCACAAGAGGAACCATAAATATCTTGATATTAAAGAACAAACTTTCTTTAAAATGCCTCTTTCAAAACTGCCTGCGGGTTTGCCTGTGCAGCTGTGGGGTTTGCTAATCAATAGCACCATGCAGTACGTTGTGTCTTTTTGTGTAATTACAGAATGAAAGCAGGCACAGAAAAGAACCAAGTGGAAACTATTAATTTTGTAGAATGGGACTTGATTTGTGTTTCAGTTTTCTTTTTTTCGGTTCAGTGGGAAGGAGCTGGAAGAGGAGGTGACAGCCGCAGTTCGGCTGCCTGTCCTCAAGCTGCTTGGTTTAATGTGAAGCCGCCGTTTGGACTTTGCTTTTCTGGACCTGAGAACAGCTCTGAGGGTAGAGAGGCAGCATCCCTTGGGACAGGGATGTCAGGCAAGGACAGGCTGAGCTGGGACACGTTGTACTGCAGTTGTGAGCACTGGTTTCGTACCACTTCTTGCCAAAGTGGCCAGTGATGGTTTTCATGGCAGAGACATGAGAGGGTGCAAAGGTTTTGGTGCAAAGCATCTTGGTGCACACTTTTTAAAGACACACCAGCAGTAGTAGATGCCTGGGTAATGCTGGCAGGATTGGAAATGTGCTCAAGGACTATTATTTTTGTTTGGTTTATGAGGAAACAGAGGTGGGGAGAGATTGCTTCTCCCTGTTATTTTATTGGGAAAATACCAGTGGAGTGGAAGCCTTTGGAAACGTAGGAATTTTTAGACAAGCTCTGCCTACCCATGTAAAATGCTTCTAAGAGTCCAGACCCTGGCGACAGGTTGCTCTGTGATTCTCGATAGGAGCCGGTCTAGACGGCAGCTGCCTGGTTGTGTTTGGCGGTCTTTGATACCACATATTGAGAGTTTCCATGGCGTGGGTGCCGCCAGGTTCAGTTCCCGGGGTGAGTTTGCCCCGAGGCCTCACAACACTTCCTAACCCCTGCTGGGACCGGGCTTAATGGCTGAGAAAATCCACCATCCACCTCGAGAGATGATCCCAGACTAATGTGAATGGGACTTTTTGACTGCAAGGTGGAAGGAAAAGTAATATGCCCACTGTTAGTTATTAACATTGCTAAACCTTTTCTCTGAGTAGAGAAATCTTCTGTCTCTGGAGTGTAATTCCGAATATCTCATAAACATTACACAGATACACGGCACAGAAATTTATAATAAAAAAAGAAACAAGGATGCCTGAATATAGGGGGGACATGAATCACTTCTAATGCTGGAGGTCGATCCATAATACTTTAAACAAGTACTCAGAGTCCAAGTGCTAATTATCTGCTAATGGGGTATTTGTTCTCCTTCAGTTATGTAAAAGTACACAGCATTCAGCTTAAAGAGTGCACTTAAATGGCTTTGTACTGGTGGAGAAGGAACAGCTTTGAAGGCTGCTGCCATGCTTTGCCCTGGAGCTCCTGGAGCCCCTTGCTGAGCTCCTGGTGCTGCCCTTGCTGTGCCTCTCCTCTGGCTTTTTCACTTGTCATTCCAACTCACTTTCGTTCTCCTTATCTCAACATTATCCTAGCCAGCAATGCTGGCAAAGATGTGAATAAAATTATAAATCCTATATCGTGGCTTTTGCCACCGCTGCTGGCCAGAGTGCAGTGAAGATGCCTGTTGAGTACAAGGGGAGCTTCCACCCGAGTAACAAAGCCCGGTAAAGTGAATGAGCTCTTTGATCGCAACCCTGGTAAGAAAGGGTCTCAGTGGGCACGGTGAACTACTCTCACGGGGAAAGAGATGCAGTGACCCATCCTTATTGCAAAAATGCCTTGTCGGAGCTTGCAGAGCTGAGCTGACATCAAGGAGAGGGTGAGGGACAGGGGCCCCTGCTGGAGCCAGCAGCTGGAGAACCTGTAACACACTTCCACTAGCCAGCTGACCCCAGGGCTACCAAGCACCTTCCTACACCAGGGCTTCACCCACTTTTAACTAATTCAAATGAATAATGTATTTTTAATTCTTTATGTCCTTTGAGCAGCAGTACAGACCCACGCCCAACAGGAATGAAAAGAACACAGAATATGTGGATCACAGAGAGAGACTTTTCTCTGAGCTGTGATAAAAATTCGGAAACATGATACTTTCTTATACTAAATATCATAAGTTATTAAGTAACATTATAATGCTCTAAGTTATCATTCCAGGAATATTAAAAAGGCAAATGCAGAGCCTGGAAAATTCTTTGTGCTAAAGGTGGTTTTGTCATGAAGTTCAGATCCTCTGCCTGACTCTCTCACCTAATTGGAACAGAGGCCAGAATGAATCCTTTGCTTAGTCAGCTATGGAATACCTGCTTGTATTTGTAGAGTGTTGCATGATCTGTGTCTTTAGCACTATTATCAGTAATGACTTTTACTGTAAGTATGGAGGGGGGTGCATATGTGATTCATCTACTGATGGGTATTTTGTGATATTTGAGCTAAATTCAGCTCCAGTGTAAGATAGTTTTTTTCAAAATATGTCACTAACTGCACCACTTACTCTATCTTGATTTCAGACTATTGTATCTTCTTTAACTAAAAAAGTGACTGATAGAAGTAAGAGCCATACACAAGTGAAAAAGAATTTAAAATCACTGTGCTTATTAGAGATGTATGAATACTAATATTGGTGCACATGGCATGCGCACATGAAACAGGCTCCTAATCCTGTTCGTACTAAAATGTGTTTCACAGTGAAACTTCCCCTTTGATTTTCAATGCCCTTGATAACATCTCAATCCCTTTTCACTGTAACTTCCAGAAGTGTAAACTCAGATGCTCTGGCTGGATGCTGCCTGTAGACACACCACCAATTCTTCACCTGAAGCCTTTCCTTTCTGTGCACATCCTCCCTCTGGAGCACGTCTACTTTCTGCTGCTCTGTAGCCAGAATTTAAGGCTATGTCAGTCCTTGCTTATGACTAAAGTGTGGGATTCCAGTTATTTATTTATGTAAAGTGTTTGGAGGCTTTAACTCAAGAGCACCATAGAAACTGGGCTGGCATTGTAGTCGGGGCTTTTATTCAGGTTGTCTGATGCGCTGCGGATGCTGCCTGCCTTTGTGTGCTCCAGCACCATGTTTATCCCGACGCTGCCTTTGTGTTCCCTATTTGACATATTTTACTGTAAATAAAGAGACACAGTCTTGCAGCTGTATCCACTGTGACATTTGACTCTCTGCTGAATGATTGCATTGTGCTGTGTGCTTTGAAAACATTATCTCTTTTAAGAAATAATCTAGTCCTTTAATAGTTTCTTGCATGTGCCTGTATTGCTTTGCACATCCAGAGAGCTCAGGTATTCACCCACCTCTGTCAAACCTTAGCCAGAGCAGCTCCTGCCATGCTGAGGGCTGGTGAGGGTATAAGTGCCTTGCTTGACACTGCTCAATCCCCATTTTGCCTAGTCTTTTTAGCTGCACTCTCTGATCAGTTTGTGCAGTATGGCTTTTTCTGGGGCATGAGCCTTTGGCCACATTTCTTAGATATTATACAGCATCTCTTAATTAGGTCTATACATATAATATATTCTTTATTATAGGTTGACTCTTACTGGCTGCTCTACAATTATGGTGATCTTCCCTCTACTGCCTGGTAATGGGTGATTACCCTCTCAGTCTGTTTATATGTCGAAGATACTCCTCTTTTTGATTTTAGAAAGCTTAAGTCCTTACTGAGGCTGTCTTTCTCAAAGCAGGCCTGATTCATTGGGTGCCTAAATCCCGTAGTCCTTGTTTAACATCCCTTCTATGAAGTTTGTATTTTTGCATTTACACAACAGTGCCATTTTTATGTTACTTGTAATTGCGAACTGATTCTGAAACACTTTCAAAATAATTCTCTATATTTAGAAATATATAGGGGTTTGCTCTAAGTATTGAATGCAGATAAATCTATAACTATAGAGAGGCTGGTAGTCCCACCTGCATTTTCCAGAGAAAGGCCAATCAGTTTCCTTTAAGGCTGCCAGGGTGGGACTATCTCAGATGTCACTATTGTTATGGATAGCGTCTTCCTGAAAGTCGTCAAACTTTAAAAAGTTCACATGATGTTCACTATGCATACACGTTGCAGAAGATAGCAAAGCAAAATGAAATCAACATCTTGAGTTGGCTGGTGTGAAAAGTGTATCAGAAAAGGAGCGCATTGAAACCAGCACTGGTGTCTTTGAGGAGAAGCCTGGCAGGGAGTGGAGGGGCAGGGACCACCATGTCCCCACAGATCAGGGCTCGGTGCCTCCGTGTCAGCCTCATGGGGCCTGGATGGCAAATCTGATGGAGGAGGTGGCCGATGCCTCCACCAGCAAATCCTGTTTTCAGACAAGCCATGCTGAGCTCGGGGGGATCCTCTGCATCTCAGGACTGGTTCCCTCTCACCAGCAGCTGCGTTGTGTATAGTATAGGATCTGTGTCATGCATAATATAGAACAATGACATTCCCAAAAGGGGTTACAAGCAGAGAATCCAGCATCCAAATTGTCCTAGCGACCTGATGAGACATGGACGTCATTCGGAGCTGCAGGAGGGCTCTTGGTTCTCTCCCGGAGAGAACAGCTCTGCACTCTGGCAGTCTTGGCTTTGTGCTTTTATTAAAATTCCCCAGAATAAAAAGAAAAAACATCTGTGAGGGAACAAGATTGATAAGAGATTAAAAATATATTTTTATTGCATTCTTAAATTACCATAATTAAATTAAATTATTAAATGTATTTTTATTAAATTAGCACACAGGCTGGTGTCACTTGCCTTAAATATTTTAATAAAGCCTGTGAAGTCTTCCCTTGTTATTAGTGCTCTTGGAATGTATCTATTTTAATGACAGTATGAGTTTAAGTTCTGGTGTTGGGAAGAGAGCCTGGATGGGTTAACTCTGCATTTCTCTGGGGGGCCCAGCAGGGTTATGGGGTTTTCTTTGCTCAAGAGCAGCTGAGGGACCACATAAACTCCATTTGTGCAGGAGATGCACAAATGATGTGTTGTGACAACAGAGCAGCAAAGCATTTAGGCACATGTTGGAAAACTCTGTGGAGAAGAGATGTACTTACAGAGCAGGGCCTGGAGGAAATCTGTGTATTGCTGGGTTTGAAGGTAACAGAGAGGGATGAATTAATAATTATATATGTGTGTGCTACATTTAAAGACAGATTTATGTATGTGATTCATATTTTCTGTCAAACCTACCTTCCCACAGTCTTTAGCTGTAAACTGGGTATTTCTCAACAGATGCCACCATGGAAGGCAGTGGTTTTAAGGGTGTTGCTGCTTTTGCAACAGCTGTAGGAGTGAACTTGAACTACTTTCATGGGAGGAGCTGGGGATGCTCAAACTAGGGCTCCTCACCTTGCTCTGAACTGGGTAGGGCCTTGCAAATAACCTTCTCACTGGCTCTCTGGCAACAGAAAATGTTAAAAAAAATTAAAATGAAAACTTATATATTTCTTGATGAATTTAAAAAATGGGGAGAAGTTGGTTCATTTTAATTGTGTGATTTAAAGTTACTTTTAAAAAATGTAAAAAATGTGGGAACAGAGGGCTGGATGGCAAAGGGGCTTGGGGTGGCAATGGGGCTTGGGAATTACTTGCCAAGTGGAATGTGTAAAACTAAGATTGAAATCCCCTCTTTGCTTGATTGCACGGGGATTTGAATTTGGGTCTCTGAACTCCTCTGAGAGTGCCCAACCGCCAGCACATTCTGGGATGAGAATCTGTCCTGCTGAAGCTGTTCTGCTTTGTAAGAATAATTAAATATTCATTGGGCCAGTGAGAGAACAGAAACAAGTTGATAGCCTGGGGATTAAGCCTCTCCAATAAGACAAGGATACAGAAGTAATTCAGTTCCTGATCCAGCTCTGATGCTGAATGGATATGAATCAAGGGTCACGCTGACCAAATTTACCATGATCCTGTGCTTTTCACTATAAATGTATCACAACATTTTTTTTCTCCTTGTCAACTTTCCTTATTTCTTTACAGAAACTGCTACCACATTGGCTTTTATAGTGGTGAATCTGTGTCAACTAGAGTTATCCCCATTTTTATTGGAATCAGAATTGGGGCCATGGGCTCTTTAGCAATCCATCCTTGTTTCAGGATGCATTTTTTGAACCCCCAATTTGCTACTTAGTGCAGTGGGGTGGAGGAAGTGTACCTTGATTATAGGGGAGTTACAGGAAACATTTTTCACTGTATGTCCAGTCTGTGGTGGTAATCTGGAATCACACAGTAGGAGGGAACGGTAAACCTTTAATATGACATTAATAAACCAAATAGTTTCTGTCAAACCTTAAGAAAACAGAAAATCAGCATTGAACATCTCTTCAAATGCGATGCTGCACTAAGGAAAATTTTTACAGTTCTATACTGAACTCACCTGATTAAATGACAAACTCATTCCTGAGTTGCTTGGGCTTCTTTTGGTGTGGGGAGAAAAGAAAAAAGGAAGATGTTTTCCAGATGGAGCTCACTATCAAGAAAGCAGTGCCTATACCCAGCCTCCTGCACCCCCATTTGATGCCAGCCCGCAGGCTGGGCAGAGTGCTGCGTCCTCACCACTGCCCTGGGGCCTGGCTTCAGTACCTTCCTCTGACAGGGCTGTTTTCACAGGATCTTAGCTAAACCCATTCCTTTCATTCAGGACACCTTCTCTTTTGATGCCCACATATGCGACTGGGCTCTCATGATGGCCCATCACGTGCTGGGGTGAGGATGCTTGGAGACACAATTCCTAACGCACCGCTTGGGGCACAGTAAATGAAGTGTTCGATGCACATTGTTCTTACACAGCAGTAAGGGCTCCGTGAAACGAACAAACCCTGTCTAAATGGGAGAGGAAACTGATGGAGTGTTTATCTTGAGTAATTTCATTCATAACTTGGCACCAAGCGCTCCGTGAGATGACAAGTTCAGATTTTTCTAGAAGCCGCTTTCCCAGTGGAGAGGCACGGGCGAGTCCAAGTCCTGCTAAATTTAACACCTTGGGAGAGGCAGAGTAGAGCAACTCTCCCTTCCAGCTCTGCACAAACAAGCAGCAGAGGGGTGTGTGGGGGTGTGTATGAGTGTGTGTGTGTGTGTGTGTGTGTGTGTGTG
>VZSE01014616.1:1529-20724 GCA_013398275.1 Promerops cafer
GGCCGTCCCGGAGGCGCCTCCGGGGCTCCCGCGGCGCTCTGGGCCCGGTCCCGGCGGGCAGGGAGCCCTGGGATCATCCCCATCCTCTCAGGGAAAACTGCTGCTGAGTTTTGGTGGAGTTTGGGCCTCCCCGGGGGGAGCAGGCTGTGCCAGCTTGGGGAGTTTAAGTTCATTACTTTTAGCGCTGTTAGTAAGTTGTAACAACTCCGTTGCTCTCAGCACCCATCTCATCGTGCTGCACGGTTTGGAGCCCAGTGTGCTCCTTTTTGGGGGTGATGTAGGCGTGAGGGGATTTAGGAGCGCAGACACCTCGAGGGTGAGAGTTTAAGGTGGTGCCGGGCAGGGGTTGCACCATCCCGGTGGCTGCTGTCGGTAAAACGTTACAGAAATTTAAACCAGAATCAGCAGCGCTGCAGTTCCGGCTCTGTAAACGTGGGGATGAACGGCACAAAAAGTCTCAGCTGCTTCTCACTTCCTCGTGGTGATGCTCGATGAAAATTCCACCGTTGGCAAGGCCGGTTTTGGTCGGAAATCTATAGGATACCGAGGACTTCTCTCCCTCAGGGCGTTTTTGGCCTCCGTTTCATGCCGGGGTGATAAGAATCAGGTTGAACCTGGTGTGCTGTGATTCCTGCTGCACGCTCGAGCTTGGATTTGCGTTTGTGTTTCCCGAGACCAGGAACTTGTTCAGCTTTCCAAGTGTCGCTTTGGGGGGGAAAAATCCATATTTATGTTTTTTTTTTCCATTGGAGAACGGTCAGACTGTGCTGTGGGCAATAAAATAGTGACAGACACAATTTCATTGACTGTGCAGCTTGAGCCAGGCAGGAACAGGCAGGGGCAGAGACATCCCTGACCCCAGGGACAGGGGAGGATGGATTCTGTTCCCACCACTCCTGGGAACGTGGAATCAGCAGTTTGTCTCCATGAGGAGCCAGTTAATTCCTGGAAGTATAGATAAAGATATCTCTCTGCTGTGATTTTGTTTTTCCTGACCCTGTTACATTTGGGATGCCTGCAGGGGATTTGTGTTTGGAATATCCAGTTCCACGTGGCAGAGCTCTCACTTCCACAGGGATAACACCAATGCTCCAGTGGCCTTGGGGAAATCCAGTTTAAGGAATAACAACTAAAATCAGAGTGCAGCTTTTAACACAGCTACATTTTGTGTTGTTTCATCAGCCAGACAGAAATGAAGGTGGAAAAAGGATTGTCCTATTTCAAGTCTAATTTTGGAGTTTAAATTACTTCATTAATTAAGAAGCTTTAAGAAAGTTCAGTGAGAGAAAGGCTGGAAAATTCCCATCCCTGTTTCTGGAGAAGCTTTGGCTGCTGGGTGATAGAAGCAGGGAGCACACTCAAATATAAACCTTCAGAGGCCTCTACACTCTTAATTTCCTTTTTCCCTGTTCAGGGATTGAAATGGTTCTGAAGGGATGGAGCTGGGATTTCTGACCTGGAATTTGCAGGGCTGCACAGGTGTTAGGTTGGGAAAAGCTCAGGACAGACTGTAGAAACTTCAGCTTTTTTATCTAATGTGTTCTGAATCCCCCCTCAAGATGTGTTGGTGCATCTTCTCCAGCAGCACTGAGTGAGCAAGGAGATTAATTGGATTAGTGAAGGGAATTATGTAAGACTGAGGCTGAAGCATTTTGTTCCCTTGCTTTGTGGGTTGTTTTTTTTTTTTTCTTTCAAGATGGGATGGGCTTTAAGGTCCCTTCCCACCCCGACTGCTCTGGGATTCAGTGGCTCCGTGCTCTGGTTTTGTCCCATCTGGAGGTGGTGGCCCTGCTCCATCCCCAGCAGCTCACAGGGCTTCTCTCCTTGCAGCGAAGGCGAGCGCCCGACCCCCAACGAGAAGAAGAAGGAGAAGGGGATGAAGAGGGGAGGGAACCGCTTCGAGCCCTACGCCAACCCCGCCAAGAGGTACCGAGCCTTCATCACCAACATCCCCTTCGACGTCAAGTGGCAGTCGCTGAAGGACCTGGTCAAAGAGAAAGGTAAAGTGCAGCTCAGGTGGCCGAGGCTGCCCCGTGCTCCAGCCTGTGCCTGGCTCTGTCTGTAGCTCAGCACTTGCACTTCTGGGTGCACTTGGCCACACGAGTTTGGAAAAGCTCTTCCCGAAGCCTTGCTGGGTGTTGCACAACCTCCGTCCCTGGCAGCCTTCCAGGGTATGGTTCCTGTGGAGGCCTCTGGCATGCAGCTGATAGAGCCTCATCCTGGGATTAGCAGTGTTTTCCTTAGGGAGCCAACCCCAGGCTTTCAGCAGATTTTAGCCTTGAAGTGCAGCAGAACTTTCTGAAGCATTTTAATGGTTTTTGGGCATTCAGGTGGTTACGTCCTGCTCTGGTGTGTGGATATCCAGCCTTGTCCCCAGATTCGGAGGGGTTTGGGCTGGCTTCAAGAGCCATTCCGCCATTGGTTGCAGTTCAATGTATTTAAGGGTGACCTGCAAGATCAGGTTGGTGCTTTGGCATGTGCTGCAGCAGAATCAGGGCTTTGGAAATCAGGTTTGTGGTGTTCCCCCTTCCACAATTCCCTTTAATTCCCGTGTGGATGGGAGCTGCCTTTGCTGACCTGAACATCTTCATCTCTTGAGGAAGATGAAGAGTTTGAGCTGAGTACTCAGGTAGTGACAAGTCTAAATTAGTGTCATTTCTTCAGGCTGGTGCCCAGTTTTCTAGTGCAGTGGAGTGGCAAGAAAACCCTTGGCTTCTCCAGCCTTAAAATGTCTAAACCAAGTTCAGAGTAACAGCACAACATTTCCTGTGGGGCACTTCTGGATACAGAGCATCAGCCAGGGTAGTGGGCAGTGGTCATTGTGCTGGAGCTGGGTGAGGACTGACAGCTCAGGTGTTTGAGGTGTGGCCTAAAGAAGGGGAAAACAAAGTTCCAGAGGGTTTCAAATGTTTGTCTTTGGAGGCAAAAGGGAACCGAGTCTGTGGAACGGCCGTAGGGACTGGGAGCACTGGGAGCTTCCCTAATTAGGGGCTGTTTGAGAGCCAGCAGTGGTTTTGTGTCATGGTAAGTGTCAGCCTCAAAGGCTGCTTGAACAGGCCCTGATTATGGATGGGCCCTTAACTGCCCCGTGGCTGCCCCAGATCCGTTGGTGTTCCGGGTCTCTGGGTCTCTGTGCTGTGTTGAATCCCGTTCCCAGTGTCTGGTGGTTTCTCTCCAGTTCCCGTGGATGGCAGAGGCCGGGCTGAGATGGTTTCCTGCCGGGCTGTTCAGCTGCTCATTCCAGCAGGTGCTCCTAGAGGAACGTTGGAGCCTCTTCCTTCTGGCTGCAGGGTTTGTCCTGCTAAACCTGGGATCGTTCCCGGGGTTTGGCACTGCTGGTGAATCCAACCGTTTGGATTTGCCGTGGAGTTGTTCTGGACTTCTCCCAAACTGCTGTGCTTGGGCTTGCTCAGTCCTTGCCCCGAGGCAGAGCAGTTCCAAGCCCCAGGAACAAGCCCGTGGAAAACTCTGACCCATTGGAATTCTTGCTTCGGAAGCGTTAAGCACGCCAGGCCAAACGTCCCAGGCTCTGGGAGCAGGTGGAATTCTGTGCCCCAGGGGAAACCCTGGGTGTGTGAGGGCTCTGCAGGGCTGGGCCCCGTGCAGTGCAGCCGGGGCTGTAGCAGCAGGAGCTCGGGGAGGTGCCGTGTGTGCAGCAGCTGCTGGGGCAGGAGCTGCCGCTGTTCCTGCAGCCTGGGAGTGGCCAGGCTGCTCCAGGTGCCACCTCTCTCTCTCCCCACGCCGTGGCTCGGGCATCCCAGTGGATTGGTTGGAGAAACTCAATTACAGGTATGCAGTGGGAATGTTGGTAATGGAATGAAGAGATGTTCTTGTTTGGAGCTCCCTCGTTTTGCTGGCAGACACAAAGGTGTTACCAAACTGACTGAGCAGCAGCGCTGACTGGAATTTGGGAAGGGCTTCCAGAGGCAGCAGTTTTCCATGGAAGTAACTGAATGCTGGATACCTGTCCTGATCTGTCCCCCACACGTGGGGAGAAACGTGGGACTGTTCATGGCAGCTGGTGGAAAGGAGGTGATGCCATGGCATCAAAAAAACTGGGATCTGAATTCCAGGTATTTATTGGTTCCTTTAGGAAATACAGGATTTTGTATTTTAAACCTTCCCCCTGCCCAAAGTAGCAAAAGGTACAGAGTCCAAGGAGAGGATAGCTGTAAAACGAGGCATTAATTGTCACGTTGTGTGGGCAGGGACGTGTTAATAACTGTAATTAGTGTGGTTCCATGGACATGGCTGTGAGCAGGAGCAGTTGCAGGAAGGCCAGGCTCGTGTCCCCTGTCCCCTCTCAGATGGACAGGACACCCTGTGCTGGCAGGGCTGTGCCCACACTCCCTTGTCCATCCCAGCCCGGGGCTGTGGCAGACCAGGAACAAAGCTCTCCCAGCCTG
Organism: Promerops cafer; assembly: GCA_013398275.1. Lineage (NCBI taxonomy): Eukaryota > Metazoa > Chordata > Aves > Passeriformes > Nectariniidae > Promerops > Promerops cafer. The sequence continues at coordinate 5,936 of VZSE01014616.1, forward strand.
AATCCCCATGCAGAGGAGCAGCTGCCTTCCTGCTGAACCTCCAGGAGCTATGGAAGCTTTGTGGCCTCCTGCAGATGGAGCCTTGCTGGTGTCCCAGTGGCAGTACTGGTGAGCACTGGGGTTGCTCCAGTAGCAGTTACCCCAGAACTGGTGGCACTGGCACTGCAGAGTCCCCAGGCTCAGGGCCCAGGTGTGGAGTTCTGGGGACTCGGGGAGGGAGGGATGAGGAAGGAATGTGCTGTTCCACCCTTGGCCTGTTCCCCCTCCCATTTGCTGAAGCCTCTGATGAGTTGCTCTGTTTCCCTTGGGCTTTCACCATCTTCCCAAGGAATCTCAGCCCTTCCCTGGCTGCAGGGAGCTTTTCACTCCCTGTGCTGCCTGAGCTCTTCAAGAGCCAAAATCACTTTGTCTGGGTGTTCTCTTGCAAAAGGGAAGTTTCCCTTCCCCATCTGTGACAGAATTGCTGACTGCTGTCTCTGCTTTGGGAAGGTTTTCCTTCTCCCTTCTCAGCCAAAGCTTTGCACGTGTAAAACTTGCTCCTCTTCTCTCCCCTGTAACTTTGCAGGGGTTGCCTGTCCCAAGCTTTACCTGTAAATGAGGGATGAGCTGTGGCCAGCTCTGCTTTGCCTCACACTGAGCGTGTGAAGCTTTTTGATCCTTTTGGATCACTCATTCTTCAGAAGATGAGGAGACATCCAGCCAGTTTGGGGTTTTCCTTCCCTGTTTAGTATTTACTTTTGGCCCTGGAGGCCAAGGAATAACTGCTACAAAGCATTTCCCCTGTCCCAGTTCTGTGCTTGCTCCCACTTCCCTCTCTGCACCTTTCACACCTCTCGGAGCTCTTTGGTTTGTCACAAACTGTTAAAATCAAATTGCCCAGCCTAAAGTTGTTATTTCTGTCTGAGCTTGTTCTGGGGAGTTCCCAGATGTGTCTTCAGGGCCTCAGGTCACCCTGTGGATCCTGCTCTGAGCTTCCTGGACAGGCCCTGCAGAGTATTGGAACTCTGCTGGAGCAGCCCAGCATTTTCTGTACTGGTAAACTTTGGGAAGTGATACAAAGTTTTAAAGAGGAGGAAAAATAATGACTGTGATAAATGACACTGAAGCTTTCTTCAGTTTGGATTTCTGGTTATTGCAGTAAATTCTGCTCCAGTCTCTTAATTTGGGAAAAGCTACATTTCCAAACTTTAAGTGTGAGGTTTAAATAAATCCATAAATCAGTCTCCTCTATGTTAAGTCTTAAAGACACCACAGGGAACATGTTCCTTAATTAAACTTGCAGTGACTTGGAGCTGATATTGTTTTGGGAGGCTCCTGAAGTAACAGATTTTGTGCTTGGATGAAATTTCTCCACTTGTGGCTATGGGATGTTCCCTGACAGAATCCAGCTGTTCCCTGGCAGAAGGGGATCCTGCCAGGATCACTGGGCATTTATCCTGGTCTAGCACATGGATATCTGCTCCTGGTACTTTTCCATGGCATCCTGTGGTTTGGGATCTGGGAAAAAAACCCATAACTCCAAATAAAATGTGACCCAGCCTTGCTTCTTAAAAAAGGTGTCCTTTGCCAGCTGCAGACAAGGTTCTCCTGGCAGAGGGGTTGGGTTGGCTCCTCTCACACATTTTAAGGTGAAATTTATGCATTTTCATGGCAGTGGTTCTGGACTCTGTCTGGGCTCAGAGCTGTTGCACTGAGTGTGTCTTTCCCTCCTCCTGCTGTTCTGAAATTGGGCTCTTCAGGAAGTTCAGGTGTCCTTTAAAGGAAAGCACCTACTTCAGGCTGGATATTTGGATTTTAACGTGCCTGTAAGGCTCCAGCGGGAAGCTCTGAGCAAAACTAGCAGAGACTCAACTTTCCAAGAGATTCCTGGAGATCTTCTGTGGTTCAGAGTCAGGGATTGGCTACAAGGGCAGATGTTCAGTTGTGTTGGGTCTCCTCAAGCTTGGCAAGCTCCTTGGGGAGCTGTTGTGTGGATCTGCAGGAGGAGCTGTAGGTGAAGTGGCCGGGAGAGGAGAGCCCTCGTGCTGGGGGCTCCAGAGGCTCAGGGAGTGCCAGAGCTGGAAGCTGTGGCTCGGAGAGGTTTTGGAGTGGAGGTCACCTGGGAAGAACTGGTGAATCCATTGGCATCCCTGCCCCAGGTGTGCTTGGACTTTGGCTGCTGCTGTTGAGCTGGATGGCGTCAGAACCTCGGGGAGCGCTGGAGCCCCCAGGCCTCCTTGGGAACAATCCCACGTGTGCTGCTGGAGCTCAGAGGGATCAGAGACTGGAATTCCTTGTCAGGCTTGATACCAGCCTGGATCGAGCTGCTGGAGCTGTGGATGATAATGGACACTCCAGTGGAGTCCCTTTCAGAGGGACTTGTCAGCCTTTTCCAGCCTCCAGCACTGTCCTCCCAAAAGCAGGAGTGGATCAGAGCTGTTCATCCTGTTCTCTGGCTGGAATGCTCCTACTGCTAAATTATTGTTTAAAATAAGAAATGGAGATTAAAAATCAGTGCTTTTGTTAAGCATTCGTTTTTTTTTTTTTTCCCAGCTTCAAGAGAGACCTTCCAGGCTGTCAGTTTTCCACAGTGATACCCAGTGTCCTGTAAATTGCTGGGCCTGGGGCAGGTCAGGCTGGACACCTCCCTCTGTCCCTGGCAGAGTCTTGTGAAACCCCAGTTCCTTGCTCCAGTTAAACTATTCATACTCAACTGGCTCGTGGTTTCCCACAAATAAAACATTCCACTGCCCAGAAAATACAGCTTGGAGTCCTCCTGGTTTTAAATTTAAACCCTAGGACTTGTAAAACCAGAAAGGAAAAATAATTTTTTAAAAAGTGTTTATTCCATTCTTCTGTATGCCAGTCCCTTCAAAGGCAGCAGCCATGTGGGTAGTTGCATTCTGGAGGTCCCTGCCAGGGTTTTTTGGTCCTAGAGAGGCAATCCCAATCCTGTGAGGAAAGGGGCAGGTGGAGTTTTACATGGACTTTTGCCTTTTGCTGTTGACAGTTTTGTCTTGAGAGCAAATATGGCAGATTTTAATGCTAAAATGGAATTTATTGTTTATTAAAACCTGTTGAACTAAATAGCAGGCAGGCAGTGATCTCTTGATCTGTTGGTTCACTGTGACTCCTTTTTTGTCTTTAAATCCTGAGGAAAAAAAAAAAAAAAACACTTGAAATTCTGGATTATGGAGCCAGGACCTCATCCTGTGGAAAGTGAAGGAAACTTGTTCCTGCAGCCTTTCCCATGGGTTTGGATTGCCTCAGGTAAAGATCCAGGGAACCGTGGAAATCTCTGGCTTTTGAGGTGGAGGAAAACCAAGAACATATTGAAGTGCTCGAAGCCTTTACTGCATACCTGTAATTGTCCAGTTTTGTGGTCTAGAGAACATGGAGTGTTTCTGGGCTTTCTTATAAGGCAGAGGCTCCATACACGGTTGTTGATTGTTCTAAATTCCCATTGTTTTCTTGGCTTTTCTCCCTTGGTATCTGTGTCGTCTGGAATCTGATTTGTAGTTGGTGAGGTAACATACGTGGAGCTCTTAATGGACGCTGAAGGAAAGTCAAGGGTAAGTGTTTGAGAGTTTCTTTGTGGATTTTCTACCTGAAATGTTTCTGTGTGCTGGACAGGAGGCCAGGGAGGCTCAGAGTGTGGATGTGCAGTGGCTCTAGGTCAGGAGTGCTGTGGGATGGGAGGAGGTGGGGTGGGCTCTGCAGTCAGGAGCTGTTCCCTGCGTGCCGTTGGCGTTGGCCGTGTGACCCTGGAGCCCAGCAGGCAGGACAGGGCTCTGGAATATTCCTGTGCTTTGGAAAAGTCACTCGAGTGGTTGGCTGAGTTTGGAAGGGCCAGGGTGCAACAGCAGGTGCTGCAAACTCCACTTCCTGGGCCAGTAGAGCGAGGTAAATTCCTAAATGTAAACGTTCAGTGCCTTCACGGGCCTTGAGTCCAGGATCAGGGAGGACAATAGGAGCACTCCTAAGTGTCCTGGAGGATATGGATTTAGGGTGAGAGTGTGGAGGGTTTTGCTGTATGCCAGGGAAGAGCAGGTCACAGGAAGCGTGTGGTATTTCTTGGAGAGTCGGGATTTAGTGTTTGTTACAACCTCAGAGACCCCAGGTTAATCCTGTTAAGGCATAAGAAATTATGGAATTCCAGTATTGGAGGCTTGCCTGTGTAGGGTTACATTTATTTTCGCTGGTAGGGCTTAACTGATGTGATTTGGCTTTAATAATAAAATATTTGTGTGTGATTTGGGCTTTCACTGACTTTATTTCTTCTCTCTTCCCTCCTCCCTGTGACTGCCCTGGGAAATCACCTCGCCAGGGATGCGCGTAAGTTCACTCTGAATTCATACCAGAAATCCAAGGAGACTTCTTAAAACAAAACATCCTCAGCTGCGTTGTGTCCCCACAGGGTGGTTGAGTTCAAGATGGAAGAGAGCATGAAAAAGGCTGCTGAGGTTCTGAACAAGCACAGTCTTGGTGGGAGACCCCTGAAAGTGAAAGAAGTAAGGAGGGGATCTGTTCTGCCAGGGGTGGGGTGGGAAAGGGCAGTTCTTGTTGAAGGTTTAGGGCTGACTCAGAGGATAATGGACAGAAAGCAGGACTTAAGTAGGATAAAAAAATCCCAGTCAGCCTTTTTCTAATCATTTTAACCACTGCTGAACTTGTGATTATCAAGACTAAACTTGATGTGAGGACAAAGCAGGAGTTTGGCTTTAATTGCATTCCTTTGTTAATGATTCGACACAGAAACCTCCATGTTTGTTCTTTACAAACTTCCCTTTGCCTTCTGCATCAGAATGAATGGATTCCACCAACAATTCCATAGAATCAGCTCTTTCCTGGAATACCTCAAAGATGTATTTCCATTTTAATGGCTTTGCTACTGTCAGCCAGTCCTGGGAGTTCATTCCAAACCCTCTCCAGTGGCACTGGGGGTTTATCAGGGTTTGGAACCAGGTGTCACAGGGGTTTGTTGGTGGTGTTAATGATGGGTGAACACCTTGGGAACCAGGGAAATGCCTGGGGAGGAATAACTTTAATAACAAAGGGTACCAAAAATAGAGGTATCGTTTAAATGATAAAGGGTGCTGAGTGTTGGCTAAAATAAAATAAATTGACTGACAATGAAAGGGAAGGAGCTGACTGGGAATACTTAGGAAGCAGATATCCTGGGATAAAGGGAAACTCCTCTCTGTGCCTGTTTGAGCCCTGGCACTGACCCTGGTGGACGGGGGATCTGAGAGAGTGTGTGTGTGTCCCCCAGGACCCCGACGGGGAGCACGCCAGGAGGGCCATGCAGAAGGTGATGGCAGCAGGAGGGATGGGCATCGGGCCCGGCCCTGGTGGCCCTGGCATGATCAACATCCCACCCAGCATCCTGAACAACCCCAACATCCCCAACGAGATCATCCACGCCCTGCAGGCCGGCCGCCTGGGCAGCACCGTCTTCGTGGCCAACGTGAGTGCTGGGCACCCCCTGCTGCAAATCCAGCAGTGGGAGCCTCCCAGCTGGGGCAAATCTGAGGGAGGAAAAGCCTTGGGAATCCCAGGAAAAGCTCCTCTGTGTCCTGTTGATTCTCTGTGCAAAGGAGGTTAACTTAACTCAGTTAAGTTGCACCACAGTGTCTGTTAATTGGGATTTTTGAACAAACCTCTGTACTTCGGTTAAATTTTATCTCAGCTCTCTGACAACTTGAATGCCAATACCAGGGAAGGACACGAGCCCACTGAAGCTGTTTTCTCATGGAAATCTCTCTTGCATTTCCAACGATGCCCTGTTTTCCAGCTGGACTACAAGGTGGGCTGGAAGAAGCTGAAGGAGGTGTTCAGCATGGCTGGGGTGGTGGTGCGGGCCGACATCCTGGAGGACAAGGACGGCAAGAGCCGGGGCATCGGCACCGTCACCTTCGAGCAGGCCATCGAGGCCGTGCAGGCCATCTGTATCCTTGGCAGCACGCTGGCAACAGGGCACAGAACCTGGGAAACGCAGGGGGGAGAGTGGAAATTGTGTTCCAAAGGAGGACATTGCCATGTCAGGGAAGGTCAAGTTGCAGTGGGTGGAAAATGGAAGGAAAAGCGAAACGGAGAGAAAATTCCGTCTTGAAGGAATTGTTGTGGTTTGCTCGGGATCTTTAGCAAAGGAAATTCCCTTTCCTACGTGGATAAATGCACTCCTATCCCAGAGGAGTTTCTGTCTCTAGGTTGTAATTAGTGTTGAAATGTAATTCTCTGAAAAGATTTGTCTGGAAAGGAAAAAATCCCCTTGCCAAGGCACACAGAGCTGGTGTTTTCCTGTCCCTGTGTCCTTCCCCTGGCCAAGCAATGATTTGCCACCTAGAAACCAAACAGCAGTAAAATTCCAGGTATTACTCTCTCAGCTCCTGGTTATGGTATGGAAAGGAGGAAAATATTCCCTTTTTTTTCCCAGAGTTTCTGTTTGAGTGTTAATTCCCTTCTGCACTGCACCCACTGAGCCTTGTGGGAGCCAGACTTGGGCAGAGGATTTGCTGGCATGGCACACTTTAAAATGTGGGTGTTGCTGTGGAACTTTTCCCTGTTTTCTCCTGTTTTCAATGGGTAAAGTGACTGAGGAAACATTTAAACACTTGGGCTGACTTAGAGTTCTGTTTTGTATCTCTTTGTGAACTTGATCTTACCCAGAAATGTGTTTTTATCATTTTTTTTTTAATTTCAAAAAGCCTTTTTTTGAATGTTCAGTATATTTTGATTTCAAGGCTTTTTAGTTTTGGAGAAGGCAGAAGGATTTGGGATAATCTGTGAGTGATTGCTGAGGAGATGGGATTTTCTGAGGGGTTTTTGTGCTCCCCATCAGAGCCCTCAGTGCTGGAACAATGATCCTTAACAACCCCCAGCCATGTTCAATGGGCAGCTGCTCTTTGACAGACCCATGCACGTCAAAATGGTGAGGACACCCCCATTCCCATTCCCCATTCCCACTGCTTCCTGACCTGGGAATGCACTCCTCATTTGGGGGGATTTGTGGTTTCAAGGGTGGATCAAAATCCAGAGGGGGAAACCTGTGATTTACCTGTTGCCTACTGAATTGATGCAATCAGGGAAGGTTAATTCAGATTATTTTGCTAAAATACAAGTCAAAACGACAGTCAAGACTGCTTTAACTTGAAATTTCTGTATTTTAATTCAAAATTTAAAGAATCAGGAAATAATTTCCTGCTTTCCTGCCAACCTCAACGTGTTGAATTCCTTTTAGGATGAACGAGCCTTTCCCAAAGGAGATTTCTTCCCTCCAGAGCGACCCCAACAACTCCCTCGTAAGTGTCCCCTGCATGATTCAACATCTTCTGCTTTTTATTTGGCTGTCCAACACCTGGGAACCAGTCCCAGCCCCAGTAAAACTCCTGTTCAAACTGGAAAACTGGGATCCAAATTCCTGAATAATTTCAGAAGGGGGAATAGTGAAGAAGAGCTGCTCAGTGATTTTTTGGATACTTCTTTCAGCTCATGGCCAGAAGCTTGTCTTAAAACATTCACCTTCTCAAGGCTTCCAGAGCTCTCCATTGCAATTCCAAGATCCCAGTGCCTTCCATTAATAGTGGGATTTAATGGAAACTCAATGAATCAGTCAGCACATCCTTGGTGCTCTGGGAATGGAATGTTTTCCCTTAAATTGGAAGGGCTGAATTCAGGACCTGGGAGTCTTCCAGGTCTTCAAATTTCCAGAGGAGATCTTATCAGTGTACTAAATATGGAAAGAAGAGGGAACCAGGCTCTTCTTGGAGGTGCAGGATGCAGAAAGCACCGACCAAAACCCAGGAGATGGAAATTCAGAATAATTGGCTGCCCCGAGCTGCTCCTTCCAACTTGGAATTTGAATGAACTAAAAGATCAAGTCTAAACCAGCAGTGGAAATCCACAGACTCCACGTGGATGTAAGGAAGCATTCCTGGGAGGGTGACTGGGTTGCTCAGAGCTCCTGTGGAGCCCCCATCCCTGGGAATACCCCAAAGCTGTGGATGTGATCTGGGCTGGGCTGAGGCCCTCCAAAGGCCCCTCCTAACCTCGGCCATGCTGGGATGAGATACTGGAGTACTGAAGAGAAGAGCTGGGACTGGAAGAGCTGGAGGCTGAATTTGTTGAAATGCAGCTAAATTGGGGCTGCTGATGGAATTTGAATTGTCCTGAGCAGCCTGGGCTGTGGAAGGGGTCCCTGCCCAGGGCAGGGCCTGGGAGTGGATGAGCTTTAAGGTCCCTTCCAACCCAAACCAGTCTGGGATTCTGGGATTCTCTGAATTCAGACACATGCTGTTTTCTTCCTGGGAACCAGAGCTGTTGTGTGCTGCTAAATTGCCCGTTATTAATGATCATTAATTAGTCCTTCCCTAGTTCAGCTTTCAGGGCCTGTCAAGGCCTTCCTCGGCAGCAGTATCACTGTAAGGATGTTCCTCTCTTCAGGACAAAGCCATTGGGTTCCAATTCCATTTCCTTGGTGTAAAACTCCCTAAATCCCTCTGGAAGCCTGGATTTTGGCCTTTACTGGGGCGGGGAAGGGGGACCTTGTGCTGTTTTAAAACAAGATTCAACACTCCTGTGTTCAGTGCTGAGCTGGAAACGAGGGAATCCTGCAGGCAGAGGATGCCATGAGCTGGTGTTTGTGCCAAGCAGAGAACTTTCTTCCTGCTTCAGGAAAAAAAAAAAAAAAAAAGGGGCTTTTTCTTCTTTCTTTGGGCTGGGGAATCCTTAAGGAAGATTCAGCTCCGTGCCTGGGAATGCCGTGCTGTGTTTGCTCAGAGAGAGGCTGGCTGTGTGCTCACAATTCCATCGGTGGCTGTCATTGATCCATAGGTGCCTCAGTTCTCCCCTGCAAGGGGCCAGCCCTGGCAGAGGTGGAAATGAGCCATTGGCAATCCAGGGTGAGAACTGTGCTGCACAGGTTTAGGGGATCTTCTCCCAAATTGCCCACTCAGCCAAGGACTTTGCCCAAATGAAGCAGTGTTCTAGCCAGTTCTTTTTCAGGAGTCAGCTCCAAACCAAGTTTTCTCAGCAGTAAGATGGAAATTTAAATATGAAACCAAGTAATTGGAGATAGTTTTTAGCCTATTTCAAAACACATCTGCTCTTGATTTACTCCACACTTCCCTGCTTTCAGTACACACCCCACAGGGGGGACACAGCAAGCTTTTTTTGGAGAATGAAAGTCAATTACTTAAGAAATAAAACTTGCTGTTTTGTCAAACTATGGAAAGAAGGCTTTTTTGATATCTGAATATTTTCTTCAGATGGTCTTGGTGGTATTGGCATGGGATTAGGACCTGGAGGTCAACCTATTGATGCAAATCATTTAAACAAAGGCATGGGAATGGGCAACATGGGACCTGGAGGTAAGAAGATTACTCCTATGCTTTTGTTTCATGAGAGCTTTAAGCTGTGTAGAAGGTAGATAGCTTTGTTTGCCTCCCCAAAAAGTTGGTAGTTTCTTAGGAATGTTAAAGCCAAATGAGTTTTTTTTGTTCAGCTTGATAATGGAAACTTGAATTTACCCAACTGCTCCATTTTTATTTTTTTTTCACTGTGGTCAAGACACAGCTCTCATTTTCTGACTCTTGAGCATGAGCAGCAGACACTGCAAAGATCCATGAAACTCCAAACCATCTCTCACTTTTAACACTTTTAGTGGGCTTGCAAATCTTTGGTGAGGATCTGTTGAAATAGCACAAGTTTCAAAGAGCCACCTAAAAAGTAGCACACACTCAGCTTTCCATGTCGAAATGCCAGTGGGTTTTTCCCCTTTGCTGCTTGATTTTCTGAGCAGGAATGTTGAAATCTCCTCAGACTTATCCCATGTAAGCTCTTCAGCCCAAGCCATGGATGTGTTGCGTGGTTTGAGTTCTGCAGCCTTTGGCTGGAATTTCTTGGGTGACACCTGCTATATAAAGCTTTCTCTTTTATTTTGAGGAATGGGAATGGAAGGCATGGGCTTTGGAATGAATAAAATGGGAGGTAAGCTGTGGTTCTTGATCTGTTCATAGCTTGGCCTTTGTGGAAGTCCTGCAGACTGAGCTGTGTGCTTGTGGCAGGCATTTGTGTGCTGGGAAATCATCACCAATTGAGCAAGAATTTGGTCCTTTTTGGGTATTCAAACTGCTGCAGCTGTGTGGGGAGGGTGGGTACATCCCCTAAAACGTGACCTGTGCTTCCTTAGCTCAGGAAATCTGCAAGTGCCACCCCTGGGGGTTGGCACTGGATCCTCAGCATCCCGACCCTAACTGCTCTGTGATTCCATGGCTTTTATCACGCTGTGCCCAGATCCTGACCCCTTTTTGGGAACTGGTGGTAGGGAGCTGTCTCGTGCCTGAGGGGATGTTGTGTGGCAGCAGCTGCTGGGTGTGCAGTGTGGAGCTGGAATGCAGTGCTAAAGAACCCCTGGAAAATGTGTTTTTTAGGAATGGAAGGTCCCTTCGGTGGCATGGAAAACATCGGCCGCTTCCCAGCCGGGATGAACATGGGCAGGATGAGTGGTAGGCACTGGGTTTTTGTGTGTCCTGCTGGCTTCCCTGGGAGGGATCCCTCTTTCCAGAAGCCTCTTCTCAGTTTTATGGGGATAACTTGGGGCTTTTCCAGCTGATGTTGTGTCCCCGAGTCCCTCGTGGCCTCTGAGCTGCACAAACCCAGTGATTTATTGATGGTACCTTGCAGGGTTTATTCAGAAATATTCTGGCTCTGTCCAGTCCCCAGAGCCTCCCATGTGTTTGGGGTAAATCCTGCTTTTCCTTGGGGCTTTGGGCTCCTGAAGCCACGACAAAATGATCAGGAGAAAATCACAAAAACTTTCCTGTGCTGTGAATCTTCACAACGATTCCTCAGGGAATTGTTCTCCCAGGGATCATAAAACCCCCTGCAAACTTCTCCACCTTCCTCTTTGCAGAGATGGATCGGGCCATGGGAGGGGGATTTGAGAGGGAATTTGGAAGAAATGAGATGGGAATGTCCCGGAGTTTTGGAGAGACCTTGGAGAGGGGAATAGGTGAGTGCAGTAAATGAGATCCATTTCCTGCCTGCTTTACGTCCCTGAGCGGCTCACAAAAATTATGGGGGTGATACAGATTAAAAAACCAGATTATAGATTTGCTGTAGGAATTTGCTGTCTGGCTGCTGGGAAGTTGTTAATTTTTGTCAGAGAAAACAAAATCCTGCTTCTCCCGCTGCCTGTATCACATTTAACTTTCAAGCATATTCCCTGGAAATATTGGACAATCTCAGTAACAAAACTGCCAAATTTCTGGAGCAAAGCTGAACCCAAACAGCTCTGAGCAGACAGAGCTCCCCCATCAATTTCCAGATTTAATTTGGCTTAATGACCAAATCACAACATTTTAGAATCAAGGGAACCATTCCATGTGTCCTGTCCCTCCATCCCTTGTCCCAGGTCCCTCTCCAGCTCTCCTGGAGCCCCTTCAGTCCCTGCAAGGGTCTCTGAGCTCTCCCTGGAGCTTCTCCTCTCCAGCTGAGCACCCCCAGCTCTCCCAGAGCTCCAGAGGGGCTGCAGCCCTGGGAGCAGCTCCGGGGTCTCCTCTGGACTCTCTCCAGCAATCCTTTTTTTGGGGTCCCGGGGCTGGGGCAGCTCTGCAGGGGAGGTCTGAGCTGAGCCTCTGAGTCTGCCTCCTCCTGCAGGCGCAGAGCCGTGGACGGAGGGAGCTCTGAGTGACGGGAGTCGGTGCCAGCAGAGCGAGCGCGGCAGCGTGCCCGGCTGCTGATGCTGTGTGTGTTGCGTTGCAGGTGGTGGGAACGCCAGCATTCCCGGGATCGAGAGGATGGCCCCTGGCATCGATCGCATGGGCTCGGGGATCGAGCGGATCCCGGCCGGGATGGGCCACGGGATGGAGCGGGTGGGCTCGGAGATAGACAGGATGGGGCTGGTGCTGGACCGCATGGGCTCCAACGTGGAGAGGATGGGCTCGGGCATGGAGCGCATGGCGCCGCTGGGCATCGACCACCTGGCCCCCAACCTGGAGCGCATGGGGCCGGGCATCGAGCGCATGGGGCCGGGCATCGAGCGCATGGGCTCCGGCATCGGCTTCGGCATCGAGCGCATGGGCGCCGCCATCGACCGCGTGGGCAGCGCCATGGACAGGATGGGCTCCGGCGTGGAGCGCATGGGGGCGGGCATGGATAGGATGGGCATCGGCCTGGAGCGCATGGTGCCCGCCGGCATGGGCACGGGCATGGGGCAGGTGATAGAGAGGATGCCCGCGGGGCTGGAGCGCATCGGGGGCCCGCCCATGGACAGGATCGGGATAGAGAGGATGGGAGCCGCCCCCATGGACAGGATGGGCCTGGAGCGCATCGGGGCCACCAACATGGAGAGGATGGGGCCGCCCATGGGGCAGGGCATGGGGGCAGGGATCGAGCGCATGGGGCTGGCCATGGGCAGCAACTTCGAGCGGCCCATGGACATGGAGCGGGGCAACTTTGCAGGGAATTTTGCAGGGTCCCTGGGAGGAGCCGGAGGCCCTGCGGCCGGCGTGGCCCGGAAAGCCTGTCAGATATTTGTGAGAAATGTGAGTACTCCTTGTTCCTTCTCCTTCTTGTGCTGCCCCCTTTTCCCACTCCTGCCCCTTCCCACCCGTGGCATTCATTATCACTGAGGTGTTGATCTCACCTGTGCTCGGTTTCCAGTCACAATGCCCAATATTGGATGCTGCCAGATTTTGGGGGGAGTTGGAGCCATTGCCTTACCAGGAGAAGAGCTCCTGGCTGACCGTGATCCCACGGTTTCATGGCAGTGGCTGTCCTGGGATGGGTTCTGGTTTTGGGGAGCTGGGAGTGCCTGCAGGTCATTCAGCAGAGCCTCAATAACAGTTTATTCCTCTCTTCCCACAGCTGCCTTTTGATTTTACATGGAAAATGCTGAAAGATAAATTCAATGAATGTGGTGAGTTGTTTTCCTCATTCTGAGAAATGAATATGCATAATGGCCAGATAATAACCCAGAGGGCAGGGTCAGATGGGATATTGGGAAGGAATTCCTCCCTGGAATGGATTTCCCAGAGAAGCTGTGGCTGCCCCTGGATCCCTGGCAATGTCCAAGGCCAGGCTGGACATTGGGGCTTGGAGCAGCCTGGGACAGCGGGAGGTGTCCTGGGTGGCACTGGATGCCCTTTAAGGTCCCTGCTAGCCCAGACCATTCCATGGGAGCCAAGCCCAGCCTCAGCTGTGAGGTGGAGCCTGCGCTGCCACTCCAGAGAGGCCTCGCCCTCTGCTCCTTCCACATCCTGGTGCTGCTGCTCGAGCTGGGATAAATCCACCTCCTGTCAAACACCACCTCAGCCAGCTCCTCACAGAGCTCTGGGTGCCAAAGGCAGGGCGGGGAGCAGCCCTTGGGCTGGAGAAGGGACTGGCTGGAGAGTGCCAAAGGCAGGGCGGGGAGCAGCCCTTGGGCTGGAGAAGGGGCACTGGATGGAGAGTGCCAGAGGCAGGGCAGGGAGCAGCCCTTGGGCTGGAGAAGGGACTGGNTGTGGAGCAGCCCTTGGGCTGGAGAAGGGGCACTGGATGGAGAGTGCCAAAGGTGGGGTGTGGAGCAGCCCTTGGGCTGGAGAAGGGGCACTGGATGGAGAGTGCCAAAGGTGGGGTGTGGAGCAGCCCTTGGGCTGGAGAAGGGACTGGCTGGAGAATTCCAAAGGCAGGGCGAGGAGCAGCCCTTGGGCTGCAGAAGGGACTGGCTGGAGAGTGCCAAAGCCGGGGCGGGGAGCAGCCCTTGGGCTGGAGAAGGGACTGGCTGGAGAATTCCAAAGGCAGGGCGAGGAGCAGCCCTTGGGCTGCAGAAGGGACTGGATGGAGAGTGCCAGAGGTGGGGCAGGGAGCAGCCCTTGGGCTGGAGAAGGGACTGGCTGGAGAATTCCAAAGCCGGGGTGGGGAGCAGCCCTTGGGCTGCAGAAGGGGGACTGCCTGCAGAGTGGCTCACCCTTGTCTGTCCCCAGGCCACGTGCTCTACGCCGACATCAAGATGGAGAACGGCAAGTCCAAGGGCTGCGGCGTGGTGCGGTTCGAGTCGCCGGAGGTGGCGGAGCGCGCGTGCCGCATGATGAACGGGCTGCAGCTGCGCGGCCGCGAGATCGACGTGCGGATCGACCGCAACGCCTAGGCAGCCCTGGCCCTTCCCCGCCGCCTCTGACTGGATGTAAAGCTGTTCAGCCCGACCCGGTTGCTTTCTGGAGTAATTTTAAGTCCTTTTTTTAACCGAGGGAGCCCCGTTTTACTGGTTTTTTGCATTGGAACTGCCATGTGCACAATCTTTTTTTGTAGTTGTGGCATCTCGTTGACCTGACAGATGTAAACAGTCTGACTTTGATAATAAATGCAAGTTCAAGATTTCAGTCGCAGCATCCTTTACTCGGCTTAAAATCCCTGCGAGCTCAGCTCAGCAAACTCCAGTTTGTCAGAAATATCCGGTGTTCCTCTTGGTGTCTGACAGAATCCCTTTGAGATGTCTCCAAGGCTGCAGGTGTTCCCTCTCCTGTCTCCCACCTAATCCAGGGGCAGTCCCAGCTCAAGGTTTTTCTCTATGCTGGTTTAAAAACAAAATCTACCCTGGGTCATGTTGGTGCCATTGGGAAGGCCTGAGCTGAAAATGGGGTTAAAAATCTCTCTTTTCTCTCCTGCGGGGGTCTCTGGCCCAGGCAGGTGAGCGGTAAGCACCTGCTGCAGGTGATGGGGGAGAGCTTCCCCCTGTTCCTGCAAGAACCGCGTTTAACAACACAAATGGACCAGGCGTGGGGCATGGGGGGGTCCCGGTGGGCCCGGGCCGGGCCCGGAGCAGCCCCGCG
>VZSE01014621.1:0-64736 GCA_013398275.1 Promerops cafer
CTGGGGGCACTGGGGTTCTGGGGGTGCTGTGGATGCTGAGGTGTTGAGGGCCCTGGGGGCACTGGGGCTCTGAGGGTGCTGAGGGTGCTGGGGACGCTGGGGGCATTGGGATGCTGAGGGTGCTGGAGATACTGGGAGTACTGGGAGTACTGGGATTCTGGAGGTTCTGAGGTGCTGAGGGCACTGGGGTTTGGAGGGTGCTGAGGGGACTGGAGGTTCTGGGGGTTCTGAGAGTTCCGGGGGATCTGGGGGTGCTGGGGTGCAGCAGCTCGGGCTGCACCGAGCCCTCAGCCCTTCCACTCTCGTCCCTGCCCGTCACCTGCAGCCGGAGTCACCCCCAGCTGTCCCCGCCGGAGGGTCCCAGGCGTGTCCAGCCCAGGGCTCGCCAGCGGCTGGGTCTGAGCCCCCCGGCCGGAGCTGAGCCTGGACCGGACCCTTCAGACCCCGGCAGCCGCCCCGGCTCCTTCTCCTCACAGCAGGGATGCAAATGAACGGCTTTGGAGCGTGTTGGATAAATACAATGTTTGTTCTCGCTAATGGATTGCAGCAAGATATGGTAAATATTAACTCCCAGGTGGGGCAAATGCATAATTCATCAGCAGGCTCGCTCCGCCTGGCTCCTGGTGAACGCGTGTCCGCCCTGGCTGCGGCAGAGTTAATTCTCCCCCCAGAAGCTGGGATGGGGCTGGGATTTGTGCTGGGAGCAGCACTGATAACCCAGGGCTGGTTTTGCTCTTGCTGAGCGGGGCTCACACAGCAGCGAGGCTTTGCTGCAGAGCTGGGGGTGCACAAGGAGATGGGGGGACCTAGCCCGGACAGCTGACCCCAGCTGACCCAGGGGATGTCATTTGATCCCTCCCCAAATCCCTGCAAAGGAGTGAAGAGTGAATCTGAGAACCTCAGAGGGGTGGTGCAGGGGAGTGGTTGAGCTGGGGACAGCTCTGACACCGTTTCTGGGGGAGAAGATGGGGTTTAGTCAGGGATTATCCCTCTCTCCTGTGTCCACTCTGTGTCAGCCAACACAGCCCTGTGCGAACCCCACGGCCCCCAAATTCCTCCCTGCTGCTCCAATCATCTCCCCAGACGCCAGTTTTTGGTAGGAAAACCACGCAGATTCCTCTTTTTTGAGGAAAGGGTTAAGAGGTGAAACCCTCCCGCATCGATCCTTGGCCATGTCATTTAACCCAATTAATTCCCGCGCAGTAAATAGGATTTAAATTTCTGCTGAAGTGATTTGTTAAGTCAGGAGATAAATACAGGCCCTCACCTCCTTCCCGTTAATTAGACGTCAATTCATAAACGCCGGAATTTGATGCCACTGCGAAAATTGCCCCCAGAAGTGATTAGAGCCCCTCAAAGTGGTGGAGGAAATCTGTTTTTCCAGCCTCTTGGCCCTTCCGCTTTTTCCTGGGCATAAATTAACCCCTGCACACACCTCGGTGGCTCTGGTGACAGCGCGGGGTGACAGCATCACCCTCTGGAGCTGCTCCATCGCCCAGCTCGCCCTGCAGCCGGATTTAAGCCCGAGCCTAAGAAGTCAAGGCCGGCGCGCTGACTTAGCACTGCCCAGCTTCTCTCCTTGTTTGACGCTGTCTTTGCCTCTGCGCTGCGTGGTGACAGCCCCACCAAAAGCCATCTCCCGAAATGAAAGCAGTGACATTCAGCCGTGCGCTTTCAGACCTGGCTAAGTCAGATGTTAAACACCTTAGGGGTATAATCTCCTTTTAATGTGAGCACAACTCCCATTAACATTAATAGGGGGTTGTGTGGCGGCTTCAAAAGGAGAATATGCACCTAAAAGTGCAAATTAGCACTTACAAACTCTATTGATAAATTATTAAAGCGGATCATTAAAGCATAGCCACGCCTCCAGATCATTAGAGCAAGTCCAAAACAGCACGGGGGCATGCGCGGTGCTCCCTCATTAAAACAGCTCCTAAAATGCCATTTAGGCCCCAAAATGAATCCAGAGTAAATATTGGTTCATCAGCCTCTGCTTCGTGCAGAATTTGGAGGCTTAAGAGCTTGAACTTCTCTTCTTTAAATGCAAATGAGCACCGGGCAGCGCTTTTAATGCGGGTCCCCGCTCAGGAATCGGCGTTTAAAAGGTGAATTAAAGCCCAAAGCCCCGGAGCTCAGGGGCCACGCTGTCACCAGAGCTCTTTGTTGTTGTTTACGCGCTGATGAAGCTGCTCCTCCCTCCCCAGGGCTGCTCAGGCCCAGGTCCCAGGTGTGCCACAGCTCCTTTTGCTCTGATGCTGATGGGGCCCGTGGGTGACACCAGAGGCTTCGAGGGGACGCTGGAGCCCTGCTTGCTCTCCCGTGCTGGTTGTCCCCGTCCCCAGGTGGCAGCGCCCAGGCTCCCGTGGCCGCAGCAGCTCCTCTGATCCTGGGGCTCGTCCAGCCCGGGGCTGGCTGTTCCTGCCAGGGATGGCCTGGAGCAGACCCCTCCAAGCTGGCTGTTTATGGGATTTCAGTCACCCTAAAATCCCTAAAAGGGGTTCAACAGGACGTGGTCATCCTGTGAGGTATTTACTCAACCTATGAGGATTTTCAGTGCACTAAAATGGTATTTCCTCAACTTCAGCATTGAGGTTGACGTGGTTTGTAGCATCCCAGTGACCAACATTCCTAATTTATAGGGTCTAGCCTTCTCCCTTCCAGGAATATTAATTTAGAAAAAGAAAAGGGTTATAGTGTTATAACCACTGTCCTAAACACAAATCCCCAACCCCAAACCCATTTCCAGAGCCATTAACCAAATGATTTTTAAAAAGAAGATTATTTCTATTAATGTAGCAGCAAAAGGAGTAGAAATCAAGAAAACAGCCCCTCAGTGGTGATCCTGAGTTTGGGATGATGCCAGTTCTTTCTGCTATCGAGAATTTTGCAACAGGTGAATGCAAAGAATCCCTGTTTCTGGAGACAGATAAATACACAACTTCAGCTGGGGAGGTTAAACCAGAACATGAACGAGGGCTTGGTGCACCATCAGCCACAGCTGGGCGCTGGTTTAGGTGCTGCTGTGTTTTCCAGGAAAATTGAAAATACGGATTTGGGGGTTGGGTTTTAGCACGGTTCAGCTCTGAGCTGGAGGCTCCAGGGGAAGCATCTGCCCAGGCACCTCTCCAGCTGCCCCTGGTGTCACCAGAGCCACCAGCGCCCACAGCAGCACCCCCTGAGGAGCCCAGCCAGGCTCAGCCCCACTAAACGAGTTTTAATTATCCCACACATTACACTGAAAACACTCGTTCCTTTTTAAAAATAATTCTCCTCAGAAAACACGTTTTATCTCTCTAATAAGAAATCATTAATTAGGAGATGTTGACCCGACGAGCTGTGATAGTTTGGTGGCTGATGAACGCTGCCTTTAATCAGACCTTTTACAAGCTGGTGGATGTTAACTTGTGGCTGTTAATTATTCACACCTTCAAGTACTCCGATGGTCGGAATATTTCATGAATGCCCTTCTTTTTATTTAACAGCGACGATGGATTTTATGAGCCAGGAATCGCACTTATTAATTTACAGTCGTTTTGCACTTCCATGCCAGTCGTTTGGCATTAACTCTCTGTTTAAAAATAATAAATGACCCCTGACTCTCTATTGTCTGTCCTAATTAGCATATTGTCTTTTAAAGAGGGAAGCGTGTTTTCTCTTCATTAACAGTAATATTACCTCGGCAGACAATCAGTAGGTCCGTGATCTAGAAGCTGCTGCGGACGCCAAATTACCTCCTCTACCAGGACAAAATCAATTAACACCACTAGGGATGTCATTATTGTCACATTATGTCACCGGATATACTCCAGGGTAAATAAATGATTTGTGGAATTTTTAATGCCGGGAAGCCGCGGCTGGTGGGACCGGGGGCTCCGGGCACTGCCCGGCTCTGCCCTTCCCCGGGGCCGGGGCTGGCAGAGCCGGGGGGAGAAGGTCCCTGCGGGCGGGCAGTGACCCCCGGCCACTCGGCGTCACCCGCAGCGGGACAGCGCCGTGCCCCGGCCGGGGAGCGGCCGGGGAGCGCCGGGAGAGGGCTCAGGGAGGGGAGAGATCGTTTTATCAACAATTCCATTGCCAGAGCTGCCCGCGTTCGCCGCTCCGACGGGAAGCACCCGGGCGCTCCTCGGCGGAGCTCGCACAGCACCGGGAGGTGCCGGCTTTCAAAGTGTGCCCAAGTTCGGTATTTGCCCTGCGTCGGGGGGTATTTAATTAAGTCTGCTCTGTCTGACACGATCTGATGTCATTGTACAAGGAGATGTTCTTTGTTAGCGGCGCGCTTAGTTTCAGGCTCCTCTGTGTATTTGAAACCATGGTAACAGAAGAGTAAGCTAAAGCCAATGAGATAATGAGATATTCTCATTGTAATTGTGTTTCACGAGGGCACACGCTCCCATGGGTGGGATCCGACTGTCTTACAACTGCGAACAGAATTTAAGGGACAGGAATAAATTAGCGCGGCGGCGTTTGCCACAACAGCCGTGTAAACACTCCCGACGCGGCGCTTGCCGCTGTTCCTGCGCCTCTTCCAGCGCGCCCCGCGCGTTTGTGGCGCGGGGAAAAGCGCTGCTAAATGGGGAGCGCTGTGTTGAAACCCCTCAGAACTTCAAGGAAGTTCAGGTCTGAAAGGCATTAACGAGCTGCGAGGTGCTGGTTTGCATGATAATTGCGGTGGGCGCTGGAGAGGAGGCGGTGGAGGCAGGGGAAGGGGGACCGGGCTGGAACTGCCGCGGCCCCGCGCTGATGGGGAGATGATGGAAAATCCCACGTGGAACGCAGCCCAGGTGCCCGTGGGGTTCGTCCTCCTGCTCCGCTGGAAGTGAAATCCAAAAGTTCAGCCTTGATTTAAATTATAAAACTTTCTAGAGGCGCTGAGGAAGGGAGGAGTTTGTCCTCTCCCGGTGTAAAGCGAGGGAAAGCCAAAGCAAGGGGTTGGGTTTGGAGAGCCCTGGGTGAGGTTCTCATTCTGCTCCCCGGTGGGGACGCGGCCGGGGACACACTGAGCAGCACTTCACACACGAGATGGACTCTGAGCACCACAAAAGCAAACTAGGAAATGGGATTTGGGGAGTGGAAACAGGATCAGATCTGCTTCATGCCCTAATTGTCTTCATCCTATAATTGTCTTCATCCTGTGTAATTCCCAGCAAATGTACAATTATTGCTCTTTTCCCCAGAACATCTCAGTGCAGGGCAGGGCCATTTGGGGTGGTGAGTGTGAGCCCAGGGAATTTGGGATGGTCTCCTGAGAAAAGTCACAAAATGTCTGGGAAAATCCATTTTTCCTGGAGCAGAAATAGCGAGCGGGTCCCCGGGAGCAGAGCCCAGAGCTGCTCCACCACCCGGGCAGGCTCAGGCAGGGGAGCAGCCACAACTCGCTCCACATTGTAGGCAGGGATGATTTTTATTAATATAATTATTGCTGTTGCTCAAAGAGCGCACTTCTGATGTGGGGACAGCTGACAAGATAAATTATATCTGTTGTCAGCTGCATGGAGAGACCTTTGGGAGATTTTAATTAGGAGCAGGCTCCCCCCAGCCCATTGTGCATCTTCCCCAGAGCGGGGCTGGAGCCACACAGCGACCACCCCGTCCAGTCTACTCCTCAACCATACAACCTCTTTCCCAACCATCCGAGATCCTCCCCAGGCATCCAACCTCCTCACCAACCATCTGAGATCCTCCCACCCCATCCAACCTCCTCACCAACCATCCAACCTCCTCTCACCCCATCCAATCTACTCCCCAGNCACCCCATCCAACCTCCTCACCAACCATCCAACCTCCTCTCACCCCATCCAATCTACTCCCCAGTCATCCAACCTCCTTCCCAAACATCTGAGATCCTCCCCAGCCATCCAACCTCCTCTCCAACCATCCAACCTCCTCCCCAACCATCCAACCCTCTCCCACCTCATCCAACCTCCTTCCCAACCATTCAACCTCCTCCCACCTCATCCAATCTACTCCTCAACCATACAACCTCCTCCTACCCCATCCAACCTCCTACCCCATCCAACCTCATCCCCAGCCATCCAACTTCCTTCCCAACCATCCAACCTCCTCTCACCCCGTCCAATCTACTCCCCAACCATCCAACCTCCTCACCAACCATCCAAGATCCTCCCCAATCATCCAACCTTCTTCCCAACCATCCAACCTTCTTCCCAACCATCCAACCTCCTCACCAAGCATCCAACCTCCTTCCCAAACATCCAACCTTCTCCCCAACCATCCAATCTACTCCCCAGCTATCCAACCTCCTTCCCAGCCATCCAACCTCCTCCCCAACCATCCAACTTTCTCCCCACACCATCCAATCTACTCCCCAGCCATCCAACCTCCTTCCCAGCCATCCAACCTCCTCCCCAACCATCCAACCTTCTCCCCACACCATCCAGCCTCCTTCCCACACCAGAGAGACTTGGGGTTTGCCTCAAGCACCCCAAAAATCAGTGCCTGTATTTGTTTGGTGTGAAATAAGGCCACGGAGTGCCATATTTGACATGGGCACCACTTCTGGGGGCATTTCCTGTTAAAGCTGTCAGCAAATCATCACAACAGAGGTAACCAGATATAAAAATCCCCTGTAGCTGAGTACGCTGTAAGCTTCTCCCTGGCATGGAGTCCAAAGGAAAGGTCTGTTCAGACTCCTAAAGGAAGATTATTTTCAGTGCTGCAGTGCCTGGGCACACTCTGGCCCGGAGCCTGGGGACCTGTGTGGGATAAAAGGTGCTTCAGCTGCAAAGCTGGCGCAGGAGGATCCTCCAGGATCCAGGTGTGGGGTTGGATTGGTCAGTCCCACCCTCTGAGCTGTCCACACCCATCACCCTCCACAAGGTCCACAGCCTCCCACATGGACAGATGCACCAGGAAGGAAGAATATTTTAGGAGTTGTTCCAAAAGAATCTGCCCAAATCCTAATGCAGCCCCATCCTCTCCTCACTAACGTGCCCATGCACAGAACAAGTTGCCAAGAGCCTTCTCTCAGAATTTACCACAGAAGAGCTGTTTGACAGCCTTGTACAGGAAATCAGAGCTGTGTCGTGGCTTTTTAAATTTCAGCAATGTGCACAAATCAAGTGCATTTATTAAATCAATGTATAATCATTTCTACAAGGAAGTGTAATTTAAAAACAGACATAAAAGATTTCTAAAGTAACGTTACACATCTCTTTTGGACAAATGTTATTTCAGGGATTTATGATAATTCCTTTTCTGAAAGAAAAACGAAGCTAATTGAAACAAACTTTGTAGTTTCTATTAATGCCATTGGAATACAGTATGTGCTGCCAGTTACAAAGTGACATTGAAAGCTGATGCTGTTCTCAACAACACCATGATTTCTCAGTTTTATGTACTTTTTAATTTCCTCTGTGGAAAATCTGTTCTTCATAAAAGGGCTGCTGAAGAAAATGTGGAAAAAGTTGATTCATTCCATATTTACATTCTTGCAAGTACCTGGAAATGAACCAGTTACCAACAGGAGCCAAAAGAGAAGTTAGGAAAGTCATTTAGCAAACTCATCTTGTGCCTCAGAAGTGCCCTGGGAAAGTCCTGCTCCGATTGCAAACGCCTTCCATCCCCGCAGGATTGGGATCCTGGGCCCTGATCCTTGTCCCACTCTGAGCTCCAGACCCTCTGGAGCTTGGGGACAGCTCTGGAAAGGGACCTGGACTCCTGTCCCAAACTCAAACTCACACTTGGACTGGGACCCCGACATGATCTCAAACCAAAACATGAACATGAACTCAAAGCCAAGGCCAAAACCAAACCCAAACCCAACCAAACCAAACCTGAACCTAAATGCAACCCAGCCCTGATGTGAACCCAGCCAAAACCTAAATCCCAACCCAAAACCAAGCCTACACCAAACCCAAAGAGTAGCCCAACCAGAACACAAACCTGAGCCCAAATAAATCCCACACCCAAACCTGAATCTGAGCCGAACCCAAACTAAAACCCAACCATAAGCCAACCTCCAACCAAACCCAAACACAAACCCAAACTCCAAACCAAACTTGATCTTTAACCTAACCCAAATCTGGTCTCAAGCCCCAAAAGCCTCTCAGCCCAGCACATGAGGGCAGGGCTGCTGTGGTTGCAGGAGAATGCTCTTCCTATTAAACCCTCAGAACTTCTCCTAGTTAAATTTAAAAACAACAAACCAAATCCCCGAAAAGATTAAGAAGAAGGGGGGTTGCCTGTTTTAAACCTGAATTTTGGCACCATCAATACCCACCCTGTCGGAGTGGTCTCTGGTTTTTGGTCACTTTTGCCAGTCCCACCCTGAAACCACCATGAGAGCAGAGCTGCCTCACCCAGCCCCAGACGTGGCTGCTGCCACCTCCGGCCTGAGCCATTTCCCACTTTTTCCCTCAGAGTTTCACATCAGCGGATGTGCCCTGCTAAAAAAGCCCCTCAGCTCAGGACGGGGGGTGTTTGGAGCTTCTGCGTGCCCTGTTGGTGACAGCTTTGCAGGAGCACACGTTTTTCCCTAGGCCTGGCTTTAATAAAGCCTTGCCGCCCCAAGGTTGCTGCTTGGGGCTTGTGTGGCTTTCAGCGGCGCTAGGCCCGGACAAGGCTTTATTAAATTCTGCCAGAGGAAGAAAAGTAGAAAGTTGAGTTTCCAGCACTAATACGATTTTTTATTCTCTTTTTTTATCCCCGCCCAGCCTGGTGGCTTTCACACCCAGATTGTGAGCTCATTTCAAACAGGGGTTTGATGGCTCCTCATTACCGCGACAAGCCGGGCTGCAGGCCCCGCTCTTCCCCGCAGAAAGGGAGAAGCCTTGTCCCTCTTCACGCTCCACAAACTGGAACTCAACGTCTGTGAGTGTGGATATAATGAGGTGCAGAGTTTTGCCTCTCTGGCTGAGGTATTCACGCCCCATCCCTGTAATCCCCGTTTGGGTTTATTTGGCAAGGAAATAATCTCGGGATCAGGGGTCTGCCCCAGCGCCCGGCAGCCCCGCTCTGCCTCCCTGCTGCAGGGTGCAAAGAGCATTAACCTCCCTCCTTGCAGGTGTGGAGAAAGCACACGGGGAGAAACTTCCCACATTCAGGAGAACTGGAAAAGAAAATGTTTTTGTTTTCTTGAAGAAGGAGAGAAACCATTCCGCAGTCCTGCCCCTGCCCTGGCCACGGAGCCAGCGCTCGAAGGGGGTTTGGCTGAGCCCATGCTCCTGGCTCCTGGCATGTGGCTTGGGGTGCAAACCCTGGCTCAGCACCCCCTGAGGTGCTGCTGAGCCTGAGGATCCCAAAATTCTCACGGAAAGGCAGCACTGGGCAGGCAGGACTGACCCATTGATCCCCACTCCCAGCGGCCGCGCCGCAGCCGCTGCACAATAAACACGGCTCGGAGCAGATATACGAGCATTGATCTGATACTAATAATCCTTTGCACTTCCACAGGGCTTTTAGGCAGTCTCCAGGGTTTCTAGGATTGCTGTTCATATCCAGAGCCCTGAAACAGCAACTGGCTTTGGTGATCCCCTTGGATCTGTGGGAGCATCGGAGCCATCAGACTTTTATAGGAGCAAGAATTAAAATTGCTTGATATGCAACAGGTTTCTCTGGCTCCCTGCCCCAAATCCTGTTTGTAAACGCAGCCTTTCGTGTTCCTCACAGCAAGCAGTGAGCGGGGAAGTTGGTTTGTGGCCTCCAAATTAAATTAGGATTGATTTTATTTATTTTTTTTTTCCTACCAGCAGACTGAAGAAATATGTCCAGTTAAAATTGCTTTAAGTCCATTTTAAAGTATGCACTTTCATACTGAATTTAGCACACAGGCCGTTAGTCTTGTTATTTTAAATTAACTAGAAAATCAATTGGAAAAAGTAATTTCCATGCACAGCTGCAGGAAACTGTGGCAGCACCAACATCTGCTGCAACGGGGCATCTCAACATCTTAAATATTAGAGGGTAAATGAACCACTGAATGTGGACACTTTAAACTCAGCTGAAATACACCACCATGGCATTAATTAACTGTATCCATATGGATGTGTCAGTGTTAGGTTAATTGTTGGACTTGGTGGTCTTAAAGGCCTTTCCCAATATTAATGATCCTGTGATTCTGTGTTTTATATAGCATACATATAATTCTGTTCATCTCCTTCTCCTTCTCCTTCTCCTTCTCCTTCTCCTTCTCCTTCTCCTTCTCCTTCTCCTTCTCCTTCTCCTTCTCCTTCTCCTTAGTATCAGTATTTTTAATTTCCAGCCCTCCTCATTCCCATCTCCTCCTGCCCATTTCCACCCCCCAGACTCCGAGCACAGAACATTTCTGTGCCTCTCTGGAGCTGTTCCTGCCTGGTCTTTTCTGAATTTCCAGGAGACAGGGCCCAGGTAATTCGTGGGCTAATGGGGCCTTTTGCTGTTAGGACTGGCAGATGAAATGCTGTAATATCTTTGCAAAATTTAATGAAAGGAGAAAAGCAAATTCTTAACTGAGCAAGGGGAGCCAGATGTGCAGCTTCTCCAGCAGGAACAGTTCTGTTTTCCCCTTGGATTTTCCATCCCAAGAAGGGTGCAGGTTGTACATGGATTTACGTGCTGGCTTTTGTTTTGGTGTTGATTTATTTATGCTGAGGCTATGAACTGAGTGACTGCAAAGTGCCTGCTGAATGCCATTCGGATAAATCACTGCTGGTATTTATTGTATTCCTTGCTGGGCTGGTGTTGCACACACTGATGTAAAAAAAATGGACGGGAAATCAATGTGGCTTGGTGTAAAATATCTTGACTATAAAGATTTTTCAGATCTATCAAACATACAGTGTGCTTGCTGTGTCTGGAGGCCGTTCTCTTGACATGAGGATTGTACTAATTGTCCAAGTATTTGATTTAATTTGCCAGGAAGGAGCACACAATTCCTTCTTCAGGGATTTCACCGTGAGTGTGGGGCAGGAAAATGCTCTGTACGCCGGCAGCCATGGGATAGAATCCCTTCCATGAATTTCAGCTCAATCCAAAGCCCCCAAGGCTGTTTTTCTTTCCTCCCCCCACGCTCCCTGGTGTCCCTACGGGTGCTGCAGGACTTCTTCACACCACAGAACTGAGAACAGCACAAACTCTGTCCATAGTCACTCCACAGGTTTGTTCTTGGGTTAGGCATGTCCTTCAGCCTGGAAAGCTCCGTTTCCTGGTGGGACTGCACAGCCAGTGAGGTGCCCTGAGCTCTTGTCCATGCCCAGCTCTAGGTGCCTCCTCCTCCTCCACCACGATGTCTCTTGAAGAGGATTCTGAGCTGAGCAGAACTTGCCAGAGCTGCGTGTGAACGGCTTCACGCGGATGGAGAGCAGGGCTGGATGGGATTTTGGGAGGAAATCCTTCCCTGGGTGGGTGGGGAGGCACAGGGTGCCCAGAGCAGCTGTGGCTGCCCCTGGATCCCTGGCAGTGCCCAAGGCCAGGCTGGACATTGGGGCTGGAGCACCTGGGACAGTGGAAGGTGTCCCTGCCATGGCAGGGGTGGGATGGATGGGCTTTAAGGTCCCCCACCCAACCACTGTGGGATCAGCGAAGGCCTCAGAGAGGCTCGGGGTGCATTCAGGGGTGCAGACACAGAAGCAGCTTTTCGGGAGCCGTGAGGGGGGTGAGACGCTGCTGTCCTCGCACGTTCCCTGCCCAGAGAAAGCTCTGCAGGCAGGGCCCCGCGTGTCCCGTGCCAGCGCAGGCCGCGCACCGCGGCCTCGTTAACGGGCGGCTCGTTGGGAAAGCGATCGCGCCCGGTGTCAGCGGGAAGCGTTTCCCCCTCGGAGCAGCACCTCTCCTGTTTGGATAGAAATGGGCAGAACAATTCCAGTGTTTCAAACACCACTCAGGCCCCGCCGCTCTAATCGCTGCCTGCCCAAGGTGCCTTCGGTCACTAATGCATTCGAACACCGCTAATGACACCGGGGGATGACAAGATAAGGACGGGCTGCGGATGAATGGCTGCACAAAGGCAACGTGGCAAAAGTAATTAGAGCCTCACGTGGGCCCAGACGCCGAATTTCGTGTACAGCTGAACCCCCCCAGATAACCCCGTGTGCTGGCAGCTGGGGCTGGGCCACCCCTGGAACTCAGCTGACATTTGCTGCCATGAACATGAACCAATTTGCAGCGAAGAACCAACTTCCATTTCCCTCCATTAATTAGACAAATTAATTAAAGCTCTCTTTGGAATCTATTCCCTGTTCAGTGCTGCAGAGATTTTGTTAAATGGTTCAGAGAAGGCTTATTAATCCTGAAATGAATTCTATCAAGCCCTGTAAAGCACCAACTTCAAGTGCATTTGTGGAGAAGAAAGCTTTGCAAATCAGATAGGAAAGCTACAAAAGTGCTGGGTATTATCCTAATCTGGGGAGTGTTTAATTTGACACTCTTATGTCAAGATATTAGAAGAGAATGAGCAAATGGCCTGATAAATATGTACTTAAAGAATGACAATCCTCATAATCAGTTAATTTCTATTTATCCTGTGATACCCTTTTCCGCAGAAACTTGTATTAGAAAATAAATAAGATTACAGGGTAATTCTGAGAGCTGTAAAAACATAAAACACGTGTCTGCCCTTAAAGGCAGAAGTTGTGTTTTATTGTGCAGCACTTCCACAGTGATTCCATCCACTCCCAGACATGGGATTGTCTCCTGCAGGGGCTGGTACCACCAAACCCCCACCGTGGGCATCTCCTGCAGCCCAGGGCCATGGAGCAGCCAGGAGCAGCCATGGGAGAGGGATCAGAGCTTGGAGAACTTCTCATGCCAAAGCCTGGTGATTTCTTCTGCAAACCACATTGCACCGAGGAACAGAGCCTGTCTGAGGGAAGGCTTGGTTTGGGAGTCTGCTCCTGCTCAGGCTGTGCCTGGCAGGGTTTGGACTCAAAATTCCTCATCAGAGAGGCCAAAGAGCAGCCTTAAAGGCTTCAGGATATGACCCAGGCCTGAAACAATAGCCAGCCCAGAAGAAATGAGTTTATTATCTGCTCTAAAGGGATTTTATTGACTTGCTGAAAAAAAGAGTCATATTTAATATTGAAGTATAACTTTTAAAAACAGAGATGCTGACTCTATAAAAATGTGCTCTGGAGCTGAGACCTTGACTCCAAAGCGTAATCCAGAGTTTTTTTATAGCTGTGCTATAAATCATCAAAATTAAATGTTTGCATTAGCAGCAGCAGGAGAAGCCTATGCAGAGTGTGGGGATGTGTCACCCAGCACAAAGCTCAGCAATTGCACACCCTTGGGTGCTTCTGACCCGGGGAAGGGCTGCAGGTGGGGCTTGCCTCTGTTTCTACTGGGTTTTGCTGTTCCTCTGTGGGCTTCTTCCCAGTGGGGCAGGTCAGGTGAGGGGAAGCTCCCAGTTCCCTGAGTCCCTGCTGGGTGCTATGGGGGTGAGGTGGGAGAGAAGGAGCAGGATGGGGAGAGGCTGCCCAGGACAGTGAGGGTGAAAAAATGAGGGGTTTTCCCCCATTCACATGGAGGGCACCAGGCTGGCACCACCCGCCCTGGGCTCGGCCTTCCTGAGCTGTTTTCTCACCGTAATCATCACAGGAATATCATCTTTACCCAGGAACTGCCCAGATCCCCCTCGCCAGGCGGGCCCCAGGGGGTTTGCAGCCCTGGCCTGGCTGGAGGAGTGTTTTCAGTGCTGTCCTGCACATGAACCCCCTCCCTGCACCGCTGCAAACGCTCTCCAGAGTCTGGCCAGCCAACCTGTTAACATCCTCTCCTTCACACTCCTGCAACGAGCCAGCTGCTCTGCCTAGGAAAATACAGCTGGAGAGGTTTATAAATAGTAAATTAAGGCTTGCTCCAGCCACTCCAGCTGGGCAATGTTAGAGGAGTGAGTAATTCATCACCGGGGTGTCATCCCCCCCTTGATGTGCTGCCCACCAGCACCGCGCCGGCGCGAGCCGGGGACTCCTCGCTTCGCTTGGCTCAGCTCCTAATTTAGTGTTTGATCCTTTCCTCAGAATTAATTTTGCCAGTGTAACCTAAGCAGGCGGGGAAGTGTTGGTGACAGGTCGCTCACAGAGGCTTCAGGACATGGTTCCCAGGGAGGGACGGGTGCTGCAGTGCCCAGGAGCCCCCACTCTGCCCCACTTCCCCCGTGGCCACTGCGGGGATGTTTCAGGGCCAGTCCTGAACAAGCTCCATCTCTGCTGGGCAGGAGGGGCTGGAGAGATGAGCCCGGACATCTGACACATCCTCCTGCTGTGACTTCGCTTCAGGGAGAGGGGAGAGAGGGCTTGGTCCCTCCATCTGTTGTGTGCATCAGCCAAGGGTCTCCTGGGTGTGTATCCATATCAAAACTCAATTAGAAAATGAGCTCTGCATGCGAAGGACTATTGTGTTTCAGGTATTTTTATAATTAAATCTGAGAAGGTGGGACAGCCTATTTATGAAGGGCCTTCCCAGAACATTTCCTGATGCATGGAGGAAGAGGGTAGCAGAGTTTATTTTATATATGGTTATATCATTTTCAGTGCACAATGGGGAGAAATCTCTCTGAGGGGTCAGGATCCCAAATGTACATCATCATCATCATCATCATCATCATCATCATCATCATCATCATCATCATCATCATCATCATCACAACCATCACCATCACCCTGCACTGCTGCTGGTTAATTGTTTAATACCCCGCAGTCACTGAGCAGAGGTTTCATCCCAGGAGCTGGAGGGGTGCAATAGGGGCCTGCACCTCCATCCCATGGAGCAGCCTCCAATGGAATTGCTTCTGGAATTGCTTGGAATCACTGAATCCCAGAATGGCTGGAGTTGGAAAGGATTTTAGTGCTCATCCCATTCCACCCCTGCCATGGCAGGGACACCTCCCACTGTCCCAGGCTGCTCCAGCCCCAGTGTCCAGCCTGGCCCTGGGCACTGCCAGGGATCCAGGGGCAGCCCCAGCTGCTCTGGGCACCCTGTGCCAGGGCCTGCCCACCCTCCTAGGAAGGGATTTCTCCCTAATATCTAATCCAAATCTTTCTTCCTTTATTTTAAGGCCATTCCCCCTTATCCTGTCACTATCTGCCTGTGTACAAGGTTGCTTCCCTTCTTTTTTACAAGCCCCCTTTAAGTACTGGAAACTGGGGGGCTTCGGCTTCGTGCTGCTGCTCTTGAAGTCCTGCACTAAGAAGAAAAGTTATTCCCTTTCCACATCCCTGCCTGAATTATTTCCCACTTGCAGAGCTGCTACCTACAGGATATAATCATGAGCACAGTAAATCATTGTGCCATGTCAAGCTGCAAGTGGTTTTGGAGTTAGATCTGGAGTTCAGATCTGTGTCTGACTGTGTATTTTATCTCAAATGTACTTTTTAATTTGTCCATCTGAAATTCTTCTAAATTTAGGAGGTATCCAGCAAGAAGAGGAAAAGTTTTTCTAAGTAACTGTGGTTATTTTACTGCCAAAGTCTCTGCAAGAAATCTCAGCCCAGTGCTGGAGTTAGGGCTGTTTTCAGGACTGGGCGTCCTTTTCCTGCACCCCAGACTCTTCTCTGCTCTGCCCACAGAAACACCCAGAGTGTACACACAGATTTTTCAGCCACAATTGCATTTCTGTTCTTTGCACAGATCTATTTAATCCCCATCATGATTTTAATAATTTTTATCTGTCCATTTTTCATTCTGTTAAAAAGCCAGTATGATGGCTCCCGTTAATCACCCAAAGGAGTGGGAGCTTCCATATTCTTCCCAGCAGGTGAATATTGGATCTGCAGATGTCACCTCCTTTGGTGGCTCTGTGATGGGGACATTGTGACAGCACAGGGCAGCGGTGAGGGGACGGGAGGGACAAACTCCTCAGCGCTGTCCTTGAGCTCCCCTTGCTGAGGGGTGGCAGGCAGGGGATGAGAAGGACTTGGCCAGGCTGATAGAACAATTCAGGGCCCAAAATGAGATGTCTTGGCATTTTCTGGGCTGGCTCCCTGGAGCCTGGCCTGGAGGCTGGGCTGGCTGAGCCGTTATCCCGCTGCCAAGGCTGCCGAGGCCAAGGCTCCGCACCGGAGCGGCGCTGCAGTCGCGTTCGCGCCTCGGAGGTTGCATTGTCTGCAGAAAATAATCCCCACTCCGGAATTCCCCCGCAATTCTCCACACCACACCAGGGTCTTTCCTGCCCAGCCAGGGGATGGGAAGGCAGCAGCAGCTCTTCCGCAGTCGGTGATCCCAAAGTGCTTCGTGCCGGACACGGAGCGCGGCTCTGCCAGCACCGAACCCCGCTGGCACCCACGGGCCATGGAGAGCACAGGTCACCGTGGCTGAATTGGCACATTAAAAAAATACCATCCTGGCAGAAGGGACTGTCTTCAGAGCACAAAGGCCAGAAAGAACAATTGTATTAAACTGCATTCATGAATTCATAATAAAGTTCAATTTGCCACCATTTATCATGTGACTTAAAATTAGACTGAGTTTTTAGTGCAAAAGAAAAGGGTTTTTTGCTTTCTTGAAAATAATACAAAATCTTTCATGCCGTTCACAAATCGTTTGTATTAGCACTAGTGTATACAGATTAATTTATTTATTCTCATTAATTCGTCGCTGCTTCCCATTGTTCCATTATCCTCGGGGACAATCCTTATTCTGTCATGTATTTTTAAGAGCTAAATTAGAGTCACACAGACAAATAACAGACTAAAAAAATACAGTGGCTTTAGTTGTCTCTGGGCTTTGGAGTGCTGGAAGGAGTTAAAAACCATGAGCTGGAGGAGGCCATTGTGGTGGTGGTGATGGTGGCATTGACCATGGCATCGATGTTGACACTGGCATTGATTTGGCATTGATGTTGGCATTGGTATTGGTGTTGATGTTGGTGTTGGCTTTGGCTTTGGTGTTGATTTTGGCATTGGTGTTGATTCTGGCTTTTTGGTGTTGATGTTGACATTGGTGTTGATGTTGATATTGGTGTTGATGTTGACATTGGTGTTGATGTTGGCACTGGAATTGATGCTGACATTGGTGTTGGCATTGGCGTTGATGTTGGGGTTGGCACATTAGGACAGGACCCAGGAAATAGGGAGGCACCAAAACAGAGACTCTATCCCATAAGAACTGGCCTGTCGGAGGGAGACTGGCAGCAAACCTTCATCCCCATCAACACCCACATGGAAATCATGGAAATGGAGCCCTGGCTGCCTTTGGGCACTGCCCAAACACTGTGCAGGTCTGAGGCAGGAGCTGCTCACAGGGACCCATCACCCCGTGCAGGATAAGGAGCAAATCCAGCCCAGCGTCCCCCGGTCGCCCCTGCCGAGCGCGCTCCTTATCAGCGCCGTTTGTGCGCCCGCCGAAAATAATCATCTGTGAATGGAGCCCTAATTACATTAGAGCTAATCCATTTTCCTCTCTGAAGCTGGTAGTCAACAGTTTATTCTCTCACCTCCGAGATGAAACCGAATGTCAATTTTGGAGATAACATTGACGTGAACTTATGTATCAGGCAAGTAGACAAATACCATTATAATCATTTATAATCCTTTAAAGCTGTGACTGAGAAGTGGCATTTGGACTGGATTTAAACTTGGCGTTGTCCGTGTGGAAGATTAACTGCTCCATAAGACTTTGATTTCGGAATATTGCCCATTAGAGAGTTTTGACATAGGAAATTGAAGTATTATATATAGTTTTAACGTAGTTAACAGAGTCTGACACAAACAATAACATTCCAACTTCAGTTAATTCTTTTGCATCCCATTTTCCCCAGCAGGGAAAACGCCGCTGTCGTCCAAAAGCACCCCAGCAGGACTTTGAAGATTATTCCTGCTGGATGGGAATTACACATCCCCAGTTCATTCCCGCTGTTGCCGATCACTATCGATGCTCTCCAGGAGCTGCTCTGCATCAGCCAACTCTGTTTGTGCAACAAGCCCCGGCCTCTGGGGCCAACACCAGCCCACGAAATCATAAAATCATGGAACTGTATAGATAGGAAAAATCTAAGATCGAGTTCAACCATTCCCCCAGCGCTGCCAAGGCCACCACTAACCCAGGTCCCCGAGTGCCACATCCACAGGGCCGTAAAATCCCTCCAGGGATGGGGACTCCACCACTGCCCTGGGCAGCTGTGCCAGGCTGGACAATCCTTTCCTTGGCAACTTTCCCTGGATGGAGCAAAGAAATGGCCAGAGTGCTGCAACGTTTAGAGCTCATCCCTCCCAAATGCCCTGCAGGGGCTGATGCAGAAGCCAGTGCTGACTGCTGCCAAAGGAATGGATCCTATCCCGTGCCACTGGATTTTCTTGGTGACTTTTGGACTACAAGTTCCAGACATTGCCCGTGCAGAGCTAAAGAGCCAAAGCCCAGCAGGGAATGGTGCTGTGGCCCTTGCTGGATGCTCCCAGCCCTGCAGCTGCTCCAGGGAAATTAAACACCAGGATCACACTTAGAGCTTCCAGGAGGAAATTAGTGATTAGTGTTTAATACTTTTTATTGCCACTTGTTCTCAACATCACAAGCAGCTTAGGAGGGATAGTAAAGAAATTTCAATGGTGGTGCCTGCTAGATGAGAAGAAGGCAAAGAGGGAGGGTGGTCAAGGGAGAGGTGGGAATGCTCAGTTGCTCTGGTTTAGATGTTTTCCGTGGCACAGGAACGTGCCAGGCTGCTGTGAGCTCTTGGTGTGGGCTGGGCCCTCTCCAACCTTTGAAAAGTTTCAGGTGCTTTCCATGTGCCATTTACAGTTTCCAGGATTGTGCCCCGATTTGAGGCCTCTCCTTTTACCACAGGAGGGATGTGAGTGGATGTGAGCAGGTCCCAGGGGAGCAGGAGTGCCCAGGCATGGTTGGACAGGGATGTTTGGGGCTCTGGAGGAGGCAAGGGGGGAATGAGCCACCCAGGGCTGCCCCCACATTCCCCCTTGGGTCCCCAGCCTGGAGAACTGGGTGTCTGTTGGAGGCACATTCCAGCCCATGCAAACAGCTTGCTGTCATCTGGGTTCAATCTAGGGATAAATGGGCTCCAGAAGTTTTGGAATATTTGTATAAGACCACAACGCTTCTTATCAAAACATTTCCCATTATTATTTTCCAGTCTTCCCTGCATCCCCAGCTACCTCCTCCTTCCCTTCGGTGCCCAGCCATGCCCCAGCCATTAGCAGTGCTATCATTTTTTCTCTCCATATGGGAAGCAGAGGAGAGCTTTCCTCTAAAGAGGGCAGCCCAAATCCTCCTGGGGCTCCCAACCCATCCTCCATCTGCGGTCACACAAGTGTTTCCTCCCGGGCATTATCCCTGGAAATGAAAGAATGTGAACACGCCAGGCTCATTTGTTTTGTGTGTTTAATTTCGGCGTAGGTTTGTGTAAGTACTTATCGTCTTCTCCTCGGGAGATAATCCAAGACAAATGTGCAGGCGAGAGGCAGCTTTAACAAATGGGGCTGCCTCCCGAAAACTCCGTGGAATAAATGGGGATGGAAGCGCAGCGCCAGAGCCCGGGAGAAGGGATGCTCCCAGGAAGCACAGAAAGTTATGAACACAGCTCAAATGAGCACGACCCCATCATCAATATTCATAGAGCCCAGACAAAACATTTCATGTTGGAGCTGCTCATAAATCAGAGGGAGGAGAAGGGGAAAAGGGAAGAGGTGAGGAGAAAGGGAAGGATAGAAAGGAAGGAATAGCTGGGGGACGAGGGGATGGTGAGGGGGGACTCGGCTCATTCAGGGTAACATCTGCTCGCTCTGAAGTGGAACCACCTGTTAGTTTAATAAACTGCACAATTAATTCATGTGGAAGGCAGGGAAAGCTATGTCTCATCAAAACCTTCCCTTTTAGCCTCTTCCTCCAAAAGCGAGCTGGGTAAAACTGCATGGCACCATCGCTTCCACAGGGAATGATGGAGAGTCCCCAGCGTGTCCCCACACAGCGCCTGTCATGGCTGGGAGCCAACAGAATCCCAGAATCCCTTAGGTTGGAAAAGCTCTTCAAGATCGAGTCCAACCATTCCCCCAGCAGTGCCACGACCACTAACCCATGTCCCCAAGTGCCACATCCACATGGCTGTTAAACCTCTCCAGGGATGGGGATTCCATCACTGCCCTGTTCCAGGCCTTGACAACCCTCTCCATGGAGAAATTTTCCCTAATATCCAACCTAAATCTCCCCTAGTGCAACTTGAGGTTGTTTCTTGTCCTTTGTTCCCTCAGAGAAGAGCCTGATCCCCACCTGGCTTCAACGTCCTTCAGATGGAGGGTGAGGATGACAGAGCATCTCTACAAGGAACCTCATCATCCTGAGCAGGCAAACAGGGGCTGCAAACCCCTGCTCAAACACATCCCAAAGGTTTGTCTCCAAAATCCTGCAGCGGCAGGGGAAAGGATTGTGCAGGAGAGGTTTTGCACCAGCCTCTTGCCAACCCGCTCTCCAGCACTTACCCATGTCAAAACACTTGAATTTTTCATTATCAAAAAAACCCCCCAAAACCCCAAAGGTTTTCAATAATCTATTTCAGGCATCTATTTTGGAACACGTCCAAAGGGCTCCTTCCTGCAAGTCCCCACCAGAGGAGGGCTCGGAGCCCCCGGGGGGTCCTGGGCCTTCCGAGCTCGCAGGATCGGGCTCCAATTAAGTGCAATGCTCTCCAGATTTGGTTCCCATTATTGTCTTCCTTTGGCATGACCGACCGGAGCACTCGAATTGGAAAGGCCCCAGAATCTTCAGTCTCCTAAAATATTTTCAATAATGTTGGGAGCAATTTTCTTTAGAGCATGTAAGGATTTCAGCGGAGGAGCCAACTTTCCCAGAGGAATGATCCAATTATGAGCACTGGATGCTCTTGTCAATCTCTCCCTCAGGGACGTAGAAAATCAAAATTATGATTTATTTTTTTGAATGTGACAGTGAGCGTAAAAGCAGAAATCTAAACCATGCCCTTATCTCCCCACGCACCCCCAGCTCCCTCTCTGATAAAGTCAGCTAAAAATACCCACTCGTTTTAGGCAGAACCTCCTGAAGTTCTGCTCTAATGACAGCACAGGCAGGACCCAGCCCTGGGAGCAGCTGAATGATGACTTTTTAATGGTGACCTTTGCATGTAAAAATTGAGTCAAAATTACTCCGCTTCTCGCTAATGCAACGAGGGAAATGTGGTTTGAACCCCGTGGTTTGTGCTCGGTGATGAAGCGGGGGAGAGGCACCAGCAGGCCCCCAAAAGCTAAAAATAGCTCCCACAGGGGGGCAGGGGAGGAGGGGGGGAGCGAATGAGGAGTTGGCTGTGCTTTTGCTCAGGATGCTGCGGGTGATGTCCCCAGGATGCTGATCACGGGCTGTGCCAGCAGGGATGGGACCGTGATGGGCAGCATGGGCCGTGCCAGCAGGGATGGGATCCCGATGGGCACCGTGGGCTGTGCCAGCAGGGATGGGATCCCGATGGGCACCGTGGGCTGTGCCAGCAGGGATGGGACCCCGATGGGCACCGTGGGCTGTGCCAGCAGGGATGGGACCCTGATGGGCAGCATGGGCCGTGCCAGCAGGGATGGGACCCTGATGGGCAGCATGGGCCGTGCCAGCAGGGATGGGACCCTGATGGGCACCATGGGCCGTGCCAGCAGGGATGGGATCCTGACAGGCACCGTGGGCTGTGCCAGCAGGGATGGGATCCTGATGGGCACCGTGGGCTGTGCCAGCAGGGATGGGACCCCGATGGGCACTATGGCTTGTGCCAGCAGGATGGGACCCCGATGGGCACTATGGATTGTGCCAGCAGGGATGGGATCCCGATGGGCACCATGGGCTGTGCCAGCAGGGATGGGACCCCAATGGGCACTATGGATTGTGCCAGCAGGATGGGACCCCGATGGGCACTATGGCTTGTGCCAGCAGGATGGGACCCCAATGGGCACTATGGATTGTGCCAGCAGGGATGGGATCCTGATGGGCACCATGTGCTGTGCCAGCAGAGATGGGATCCCAATGGGCACCATGGGCTGTGCCAGCAGAGATGGGATCCTGATGGGCACTGTGGGCCATTCTAACTAGGACAGGACCCCCATGGGCTCCCTTGCAT
This sequence comes from Promerops cafer, assembly GCA_013398275.1. NCBI lineage: Eukaryota > Metazoa > Chordata > Aves > Passeriformes > Nectariniidae > Promerops > Promerops cafer. The sequence goes on from VZSE01014621.1 coordinate 21,989, forward strand.
TCCAACACCCTGCAGCCCCCTGCTCCTGCCCAGCCAGCCCCCTGCGTGCCCCCTGTGTGGGTGCAGCCCTGGTGGGGTGCAGGGTGGGGTGCCGGGGTGCAGCTGTGCCGTGTGCCAGCCCCGCCGTGCCGGGCGCATTGTGCCGGGGAAGGAGCTGCCTTTGTCTGGCGGGCAGCAGGGGGCCTTTGTCCCCACGGGGCCGCCTGGCTCCCGGGGCTGGAACACCAAGATCAAGGCGTGGGCAGTGGGATGTGCAGCCACCCGCTCCCCCTTAGAAGTTGTTGTTGCTATGGGGTCTATTGTTGGCAGCTTTCCCCTGGTGCTTTACATCCGGCACCTTGCTTTTCACAGGGTGAACAATAATGCAAACTCTTTTTGCTCCTGGAGTTGCCTTTTCACAGTTTCCCCCCCTTTTGCAACCTATAATGAGTGATAACTCTAAGGAACAGCACAAGTCTTCGAGAGATTCCCCCCACCAGCTCACACCATGCTGCTCACTGGGTTATTCTGCCTGAGAAATTCAGGAAAATCTGCATATTTGGGGATGTATTAATTACTCAACGTGACATCTCTAACTGCAAAGACTGTCTCTGGCTAATGAAGCTGTCAGGGCAGGCTGCGTGCTGGTGTCGCCCTGCCGTGGGCGCTGGCCCATGGCCAGCACAGCTCCTGCTGTTCCCAGCCCCAGTCACCAATCCCAGCAGCACAGGAGCAGGATCCAGCCCTGGCTGCTCCCATCGTCACCACAACAGGTCCGTCCTCCAGCACTTCTGGATCACCTCAGCAAAAAATCCAGCTGGAAATCAAAACTGTTTGGTCCCATCTATTAATCCTTGAGGTTGAACCTGCAACAGGAGGAGCAGAGCTTTGATCCTTTCAGGGTGTGACCTCAGGCCCCTGCAGATCCTCTGTGTGCTCCTGCAGGGCTCTGGGGAAGACACACGGAATGAATTTGATATTGTCCCAGGGACAGGAGCAGGATCTGACACCCTCTGGGTGTCAGAGGGCAGAGGATGGGCAGGTCCCTGCACCAACACACCATTTCCCATGCCCTATGGCCAGGTTCCCATCCCCATTCCAGCAGTGGGGAAACATCCTGAGGAGCTGGTCCAGCTCCTGAGGAGCCTCCCCCTGGCAGTGCTCAACCCCAGGCTCCCATCCTCGGGAATCTGGCTTCCATGAAACCCATTGTAAGGGATGAATAACCCCACGTTCAGAGCAATTTTCCATGATGGGAGGTGATCTTTCCCACTGATACAGACTGGGCTCCCTCAGCTCAAACCCAAGTTGTAAAATTCCTTAAATGGAAATTGATATTCGTGTTTAAATAAATTATTTTATTGGTTTAAGAATTCCTAATGACGAGGAGCAGGAGGGCTGCTGGAGTGTGTGCCAGATCGTCTGCTTTCCTAATGACAAATGCTTGAATTAAAATAATTCTAATTAAATGGATGTCAAAAAAATGTTTCAGTTCAAAACACACTTCACAACCTCACATCACATCCTATCAGGCAGCAGAGCACATGACAAAACACAAAATAAACTGAGACCTTTAGGCAGAAACTCCTCAAAGAGCAGCAGTAATTCCCAGTTGGCTGTGCCGTGCTGCCGGCAGCCAGAGGGGTGGCAGGGCCAGGAGTCACCTGCACCAAACCAAAGCCACCTTTGGGGCTTTCATAACTCTGGCATCAAGTGACTTTGTAGGGCTTCAGCTCTCCTGCAGGAGATGGGAATCTTCACTCTCACCCAGCACATGCTTGTAGGGCTTCAGCTCTCCTGCAGGAGATGGGAATCTTCACTCTCACCCAGCACATGCGGAACCAGAGCCCAAGGTTTGCTCTCCTCCTACCCAAGGTGGTTTTAAGGGCTGGATTTGGATGATTTCTCCTTTGGAGTGGTGGTCTGGGATCATAGAATCATCAAATGGTTTGGGTTGGGAGGGACCTTAAAGCCCATCTTGTTCCACCCCCTGCCATGGGCAGGGACATCTTCCACCATCCCAGGTTGCTCCAAGTCAAGTCCAGCCTGGCCTTGGACACTTCCAGGGGTGGGGCAGACAGAGATTTTTGGGGCAATGGGTGCCCAGTGATGCAGGAGAAACATGGGAGCAAACTGCAGCCAGGTGCTTGGTGTGGTCAGGAGTGCTGCAGGAGGGGAAAGGGGGGGCATCAGCAGAGAGGACATCAGCAGAGAGGGACATCAGCAGCAGCAGCATCCCTGGGACAGCTCTGAACCCCACTCTCTGACCCCAAAGTGATGTAATAGGACTTGAGGCCATTTATCATTTTCTCCATCTGACTCTTTTAATTTCCCATCCCAGGAGTATTTCCAAGGGATCCCCAGCTCCTCAGGGCTGCAGGTGAACCTGGCAGGATCCCATGAGATCCCCCATCCTCTATCCCACATCCCACACAAGGCAAGGCCACTCGGCCAGCAGGGCCAAACGCTGTAATTGGATCTTAATTACACAACTCTGCGAGAGGTTATTTTTATTTCTTTGTTTGTTAATGCAATTATTTAGCTGCCCTATTTCAGCCTTGACCTTGCAGGAAGAGGGTATTTTCCAGTCAGCATAATGCTTTATCTTTGAAAGCTCCAATCAATAAGGATAATTAATGATGCCTGCTGCAATGATAGCCTCAGCAATCATTATCCCACATTAATCCCTGCAGTCAGCCTGGGGTCAAGGCCATCTAAATCATTCACCTGGGGGTGGAGAAATTCAAATAATTTACCCATTTAAATCCAAGCAAACAAATCCCACTGTATTTTTCGGAGCCGTTTGGAAGAGGCTGGAACCTGTTGAGGCTGTGGGTTTGCAGGAGCTGTGGATCCTCCCTGCAGGAATCCAGGTCCCCTGGTGGGGATGGCAGTGGGGACATGCCCCAGGGACATGCCACACATGCCACCAGTTTCTCCTCAAACTGGCAGGAGGATTCAGTGTGGGGATGGTCCCACTGCCGACGCAGCAGACCCCGGTCCCAAAACTGGGATCACCCGGTGTGGTTGTGCTGTGGGAGCACAAAGGGGGTTGTGCTCCTCTTGCAGGGACTAAATGTCTCTGCCACCAACCCCAGGAATGGGGGTTCGTCAGCCTTTAGTGCTGGTTTGTGCTGGAAACCCTTGGGACACCCAGAGAGGGGACAAGGCATCTCCAGGACACCTCTGAGAGGAGCAGAGGTCTCCCCCCAGGGTATTCCTGTCCCCCACCAGCCCCCCCAAACTCCAGCCCATGCCTGAGCTCCCAGGACAGCCACCTGCATGACCCCTGTTCACCCAACTGCTGCTGCTGCAGGTGTCCCCAACCCTACCGCCCATCCCACATCCCATTCCCAACCAGTATGGAGTGAGGGACTGGGAACTGGTATGAGCACAAACTGCAAACCCACTGATGTATTTTTCTTTCTTCAGCCTGCACTTGGCACGTTTATAATCTCTTAGGGACAGGGATGCACGGGGGACAGTATGGAAAGCCCAAGGAAAACCCTTGGCACGTTTCCTCTGGACTCTCGAGGCTGGGTCAGCTCCTGGGCCTGGCATTTTTTAACGTCCCCATCAGAGGGATGCAGCTTTTTGACATCTCTGTGCTAGGAGTGAAGATATCCCCTCTGTCTGCTCGTGCAAAAATCATTTTTGGGATACAGCCAGCACTGGGGTCGCATCCTGATACCTGCCTACGTAGTCAGCTGGGAGAATGCTGCATCCCTTTGACCCCAAGGTGAGGAGGAGGACAAGGATCCCATCCAGCCCCGGGTGCCAGTCCCAGCCAAAATACCCATCCGGTGCTGCTGGGCGGAAAGAGGCACCAAGGACTTTGTCAGGATATGGAAAAACCCACAAAGCCAAGCTGGTGCTATTATAGAACGGCTGCAGAGCCATGTCCTTGGCCAAAAACCGGCTTTGTTGATAATCGATACAGTTTTGCTGATCTAAAGCTGCCTCTGGTGGCTCTTGCAGGGCTGGGTTTTGCAGCTGGACGTGTGGCCTGCTGCGATGCCCACGGCAATGTCCACCACCATGTCCACCATGATGACCACAGCAATGCCCACCACGATGTCCTCCATGATCCCCACTGTGATTCCCACTGCAAACCCACCACAATTCCCACCATCATGACCATTGTGATGTCCACCATGATGACTGCAGCAATGTCCACCATGAAGTCCTCCATGATGCCCACCATGATTCCCACTGCAATGCCCACCATGATGTCCACCACGATGACCACAGCAATGTCCACCATGAAGTCCTCCATGATGCCCACCATGATTCCCACTGCAATGCCCACCATGATGTCCACCACGATGACCACAGCAATGTCCACCATGAAGTCCTCCATGATGCCCACCATGATTCCCACTCCAATGCCCACCACAATGCCCAGCATGATTCCCACTGGGATGTCCACCACCCTGCAGGACCAGCAGTGGAGAGGGATCTCAGGGATGTCCCTGTGTCCCCCCAGGGTCTCAGCCCAGCTCGGGGGCTTGATGGCCTCCAGTGGGTGAAGTTTGAGATGTGCCAGTGTTGAATCCCTCCATGGAAACAAAGGGACAATTTGGATTAGTTCTGATTTATAGCTCTGTTATGACCAAGTTTGTGTTTTCACCAAAGTCCTTCTCCCCCTGCCCCGAATTAATTCTGTATTAACAGCAGCATATAATTTATATGTGGACACATCCACATAGCCAATAAATTATGGCCTAACTCTATAATTCCACAGCTATAATTAATTACATTAAAGACCTCCATTTTAAGCCCACAATTAGATAACCCTGGGAGACAATCCCGTTAGCATTTTTAATAAATACTTGTGTTTGAAGCTGTTGAACAGAGCACCTGATAACTGATAGAGCAGTGTTAACATCTGTTCCATTATTTCCACAGGACGTTGCTTTAACGTAATGCTCCTCACATAAAATATGCATTTGTTCTTGACTGTCAAGTGCCTCTATTATTTTATTAAAAAGTCAAAAAAGAATATAATCAGACTTCATAATTTATGTGTGACATTTTCATTACAGAAAACTTTATGCAAAATTGAATTCTAAAATTTAATTTCCTGTGATGTTTAAATTACTTACTATCTGGCTCCTCTCCAAACATTGTGATCACTCCAGGCCCCATATGAATTCCATTAAGGATATGTTTAGCTGCTGCCAAAACGTATGGGGTATTTTTCTATGTAATTCCAAGAATATGCTCCTTAAATTTATTTTGTGCCAGTTTAAATAGTTTCTCTCATGCAGGAAAGAAACCCAAGACATTTTAACAACTGCCATGGCTTTTTTTGTTGTTGTTTCCCGTGGGATTTGATGCCCATTGTGGTTTTTTGGTCCCCTTAGCCAGAGGACAATTCCCAGCAGTCTGGGAGGACTGGATGGAGACCTGAGCTTTGAGGGTGCCCTGCTCACCACGTTCTCCGTGTGCACTGGAAATGAGCACATGCAAATGAGGTGTAATGAGTGTGTGGCTGAAGGAATATGGTCAGTGCTGCTTCAGTTCCCAAAGTCTGGGTTTTGTATTGCCCCTGCTCCATGCCATCTCCCTGGGATGTCTTCAGTATCCATATAAGAAAGAGAAAGCAAATCAGGGCCTGGAGAAGAGCAGGAATTGGGAATTGTGAGGGGCTTAATGGAACTTGAGGGGGGGAAGGACAGAACCCCTGAATCCCGGAATCACAGAACCCCTGAATCCCTGAATCCCAGAATCCCTGAATCACTGAATCCCTGAATCCCTGAATCACAGAACCCCTGAATCCCTGAATCACTGAATCCCTGAATCCCTGAATCACAGAACCCCAGAACCCCTGAATCCCTGAATCACAGAATCACAGAAGCACAGAAGCACAGAATCTCAGAATCACAGAATATCCCAATCTGGACCTACAAGGGTCAAGTCCAGCTTCTGGGCCTGGAGCAGTGGGGGGTGTGGGAGACCCCAAGGAGGGACAGGGGAATGCTCCAACCCCACCAAGAGCCACAGGGCGTGTGGAGTCACCTCCTCCCTGGTCCCATCACCACCAGGGGTGCTCAGGCCACGCATCTCAGCGTCTCCCAACTCCATCCCTCCCCCGGAGCAGTGTCCTCCAGCTGTGTCCATGCTTGTGGACAAATATTTGAGGAATGAACCAGGTGCCTCTGCCATCCCTGAGCTATCCCAGCTCTTCCTGGCAGCTCTTTCTAAAATCAATCTGCGTTTTGCATGGCCTCATCCACCTGGAGCCAAGGCACTCTCAGCGCTGGGATCAATACATCCTCCCGGCCCAGCGCTATCGGATTCGCTCGTTTGCTGAGCAGAACGCGTCAGTAAAACTCAGCCTGCTTGGGAAACATAGCCTGATCCCATGAATCTTCGGAGAAAGACAGGGAAAACCTTCAGGCGTGTTTTTGGAAACAATTCCAAAATTGTTGTTGCAGTAAGATTCCGATGTTTCACGTGCTGTGATGGATGGTGAGGCAGGAGTTCCCAAAATGAAGGTGGCTCTGCCAGATTCCTGCTTCCCTCCCTTTGCCTGGAACGTGTGAGCAGCAGGCACACCCTGATGCCTGTGTGTGCCTGTGGGAAGAGTGACTGGGAATGAAGAGATGCTGGGAAAAGGGGATGCTTGGACAGAGCCACGCCTGTGCCCTTCGCAGTCAGCTTTGGTGTGGATCAGGGAGCTGAGCATGGTGGTGAACATCCCAAGTCATCCCAGCATGTGCCAGGATGTCCCAGCAGATCCCAGTACATCCCAAGTCATCCCAGCATGTGCCAGGATGTCCCAGCAGATCCCAGTACATCCCAAGTCATCCCAGCATGTGCCAGGATGTCTCAGATCATCACAGTAAATCCAAGTTCATCCCAGCACATCCCAGCTGATCCCAGTAAATGCCAGGATGTCCCAGCAGATCCCAGTACATCCCAAGTCATCCCAGCATGTGCCAGGATGTCTCAGATCATCACAGTAAATCCGAGTTCATCCCAGCACATCCCAGCTGATCCCAGTAAATGCCAGGATGTCCCAGCTGATCCCAGCACATCCCAGCAGCCCCCAGTGTTCCCAGCTCATCCCAGCCCACTGTCTTTTTAGGGATGTTCAGGAAAGGCCTGAGCTCACTGACTCCAAGTCAGAGAGGAGAGGAGAGAAAATCCAAAAACCCCTCACCTGCTTGGATAGAGTGGGATTTTGCACATGCCAGGGGGTGGAATCCCTTCCCCAGGGACACGGTCCCTGCTCCCTGGCCACGTGCATCCCTCTGTGCCAGGGCTCCCTTTGGATCTGGGTGGGGGAGCGGGAGCAGGGCTGATGATGGGAAGAGGGACGGGCCCACTCCCAGCCTTCCCTGGGCACTGGGAGGCCAAACTGGTGAGTGGCAAGCTCCCAGTTGCTGTTGGGTTCCAGTAACCCGATCTGCCCGGGCCAGTTGCGAGCACAGAACCGATAAAGGATGCAGCCGGGCTGATGCCGAAGGAAGGCTGGGCAGGAATAGGATGACAGAGCAATATTGCAGGAGGTAGGATCCTGCTGAGTCTGGAAGTGCCTGATTTATTTATATTCAGCTAAACTGAAATATTCAGAAGGAGAAAATCTTCAAGCCGGACCCTTTCGCTGCCTCCTTTCAGAACAGAGGGATGTGTGTGGTGTTTGCCAGGGAATGATGCTCGCCCTGTGCCCCTTCCAGTGCCCAGCTCCCATTAATTCAGGCAGCACAACTCCAATATGAATTTTTTCTCTGATACCTTGTGGTTCACAGATTGAGTGACGACAAAATGAGGTGATTTATTACCAGTATATTAATTTATTTATTATTGAACACTTGATTAACCTGTACACTTTGCTGCCTGCTCATCTTTAGGGGTTTGTAGTAAAAGTGTTGAATTATTCCTGGGTGTGAGCTGCTACCTTCATAATTCACCTGTTAATTTTGTACCCCTTAAGCCCTTTGTTTAAGGGTTAAACACTAACGGAGGTAAAGCACATTCTCATTCTGGAGAGCTGCTTCCCTCAAAATCTGCTTCCCCATTCCAGTCTCAGCCCTCCTCATGTGAACAGATCATGCATTTATATGGAGTCCAGCATTTGTAGCCTATTTCCAACCTGGATCAGAACTGTTTAGGCAAACTGTAATAAATACGGAGAAGTGGGTATAGAGGGTGGTCACCATTCCTGTAGGCTGTTCATAAAATAGAATCACAAAATCTCCTGAGCTGGAAGGGGCCCCAAGAATCATCCAGTCCAACCCCTGGCCCTGCCCAGACCCCCCAAAACCCCCCCCTGGGCATCCCTGGCAGCGCTGTCCAAAAGCTCCTGGAGCTCTGGCAGCCTCAGGGCCGTGCCCATCCCCTGGGGAGCCTGGGCAGTGCCAGCACCCTCTGGGGGAAGAACCTTTCCCTAAAATCCAAACTAACCCGCCCCTGGTCCAGCTCCAGCCGTGCCCTGGCCCCTGGCCCTGTCACAGAGAGCAGAGATCGCTGCCTGACGTTGGCTGGCCAGTGCTGTTGGTGGGTGATGGACGTTTGACCCCAGTGAGAGGATGCTCCCTTGCAGGTGAAGCTTTCCACAGTCTGAGCTGCCCTTGGCCACCTTGGCAGCCAGCGCTGGTGCTGGGATGAGTTTTGGGGAGGATCTGGAGTTTTGGGGCAGAAAACTAGAGGGGAAAAAACGGTATCTCACAGCGCAGGCGGCAAAAATAGTATCGTGGGGAGGAGGGGGCTGTAATAAGAAACACGTTGGGCTGGAAATAACTTAATTCTGTCACAAACACCAGCTTAATGTATGCCCTTAAACTCGCAGCCATCTAGGTTTCCCTGCAACATCCGCCCGTATCGGGAGGATCTGCTCCATCCAGACACCGTGGTGCCTCGCGCCCGCGCTCGCAGCAGCTTTTAATGAGCATTTCTCTATTTATCTCATGTCACTGCTTCCCCAGCAGCCCCGTGCCCGGCCTGGCCAGTAAAAGCCATTATCTCTATTATGCTGCCGATAGCCCATCGCCGGGATTGCTGTTCCCTAATTGCTGGAGCACCCTCCTCCTCCTCCTCCTCCTCCTCCTCCTCTCCTCCCCATCTCNTCCTCCTCCTCCTCGTCCTCCTCCTCCTCCTCCTCCTCCTCCCGCTGATAGATTACCCCGGGCTAACGGCCCCGGAGCCCGTTCCCCAGCGCCAGCCGAGACCTAGCTATTGGGCTCTGCTCTCAGGAATAAATCCTAACCTATCAATATATAATAGGGCTAAATAATCAACAGCTCGAGACGTTGTCTGCTCCGGGAGGGCTCCGCCGCGCCGGGCAGTTTTTATCGGCTATAATTAGCAGCAGGCAGAGCCTGTGCCTGGCCAGGCTGTGCAGGAACGAGGACAGGTTTTATGCACGTTCAAACATGATTTAATCGGCTGCTCTGCCTGTCTCGATAATGTGCAGGGGTGTAAAAAAGTCCAGCTGGCCTGGGAACGTGTGGGAAACATAAATCCTGAGGCGGGCGGCTCTGGAGGGAGCTCTGCCCTCGCCGCTGCAGAGGTGCCTTATTCCTGATAGCAGCGGAGCCGCCGTGGGAGAAATCCGGGGAGAGGATTTGGACGGGGCTTGGAGCAGCCCGGGCGAGCGGAAGGTGTCCCTGCCCATGGCCGGGGGTGGGGCTGGATGGGCTTTAAGGTCCCTTCCCAAGCAAAGCTCTCAATGACTCTGTGATTCCAAGATTCCCTGATTCTGTGCTCAGCCTGGGGGCTTTGATAGGAGGGGCTTTGGGTCCACTTTAGGAGGGGCTTTGCAGCCAAGAGCAGAGGATGCTGCTGGAAAACGCTCCCAGCCAAATCCGCTTGGGTAAAGTAGCTGTGCACCAGCCACAGGAGGGGAGGAAGGGAAGGTGCCCCAAAACAAGGCAGTAAAACTATAAAGTTAATGAGGAACCCGTGTCCTTTTTTACAGTATCACCCTTTACAACCCCCTCCTCGGGAGCCAGGCTTTCAGGGGAGCACAGCAAACGCTGTAAAATGGATGTTTAATGTAGCTGGGGGCCAAGAAAAACATTGTATAATTGCAGTAAGCAGCTTGCTAAGTAAAGTGATAGCTTTTAAAGGATGAAATACAGCGTGGGTTCGCAGGGCTGCACAGGCTCCAGCCTCAGATTGCCTCAATAACATTTTCCTTCCACTTCCAAACGTATCTCAGAGAAGATTTGGGAGGAACATCTCTGGCTTTGGAGCTCAGCTGCTGGCTAGGTCTGCTCTGAGAATAAATGACCTGGGACTGTCCGTCCTCGCCCCACTCACACCAAGTTGGTTTGATTTTCATCCTTTTATGCAAACAGGATCTGTCCCACTGTGTCCCAGCAGGGCCGGCAGGGCACTGGGGCACCGAGGGGTGCTCCCCTTGGACAACCACCCTGGCTGCACCCACACTTCAGTTTGGCTCCTGGGGGTTCCATGGGCCCCCGGCGCCTCCCAGCCCATCCCAGCCCCACCAAGACCACAGTTCCAGTGCTTCCAGCCTGTGTGATGTGGTTTGGGCTGGGTTTCTGAGGAAAAGGGGCACAGGGAGAGGGATTTCAGTTTGGCTCCTTGGTGGAGTTAAAGTTTTCTTTGTCTCCCAACACTCCAGGCTGGCGTTTGCTGTTCAGCCCTTGTAAATTCAAATTAAAGGACACCTATGGCTTGGCTGTGGTTTCTAACACAGAATTTAATCTGTTGTGTGTAATCTGTGTCCTCAGGAGATGGGAAGGTGAGGGCACTGCTCAGGACTCGTGGTGTCTGTGGTGCATTTTCCTCCTCTGGCCCAGTTGTCCCCTGGTTCCTGTCACCACTGGGAGCCACGATGCCCAACCTGGGCCATTCCCCAGGGTCTGCAACTTCTGCAGGAAAAGCTGCTCCTTTTTCATCTGATATCTCCTATTCAAAGGTGATGAGGGTGTCACTGGTAAGCTCAGTGAAGTGAGGGGCTGAGCCTTTCTGGTGGCAATCAGGAGATGGTACCACTGCAGAGAGCTGTGACCAAAGCACAGTCTGGTATTACAGTCACAATACTCTCAATTTGGGCAGAAAAAGCGAGATTCAAGCACAAAATACCCTCCTTGGCTCCTAATTCTGGGGCCTGTTCAAGCTGAGAGTGAACCCACGCACCTCTGCTTTCTGTATGTGCACATAATGGGAAATTTCATCAGCTGCAATATTCCCGAAGACAGGACTCGTGAGATATATCACATGTAAATGGACACATCATCTGAGCAAGGCCCCATTCATCAATAGCACTTGGAAATGCAGTGGAAGATCTGATGGGATTATGTAGATCTCAACTATCCATGGGTGAATGAAATTGGGTAACCTTAGCAACCCCAGGTACGCTTGTGCAGCTATGAATCAAACGTCAGCCCGATGAGCTCTGCGCAAAATAAAGAAATAATTCTTTGAAATATTCATAACAGGCTGCAGAGTATTATTTTATCAGGCTCTGCCTATTATGCATTTTGGAAGCCAGGTTTTAAAAGAACCAACATTAGCATTTACATCCCCCACGCTGGCATAAATGCTTATAAATAAACCCAAGATGAAACACAACCAGCAACTGCAGCAGACCAGGGCTCCTCTTCCTGCTGGTGGGAAGGGCATCTCCCACCAAGCAAATATTCCAGCTGGAGGAACAGCACAGAGGATGGGTTATCCACAAAGGTTTGGAACAGCACCTCCCATGATCAGGTTGGATAAAAACAAAAGTTGTACACTGTCCTTTCACTTGTGTTAAATTCATCAGGCTGCTTTAATGCCAGGAAGAAAAAAGGTGGGAAAAGATGAAAGTCTCCCTTAAAAGTTGATGAAGTCAAGAAAACTTATGGTTTGGGGTACTTTTCACTCAGTTGTGCATATGTATTTTGGATGTCCAAAAGATAGCTTAAATATATGCTGTATCTTCATTTTAAAATACATAATTACATCTGAATTTGCAGAGAATTCCATATGCCTCTGCCCTTGGCTCATGTTCAGCTCCAGAGAACATTCAGGCACGTGCCAGCTTTGGTCTCCTCCACACTGAAGCACTGAAGTTTTTGAAGTTCCCCGATTTTTCCCACATGGAAAGCCTTCCTTTATCCCTGGCATTTCTTGGAGACTGTAGTTCTCAGCAAGCAAATTTATTTTTAATTAATTAATGGCCACTGCAGTGACCCGCAGCAGTTAGGATCACCCACTCCAGGACAAGCAACCTCTGAGCAACCTGGTCTAGTGGAAGGTTATATGATCCTGAAGGTCCCTTCCAACCCAAACTGTTCTGGGATTCCATCACAAGGAAAAGATGGGGCATGTCTGGGATGCTCAGACACCTCCAAGCTGCTTCCTCCACCTTGGGGCTCCCTGCAGATGTTCTAAGGTTCATCTATGGCAGAATCACAGAATCCTACATTGGGTTGGGTTGGAAGGGACCTTAAAAATCAAACAGTTCCAAGCCTAAAGCTGAAACAAGGTAGCTGAAGTTTTCCTTACAGCCTGAACACCAGAAGTTATGTCGATAATTGAGAATCTCACTTTTCCTTCAAAATAATTCCTCATACTTGTGGTCAGTGAAAAACCCCAAATATATTTGACTCTTGGGCTCCAGTTCCCTCTTGCTTTCCAGGTCCCGAGCACTGGAGAAATCAGATTACATCTCCCCAGTCTTCTCAGCACCACGTGGCCTGTGGAGGGCTCCAATTTCAGACCCGGGAACCACCCATTTATTTATTTTATGGTGCTTTAACCCACCCTCACACTTAACAGGCTGGCAAGCTCTGCGCTCTGTTTCTTGATTTCCCAAACAGCTCTTAAAGAATTAGTGTTTCCATAAATGCTTCTCGTTCCCATTAAACATTTTGGGTGGTGCTGAAGAGCTCAGCAGGGAAACCACCCTGAGAATTGCAGCAGCAGCTCTGGAGCTGCAGCCTTGTTTGTGCCAAATCACCTCCTCCGATGGCTCTCCCAAACGAGCTGGATTAATTGTTCAGGACCTATAGCACATGCTTCAGTGAAAATAAATTACTTTATTTCTGTTACACCACCAGTGGCTGTGTAACTTAATTTCATTAGCTCAAACCTGTTGAGAGTGTTCAGATTTCCATGGCAGGACGCACTCAAAATGAAAAGACGCCTTCGATTCCCAATTAACAGAATCGCTCCCTTTCAACTGAAATGAATGTTATTGAAACCAATTAGCATAGACTGGAAAATCTCTCATTAATGAGGGGAGTGTGGGTGAGTAAACAGCAATGAAAAGATGAAATTAGAGAAGAGGCTCTTCTTGTTGGCCTGAATAATTACATGCTTAGTTGCCTAATTGTCTGGTGAAAAGCCTCGCCGTGCTGGTAACAGATTGCCGTGTTCATTAGGCTGCAAAAGGCCACCTGCTGCTGAGGCTCATTTTCCTGCAGTCTATATCCACGTGTTGCTCCCCAGGGACTGCTATTTGGACACAACACTGGCTGTGAAAAGCAAATGAGCTTGCCAATATGCTGCAATATTGTGTCCTTTATGCCAAGATACAGAAGCTTAATATGTCAAATATAATGAATAAAACCAACAGCGATAACGAAGTTTATGAGGAGAGTGACCTTCCAACACGGCCTGGTGCAGGAGGGCAGGGCCCTCCATGCAGATGCTCCTGCCTGGCCTGGACTGCTCCGAATTACGGAGCACAAAAGAGAAATTACAACCGCCACCCCTTAGACAATGGCAGAAGGGAAGCCCACAATGGCAACTGGTAAAATTGGAAACAAATGTGAAATTCCGAGCGCTAAGAAGGGCTCACGAAGCCCGGCATTGTTCCGATTTGCTCCGCTGTGGCAATAAACATCAAAGGCAGGAGGCCTCTGCTCCAGCTCTGCCTCAGATCATTCCGTGTCTTATAATTGTTGGGTTTATGGGGCTTTTAAGCCAGGCTTTATTGCACGGTGCTGTTGGCAGGCAGGCGTCACCCTGGGCATGGAGTCGACGGGTTCTTGCTGCTCCGTGAGCCCCGGCACGTGCTGAGAGTCTGACCTGCCAAGGGTGGGATGGAGGCATGGGGCCTGCTGGAGATGTGGGATGCTGCAGCAGCGTCCGGAGAAGGGAATGGAGCTGGGGAAGGGTCTGGAGCTGGGGGGGCTCAGCCTGGAGAAAAGGAGGCTCAGGAGGGACCTTCTGGCTCTCCACAGCTCCCTGACAGGAGGGGGCAGCTGGGTGAGGGTTGGTCTCTTTCCCAAAGAACAAGTGAAAACAGCCTCAAGTTACACCAGAGGAGATTTAGGTTGGATACTGGGAAAATTTCTTCATGGAAAATGTTGTCCAGCCCTGGCACAGCTGCCCAGAGCAGTGGTGGAATTTCCTGTAAGGATTTAAATTTAATTTAATCCCTGTAAGGATTTAAAAACTGTGTGGATGTGGCACTTGGGGACATGGTCATTGGTGGCCTTGGCAGTGCTGGGGGATGGTCTGAGGGTGTTTCCAAATTAACAACTCCATGATTCCATAATTCCATGTCATGCACTGAGCAGGAGGAATTGCTGGGTACAGCAGGTTGGTTCATTGTCACCAGCAAAGAAATCAGGGATGTGTGGATCTGAGTATGGATATGGGTATTGATGTACACATTGGAGGGTATTATACTACTGCAACTACTACTAACAAACAGCTAAGGTAACTAATACTAATTGCATTGGGAGAGGACTGGCTGTTCCCTGCTGTCCCCTGTGTGGGGGACAGGATCTGTGTCCCTGGCAGCATTCCCAGGACCACACTGGGTGAAGAGCAGCCCTGTTGCCACTTCACAGCACAAAACTTCTTCCTCCTCCAAGTTAAAATACTCCGTGCCAGCAGTTTGAGCCCCTCACGATGGTGGCACATCCTGTGATACCACACAGAGCAGCCCCCATTGTCCCCACCCGTGACCGAGGCTGCATCCACGTGGGTTAAATGCAAAGGCTCCCGTCACTCCCAGCTGAAGGCTCGGGTGACCATGGGCAAACAAACGCTGCTGCTTTGCCAGGTTTTTGATTGCTTTTTGTGGAGAGGGGAGCGTGGAATGAGCCCCCTCCTTAATGCAAAGAATGAGAAGATGTGATTGAGAAATGTTTTTATTGTTGGAAAGCAAGGATGATGTGCCTGGCAGGGAGCAGGAACACTGCAGTGGCCCAGGTGGCTTTCAGGGGAGCACTGGGAATGTGGTTCCAGTGGTGGAGCCTTGCACGGGGCACTTCCCAATGTCCGCCCCACCAACGGGTCATTTTTAGGGTTTGCTGTAGCAAAGTCTCCTTCCCTGACCATAATCATGGCCTTTATTTAACTCAATAAATTGCAGCACATGGATTTCACCTCAGCTAGCCATCAAGTCTCCATTAAAATGCCTCTGGAATAGCTGCTGGTATTTCCAGGTGTGGAAGCAGGCCCTGATACCAGGAGCAAGGCCTGTCCAGAGGGAGGGCACAAACAGGCCCTTCCCACCAGGGTGTGCACAATCCACTGCTTTCTCTGGAAATCCAGGGGATTAATGAGCACAAAAAACACAAAAAACACACAAAACACACAAATCCTGCTCTGAACCTGGTCAGGAATTGCTGTTTGGCTCTCGACAAACAAAACTTTCTGGGGCCTGCAGGCCCAACTCCCACGAAAATGGTGGATTTGCACCTGTTCTCCCTCAGCTGTGGGGGCTGAGCAGTGACCCCAGCCAAAGCTTTGAGACCATTCCAGGGGTGTCACAGCAAACAGAGTCCCCTCCACCTGTGGACAGGGACCCCCTAAAGCCACCTCCATCCCACACAGCTGGAAGGGGATGTGGTTCAGCAAAGCCAGGAGGCCTCACACCGGTCTCCCCTCAGCAGTTACCACCACAAAAAACATTTATGGCTGTGCCCGAGGCCGTGTGCCCACCTGAGCCACGGCTCTGTGTCACATCCCAAAACAAAATTACAGTTCTGAATGATTTTTACAGCTCTCTCAGGTTTTATTCCATGAAAAACCCCATGCGATTACATTATTTAGGCCACTTGCCAACTGGTTAAATATAATTGACTAAATTAATTACTAAGATCAGTTTTACAGCAGATTAGGATAATTTATTGGGCAGTTTGTTGTTTTCCTAATAGTCCCACCTGATTGATGGAGAGGCTTGGCTATAAATGATTTTTTATGACCGAGAACAGCAAACACAAACTTAATCAGGTGTTCCACTCTGGATTGAGGAAAGCCTGTGTAACTTGGATAACGTGCAGGTATAATTCTTTGGAATGCCTGGGACAATTTTGAGTGATTAAAGGGGGAAAAACTAAGAGAGAGACATTTGTGTGCAGCAGCTGGTTTGGGGGGCAGCCCCAGCTCACCTCTGCTGAGCTCTGGGGTGATGGGGATGTAGATGAGAGCTCAGCCTCGGGGTTCACCCCGCAGTCCTTCTGTACTGCCCATATGGGGATAAACTGGCACCTCTGGAGACTCCCTCTCTCTGTCCAACACATCTTTGGGCCAAAAGTTATTGTTAGTGACAAATCAATAGCAGAAAATTGAGAAACAACGACCCGAATTTAATTAAGAAGTTCAAAAAAAGAGCAAAGCCTCTCTGGGTGTGCAGCAGCAGGTTCAGAGATCCCCTCTCTCAGAAAGGTACCACCTGCAGGGGGTGAGGCACAGGATGTTAATTTGATTGCACTGACTCCTTTTCATGCAAAGAGTGAATTGTTTTCAGACTGCTGATGATTAATGTGGTTATTGATTAGTTGATCAATAAGGCCATGGTGTCTAATTATTGATAATCCTTCCCCAAATGAAAGATCGAGTGTAAGGAGTGCTACTTACAGAGCTCAAAATATAAAGTGATTCAGTGTGAAGCCTGGTAATTGAAAGTCAAACTAATTCCATAAATTAAATCACAGCAATCCATAACATTTACCTGATAAATCCTTTGGAAAGCTTTATTTAACTCTCAGTGCTCATTGAGGAATTGGAGGCTCCCAGGAAAGTGTCTGAAAGCCTGGGTTTGAGGTGCCTTTTATTAATACAAAAGTATCATTTAATATCAATGTGTATAATAATGACACTACTTGGAAATGTCTGATCTCACAGCTGTAACTGAATATATTTTGCTACAACTTTTTGCTACAACAGTTTATTTTGGAAATTTAAGGATACTGGTTCCAGTCACACCAGTGTACACCAAATTGTTTTCCAAACTTCCCCTCTAAGCCCTTTCCCTGCCAACCATTTATTTCGTAATTAGATGGGGGAAAACAACCTCATTGCTTTTCCCTGACAGCCCCTGCAAGACTTTTTAGGTACTTGGAAGAAACAGAAATAAAACCTGGAAGATGTGATCCTCTATTTTATAAGTAAAATGGACCAATTAAAATCTCAACTGTTTAGGCACCGAATTCATCCCCACAGTATCCTCTGGAGCTGTAATATCCAATAATCTAACTAAAGCAATTTTAAGTGACTCTAATCAGATAATCCTAAAAATATCCCACTCGTCAGTGTCTGAGAATGACCAGGATTAGGACATCCAAGGCACTGGGCAGAGTGGACTCTCCACAGTTTCAGCCCAGCCACGGCAGTGATTTTCCGTGGCTCCCTGAGCACACGGATCTGCTCTGAGCTGGGCTGTGCCAGCCCTTCAGAAGTTTTCATTTTGCTCCTGTCACGCTGCCCCTCCTGAACAAGCCTCAATTTGCTGTTGGTTCCTAATGTGATGTTATAGCTTTGGCCAAAATTGCATTTCAGGAGCTGAAATAACAGGAGGCGTCCGTGCCGGAGCGGGGGATTTATGAATCCTCATTAGAGGCTCCCCACACCCCAAACCAACTCATGCAAATCCTGGAACACCTGAGAGGCGTCTCCGTGGGCTATGAAGGAATCTGTGTGTCAGACAAATCACACTGGACACCAACAAAGCCTTCCCTTAGTGCCAGCTGTCACTTCTCCACGAGCAGCACCCACGGCACTTCCCTGCTTTTCTCCTGATTCATCTTTGCTCTAAACATTCCACCACCACTTGCAGGAACTGCTCCTGTTTGGGAACAATCCTCAGGATTTCCCAAAGTTCCTGATTTCTGACCCCTCAGCCTGGGCACAGATCATGGAGTCTCACCCAGATATTTTTTTCTGGATGTTTAAGTCTGTCCCAGATTTCCAGGGCTGAACTGAAGCACTCACAAGCTCATTCCTCTTGCCCAGGAGAGCTGATTTCTGGATGTTTAATTCCTGATGGAAGAGTTGAACAGATCTCCAGAAAGTCTTTCCAGTTTCTAAGTAGCAGGAAGGGATTTAAGCTTGTCTATCTGTATTTTATCCTCCCTTTTTGTCACCTTTGTAGGGAGCAATTCATGACTCCTGCGTTAATATCCAGTACAATTAAAAGTGTCCCATCGTCGTGAGGAGCCCAGCAGTGGGTCTGTGGTGGTCTCTGCCTTCAGGGCATGGAGGAGGTGATGGAGCAGCCCCAGCCTGGAGCTCTTTTGGCTCTGACCCCACTCAGGGGGCTCTCCCCTCTCCCCTGACATTGGGCAGAGGGAAAAGCTGGGACTTTTAAATATAAATATAAATATAAAAATCAAGATGCCCTTTTCCCCAGGACCAATTTCCCAGGGCTGTCCTGGGATGGCCAGGCCCTCCAGCCCTGCACATCCAAGTGCTGAACACGTTGGCTGTAAAGACACTAAGAAAAATAAAATAAACCCAGAAGGTTCCTCAGCTTTTACCAAGGGATTCGTGAGGATATTGCAAAGCTCCATCCCCTGAGGCACATCTGTGCTGACGCTGGGCAGTGGGGAGAGTGATGGGCACCTGCTGGAAGGCCATGGATGCCCATCTGAGCATGGGAGATGTTTCAAAGTGAGGGATGAGGAATTTGGATATATTCAAATGCTCTGCCAGGTCTTGGGCTGCATCTCTGCCCAGCCCAGTTATGGGAGCTGCAGTTGTTCTTTTGCCCTCTCCAATTTTTTCTCCCAGGGGAAAGGAAGGAAAAGAAGACAAAATAAACAAAACTATCTTTTTTAAAGAAAGAGGTTTCTCTTTTAAAATCTAAGCATTGGAAGAACATTTTGGAAAAGCCATTCATTAGGAATTTGTGTTAAATACAATGTAATGATCCCCAAATGACAGCAGTGATTTGGTTCTAAAAATTGCCCCATATTTAATAACAGCATAAATCACCTGTAAAAGATTCTTCACACCAAGTGAAACTGCTTTACATACATAAACCCCATAATTTGTTTTTATTGAAAAGATTCCGACAGTTGAAGGTTATTTATGTTTTTAATTTGTCTGCACTACTAAATAACTCCCTCCTCAGTGTGCAGCCCTGTGGGAAGCCTTGGATGGGTAGGGCAGGGGGAGGCAGGGCTGGCTGTGGATTCTGGCTCTTTTTGGGGTGAACACATTGCACAAAACACCTTTGCCCTGAGCTGGGACACCCCACAGCCCGGGGTGCAACAGATCCCTCATGGGTATGGAAATATGCCATAAAGTCTTTGCAGTTCCCCACCAAAGCCCCAGCTCCAGCTTATTCTAAGCTCTTTTACACCATCATTACTCCTGGAGCAAACCAAAAAATTTGTGTCCCTGAGAGACAAAATAAAAGAAATGGGTGCCATTTAAATATCAGCTGGGAAGTTGTCCTGAAACAACATTGTCTGTCCTTGGGGGGCTGAGGGTGGGGACCGGGCTTGGAGCAGCCCTTGCTGGCAGGTCCCACCATGGGCTGGGGAAGCTGGTGGCGCCCCTCGCTGATGCTGGCCCCTGGCATGGCTGCAGAAGGGACAGCGCCCCAGAGCCACCCGTGCGGGACCCGGGCCGTGCTGGGTGCTGCTGCCCGGCACAATCCTGTGCCGGGAGCTCTGCGATGAGCGGGGAGGCGGGAGCAGATGAGCCCCTGTGGGTCCTCCAGCCTAACCCAGCGTTGATTCCAGGGTTCCCGCAGGGCAGGGACCATGGGATGGGACAGGATTGGAGTCTGGGGTTTCTCCTGAAGAGTGAAATGTCTGATTTCACTGTGAGAAACCCTCGGTCAGTGCCCCTTGCCCAGGGAGCAGCGCTGTCCCCACGGGAGCATCAGCAGGGCACAGACACGCCGTGCCCCCTCCCAGCTGCCCGATCCCGTTAGGGCCGGGGGAGCCGGACAATGGGGTTTGGCAGTGCCAGCACCTTGTCCCGGCGCTGTCGCGCTGCCGGCACGCGGCACTGGCAGCTGTGACAGCCTGATTTAATCTGCGGGAGCCTCGCTGCCTCCGACCACTGCGCCGAGTCATTAACCTTGACTCGCATAATTGAATTCAAGGTTGATTGCCTGTGACCCTCCTCGGCGAGGTCCTCCAAATGTACATATTCATTATGAGGCGCGGGGCTAAATGGATTGCACAGGGAAAGCTGTAGCAATCAGCCTGCTTGGTATGCGAGGGGCGAGGAGGGCACTAATTGCATGTTAGAGCTGAGGATTAGATTATGAAAAGAGTGAGAAAATGAAGATAGATCCCTGTGACACTGTCAGATTAAGGGCAGCCATGCACAGGAATATGACATTGAAAATTTACAGGACCGTTAAAGGAAAGAAGATTTGAAAGGGGGTGGTGGGTGTTGGTTTGTTTTTTAAAATTTTTTTTAAATTCCCATCTATTTGCTCAGTTAGGAGCTATTTAAAAGCACAAGCTGACAAATGTGTATTTTGAATCTCACTGAATTAATGCTTGAGTGGTTTTGATGTCTCCAATGGTTGCTGTAAGGAAGAACATTTTGAACATTTAGCCCCACAGCACCTACTTGTTGTTTAATACCACCCTGAGCGACCTGCTGTGGGGAAGGTGTCCCTGCCCATGGCAGGAGTGCAACTGGCTGAGCTTTCCAAACCATTCCATGATGATTCTGTGATTGAAGTTGTCCATTCAGGGCCACCACTGTGCAAACACCCGATGACCCGTGGTGTGACGGGCCCAGGACGCTCTGGGAATCCAGCAAAGCCCACCTTGGGAAGGGGGAAGTGTCTGAGCCCCCAGAGCTTTGCCTTGTCCTGATCCCAGACGGGGTTCCCAGAGTCAAACCTGGCTCTGCCCAGCCCCAGAGGGAATGGGGTGGGGGAAGGTGGCCACGAGCAATCTTTGGGTTCGCACTGATGTCGTTGTGATAGCTGGGGAAGGATTTTCCCATGTTTTGCTGCAACTCCAACCAGATGGGATTTTTTTCTTGAATTAAATGAAAGTTAAGTACAAAAACATTTTGCCCACAGGGAATTCAGATTCTCAATGTGCTTTTAATAACTGTTTGTAAAACATTTAGGAAAATCTATGGCAACATGTTTGAGGGGAGGGGGAAAATCAAATTATTCTTGCCTGAGGATGTTATTCTGGTATCTAAACTTTATGAATCATCCTGTGTGGCCCAATTTCTAGGCAGTTACACTGTGGAACAGAATGGAAGTGTCTGAATTTAATCCATGTAAAAATTTTTAATAAAGATGTTAATCACAGCCATTGGCTGAAAATCTGTTAAGGACTTTATACTAATCTAGATGTCCAAACTTCTGCAGTCTAATAAAGCTTTAAAAGCCCAGTTCAAATTGATGTTCTTGTTAGAATTGATTGCAGTGGGTAGGCCCCAATTTCAGGCCACCTCTCTAAGCCTGCTCTTGTGTTAAAATCAGGCTTAAAATCACAGAATGGTTTGGTTTGGGAGGGACTTAAAGCTCTTTTCGTTCTACCCCTGTGCCATGAGCAGGGACACCTTCCACTATCCCAGGTTGCTCCAAGCTCTGTCCAGCCTGGCCTTGAACACTTCAATCTGCCATAAAAAGTGTGTTTAACTCCAACATTTCTAGAGGTGGAAGCTGAACATCAAAATCCCAATCCAAATGTTTTCCCAGCATCACAGCGGTTGTTGTTAAATAGAGAAATTCAGGTTGCAAATGGGGCAAAAGCTGATGCAGGTTTTTATCCCAGTCCTACAAAAGGAGGTTTTTGGGAAGCTTTTCCCTGCTATTCCCAGTTCTTGGCATTCCAGGTGTCAGGGGAGGCTGTGAGCACCTATTGATGGAAGGACCAGGCAGAAAGCACCCAAACGCCTTCACACAGATGCAACCTGTGCCTTTCCCTGGCAGCAATCTCACCTCTTATGCAAAAAACCCTCTTTATGCACAACAAACAAATCCTGGAAAGCTGCAAACAGCGTGCAGAGCTCCTGAGATCTCTCAGCTTCCCCTCATCATGGAGCAGATCTCTTCAGCCAGGCTCCAGGTCTCTCCCTGCTCAGGGCACATGTCCTTCAGCCACCTCTCCAGAACAGCAACTCCATTAATTTGATTAAATTCCCAGTGTCCAGACCTTGTGGTGTTTAATAACAACGGGATCGGAGGTGGCAGCACATCCCAAAAATATCAGCCTTGTGAATTGCTGGGGTTTTGGGGTTCTGATGAGTTGAGGACATCATTAATGGGATAACTTTGCGTTTTCCATCGGAGGGCTCTGTCCTGAAAGAAGGGCTTCTCGCTAAATGATCTGTCAGGACCACTGCTGGGTGGGTATGACCAGAATTTTTATGTCCCGCTCATTAAATTACCACGGGGTATGACTTTCTAGGCACTGAAAGTCAAGGGAAATGGTTGCTGACTGACAATCCAGGATTGCAGGTTACCAACAGCTGCCTCAAGTTGAGTAAGACTGACAAATGACTGCTCCTTGCACAGGCCTGTAATAAAATTACCCTGCGACGTGGGGGTGTCTGTGCGGGAGGATGGTGGCACCCACAGAAGGAAAAAAGAGTCGTTTGTTCACGGGGGGGAAAGGATGAAGTTTCTCAAGTGCTCAGATTCACCAGCAGCACGTTGCTCTGTGGAGTTACAGGCAGGCAATGAGACAGCTAAAATCCATTTGTCTCCAAAAATCCCTTTGATTTGTTTCAATTTATGAATGAGCTGCAGAGAGCAAGGCAAGTGCCCAAGGAATGTAAATGAAGTGGCTCTGCCATGCTCTGTGAAAAAGGCCCCCAGACATCTGATGAAGGAAATTTTCTGTGAGGAAAACCCGGTTTGTTGGCATTTTGTGAATCCTAAAAATACCCCAAGACAAATAGTCTAACTCACTACTGCTGAAATTTCATTTACTTACCAACCACACTAATGAGGCACTGCAGAGGGACTTCTAATTAGATCCACTTTATTTCTGTCACTGAAATTAATTTATTTGCTTCAGCTCCTAGAACTAGTTTGATATTATCCTGATTTTTAAGCTAGACTGTATAAAGCTGGGGCTGGCTCTGATATTTACACCCTCCTCACCCGAGGCTGGAAGTGCAGGCTTTGCTGCTGGGTTTGTCCCAACCAGGAGCTCTTTCTCAGCAGCTTTGGAGCATCCCTGTGCTGAGCAGGAGACAGGGGAGCTGCAGCCCTGGGCTGGCTGTCCCCAGAGCCCCGGGCAGGGCTCTAAGTAAGCACTAAAGCAGCAATATTGTGCCACTTGGCGATTTCCTGCCTCATGCATATTCAAAGAGGGAAGAGGCTGCATGCATAATTCATCAGCCATTACAATTGCATTATACTATTTATACTATTACTTCGGGAGCTGTTTAAATTAAGGGTTACAAATGGCTCGTTTGTTTTCCGCTGCTCTGGCAAGAGGGTTCAGCCCCTCCAAGCTGCTGGGAGGGCTCTGGCCAGGGCCGGGGGCACAGAGGGGTCCCCAGCCAGGGCACCCCGGAACTTTGCAAACTTTTTGTCCCACTGGGATTTGATTTTTAAAATTGATGGCGCCCCTTGTGTGAAAGCCCAGCCCCAGGGTCCAGGAGAAGCTTGGTTGGGACACTGGGAATGCTGAATAAATCACAGCTGTGACAGTGGCATGGCTTGAAATCCTCTTCACACCCCAGTAAAACTCAGAGAAACATGGGAAACCCTCAGCTGGTAACTAATTGTCAACTAACTGCTAAACCCCAGGTCTGGCTGCACAGATTATGACTCTTGGTGCCTTTCCAAGCATTATTTTATTAATATGAATAATATATTAACTATTGAACAGTCTGGACTGCATCCAAACCACTCTGTTGTAAGTGCTTTGCTAAGACTTACCAAGGATATTTACTTCTCTAAACAACAGACAGCATTTGTATCGGTTTTGGTTTTATTATTGTTTTACTAAATAGTTATGAGAGCACCAAGAGGGGGATCTGAAGATTTTTAAAACGATTTGAAAGATAGTCCATAAAGTGCTTTACATCTTGGTGAGTTTAAAAGGTGAATTACTGTTCTTTAATAATTTAAAGAAAACCCTCCAGAATGCATTTTTAAATGTATTTCCAGCTAAACACAGGATCCTGTCCTGGGCTCTCATCACCAGGGGATCACGTCAGGATGAATCACAGCAGTCGGGGCCGTGTAATTGAGAGCAAAGCTGCCAAGGGAAGAGCTGCTCCCCGGGGACAGCCAGCAGATACCTCTGTTCATTACCCCGTGCCCAGGTCACAGGCCAGGGACGGATCTGATTTAGAGATGACTTTAAATTCAATTTCTCAAAGTTTACTTAAAATTACTGAGTTTCGCCAATGCTTTTATAGAGGGATGGGGCATTAAACTGAGAGAGGCTTAGATCAGATGTTGGATTAGATACCCTTTGTGGTGGAAGGTCCCAACTGGAGCTTGGGCATCAGGAGCTGGACTCCTTGATCTTTGTGGGTCCCTTCAAAGTCAGGTTACTCTGTGATTCTCTGATTCTGCGAACAGGAAGGAATTCCTCCCTGTGAGGGTGGTGAGCTCCTGGCACAGGGTGCCCAGAGACGCTGTGGCTGCCCCTGGACCCCTGGAAGTGTCCAAGGCCAGGCTGGAGCAGCCTGGGACAGTAGAAGGTGTCCCTGCCCATGGCAGGGGGTGGAAGGAGATGATTTTTAAGGCCCCTTCCCACCCAGACCATTCTGGGATTAACAGATCCCCCCACACCTTGCAGAGCTGCAGGACTCAGGGATCACACAGCAACAGGAGAATATTCCATGAAAACAGAACTGGCTGTGACAGGAAGCCCTCTCTGAGTCTGCGGGGTGAGGAGACACCCGGCCCTTCCCACGGCATTTCCCAGCCCACGCTGGCAGTGGATGCCAGGGGCCCATGGGGGCTGCTCAGACACCCCAGAGCTGTTCCCCCACCCCTGGCAGCATCCTCGCCTCCCCCTGCCCCATCGCTTTGGGGGTGGCTCCCACATCACTCTGGGGGTGGCTCCCACATCACTCTGGGGGTGGCTCCCACACCTCCTCGGGGGTGGCTCCCACATCACCTCCCGTTCTCAGCTGAAGCAGTTTTGCTGTCCAGCTCGTTCCCGTTTCTCTGCTCGCCCCCAGACTGGCTGTGACACGGGTGTGCGCAGCTCTGAGCATCCCTCGGGGTGCCACCGCTGCCTCTGCTCCCTGCACCCCCAGCCCCAGCCCGGCCATCGATGCTCCAGCCCCGGATGCGGGGAGGGTTTAACCCTCGCCGAGCTGCGCAGACATGAAACACACCTCTCAGTTATAAACTCTGAAACTCCCTCAGACGTGCATTAACACTTCCCTCAGTGTATTTTTTTGCCCAGCAGGCCCTTCAGGAAGGTGCATTTTGCCTTCCAGCTCCAGTTTCTGCAGTTTTCTGCCTGGCGGGGAGATGCCGTTTCACCTTTCCCACATGCTGGGGGCTGGGCTGGGAGGGGACGGTCCCTCCACGGCGGGGTTAAGGCAGCGAGCTGCCTGCCCAGCAATGAGGATCCTCTTCCAGACAGCCCATCATCCACTAATGGGACTTAAGACAGTTGCTGCCTCATCGGCAGGAGCGTAATGATCGCTGGGCAGGGAGAGACCCATTATCCATCATCCATCCTTCTCCTCTGGCTGATGATAATGATTTCTTAGTTCAACAGTGGTGCACTGGGACCTCGGTGCTTTGTGCACGACTGGGGTTTAATATCCTGATCAAGACAAATACAGATCGTGGCCGGGCCATGGGGCCACTGCAGAGGACAAAGCCAAAAGGGGCTCCCTGGAAAACTCAGAGGATATGCAAGAGCCTAGGAAAACCTGAGAAGTGCTCGTGTTTTGTATGGTGAGGAGAAAGTCACTCCCTTCCCCCCACAGTGCACAACTTTGGGATGAGGATTTGTCTGTAAAGAATCTGATCAGCAAGCCAAGAGAAATCCTAAAAGCTCTTGAAAATGTATTTTTACTTCCCATTTCATTCTCTCCAGCTGTTAATCTCCAACTCAAATCACTCTGTAATTCCATTGATTGAATATCGTCATTTCGATAATTACAACTCAGGGATTTAAACAGAAAGAGTGTAGATTTAAATTGGATATTGGGAAGGAATTCCTGGCTGGGAGGGTGGGCAGGCCTGGCACAGGGTGCCCAGAGCAGCTGTGGCTGCCCCTGGATCTCTGGCAGTGCCCAGGGCCAGGCTGGACAGGGCTGGGAGCAGCCTGGGACAGTGGGAGGTGTCCCTGCCATGGCAGGGGGTGGAATGAGATGATTTTTAGGGTCCCTCCCCACCCAAACCACGTGGGCATTGCACCACCATGTTGCTGACCCGTGCCACGGTGACGCTGAGCCACCAGGGCTGTTGTCCCCTGTCCCACCCCCAGCTACAGGAGCTCTACTCATCGCTGGCAGGGAGAGGGTGAAGCCATCTCACCACACCCTCCCTGCCACTCTCAGGAACTTCAAGTCCAATAAAGGATGCTCAGAAGAAACACAATAGCGAGAGCGGAGCCGCCGCTGGAAATTCAATCTGAAAGACGAGTATTTATTCTTGTCGGGGCTCCTCGAGGAGCGCGGGCACACCGGCAGCATGTTAAACACTGCTCGGGTTCAGCCAGACAAATGTCCAGGCAGCTCTGCTGCAATATCCATTTGAAAGGAGCTTAGTGCCACGAGCCTTTCATCTCAATATTCCTGAGGCCGGATTTGAAAGTGCTTAAGGTTAAATATTGCTCACTCTTGGAAAGAACAGCTCCATCTGTCTCGTAAAAGAAAAAAAAAGCTTTCAGTCTTGGAGGTGCTCAGGGAAACTCACCCGTAAACACGGTCAGGAGAGGCTGCAGAGGCAGAAAGACTTCTGTGGGTCCTGTCCCAGGAGTAATTAGCCCCTCAAATTCATCAAGGATTAACCCAAAAAAGCCTGACATACAAAATAGAATCCATATTTTCTGTGGGGCAAGTGATTGTGACCCTGCCTGAGTCAGTGCTGCACAGCTGGATCCTCACATCTGGGCATCCTGAAGAGTGAGGCAAGGAGAAAAGTCCCATCTCACCCTGAAGGATCCCAGAAAGGCACTCCTGACATGGTCCCTGGCCTCAGGACAGAGCCTCTGGGTGCTCCTGGCTGACTGGAAGCTGCCACAGCATCTCAGAGACACCAGGAGACTCTTGAGCTGCTAAATGCCCAATTCACTTTTGAAAACCGGATTTAAGCAGCTGGTTTTGAACATTTGTGGTAAAAGAGAGACCCGAAATAGCATTGTGTGATTTGGGGTGAAGTGCCCTGAGGCCTGGTGATAATAATTGTAGTGCTCTTTAAAAAGAAAAATGACATTTTTTTCAAGGCGGTGAAAGCCGCTGACGACATCCCCGGGGAGCTGGGGAAGCTTTGGAGAGGAGGAATTCTGTCTTTTCAGAGGCTGACAAATGACAGCGCTCAGCAGCCTGGAACGTGTCTCCTGGAGTCCTGGATCAGACACGGAGTGACGGTGACGGTGCCCTGGGCCCGTGGTGACACCGGCCAGAGGGACCAGGAGAACCCTGCCCAGCAGCTGGAAAAGCCATCGGGTCTTCCAGGGGAGCTGGTGGGAAGCTCTGCTTTAGGAATCACTCCCTGCTCATCCTCAGGGAAGGAGCTGAGGTGGCCCTGCTGGCAGGCTGCGAAGTGTGGCTGCTTCTCCTCTCAGGTGTGGATCATCCTGGGGGTGTCCCAAGGCCAGGAGGGGAGGTCTGAAGGGTCCCAGTCCCTGCTGCTGATGAGTCTGTCAGAATAAATCTGATCCCGAGATTAAGCTGCTTTTAAATTTCTCCTCATTCTGTGAAAAACTCTTTATTGGGCAGGTTCTCTTTCAGTTTGAAACCTCTTCCCACCACCATCCTCATTCCTGCTGCATTTCCCCACTCTGCTCAGCCCTGTAAGGTCCCAACATGACCTGGGGTCTCTTTAACCCCCCCAAACTCCAGGTTAATGATTGACTGGGGAGATGGTGCCTCACTGGTCACTCCACGTTGCCAGGAGAGGCTTCCAAGGAAAACTGACTTTTAATGTATTGATCGCTGCTGTTTGATTACACTGGGAAAAAGGTCGGAGAGAAAATGCCAATAACGGTGCAAAACTTGAAAGCAAATTAATGCTTTTCCATCGTCACCCTCCTGCCTCCCGCCAGCACCATGGAACAGGGATTCTATGGTGAGGCCTTCTCCTTCCCACTGCAGGTGAAGCAGGGAAAGCTGTGTGGTCTTGTCCTGATTAAATGGCCCCAATCTGTGCCCAAAGGTCACACCACTGAGGTGTGGGTGCTGGGACAGCTCCTCAGTCCCATGGACACAGGAAAAAGGGTGCCAGGAGCCCAAACCCAAGACACGTTTTCAAAATGCTGAGAATAGGTTTGAAAGAAGGGCTCTGATATTTTAAGAGACTGAGGAAGAACAGAGCATCCCATAAAATCCAGAGGCACCTACACCTTGGATATCCTTCAGCAGAAAGATTATCCTGGACATTGGGATGTTTGTCTGGAGCCACTGCCAACCCATACCCGCCCAAAGGGGCTCTGTGGCCTGGGTGAAAAACAAACCCAGCGAGGAGGACCAATGAGAGTCCTCACAGAAACACACAAAAGGGACCCAATCAATACCAATAAACTCCTTCAGATGGTGATTAATTAATAGCAATTAATTTTGAAAAGAAGAGGATATTGACTTAAATTGACAGAGGGGCTAACCTTTGAGCAATTCAGAGAAAACATCTTTAAAGCACAGTGATTAAGTTGTAGAAAGTAATAAAAGGGCTACACTGCCTCCAGGACAAGCTGAACCCAGCTTGGAAATGGTGTCAGGAGAGCTCTAATTAGATGGTGCAGCTTGATAAGCTAAATTGACTAGCTTGGCTCTGCCAGGTGGGATTTAAACAGCCATCTTAGTTTGGAATGCGTCCTTCATACCAAGAGAGCCAAATTCTGTCAGATCATTTAAAAATGCCAGAAAACCTTGCAAGCTGGATATGCTGCAGCAAGGGAGGCTCCGTGGTGTCCCTGCCCCTGGCAGGGGTTGGAATGAGATGGTCCCTTCCAACCCAAACCATTCCATGGGTTTATGAGTCCGTGACATCTCGCCTCCTCAGAGGTCACAACCCTTCCAAAACCTCCTTATTCATGGGAGAACAAATGTCCAAATGTCATTGAAAGCAAATTCCGTGCCCTGCTGCTGGGATGGGGGTTGATGGATGACTGGAAAGCATTCCTGCAGGTTCCCTCACTCCTCGGAAGGTTTTGGCAACCTTTCCTTCTCATCCAGGCACAGGGATTGTTGTCTTGGAGCGAGCGAAGCTCCAGAGTCAAACCTGGGTTAGGCTGGGGGTGAATTCAATTAATTGTGAGCTGACGTTATGGATATGAGGCCTAAACGCCGCTCTGACAATTTGCTGATAATTAATTATGAGTAATTGGTTGTTGTGGGGCTGCATGTGGTGATGGCCAAGTGGGCAAAGCCCATGGCCACAGCAGACATGAGTCAGCCTTGGGTTTTGGGCTTCTCATTTTCCTGGGAATGTAAATTATTGAACCACTCCTGGAAATGAGACAGGGACATCTGGTAGCTCTTTGTAGCAGGATCAGGAGACACAACAGCTCAGCAGGTCAAAATTGTCTTCTGAAGGCCTTAATTTCTTCTCCCTTTTCTTCCTTGACATCCTGAAGTCCTGGCAGATCATTTGAAGAGAGTCCTAACTATAATCAAGCAAAACCAATTTCCCAACCTTCATAAAATGCATCCCCCAGAATGACCCTCCATCACAACAGGATGCTGAGAAATTCCTGAAATCTGCTCCTGCTGGGAGCTCCCCCCAGGCAGGAGAGCCCAGCTGTGGGTTTTCCAAAGAAGAGGCTGCTTCTTTTTTAAATAACTTTGTTCTACCTTTATTCTTGAGTGGAACAACGACCCAGGAGCTGAAGGAAATGGTTAATCACAGCCACGTTGTCTGGGATGCAGCACATGGGCTTGAGCATTATCTGATCACTCTGTGGGTTTGGAAAAATCATCTCCTTTCCCAAAATGTGCCGTTTTTAGCTGGTTTTTACAGGTCTGGTTAGCGCCTTCAGAGCAGGCACAAAGCTGTTTACTAACAATTATTTCCAAACAGATAATTAAAAGCTGATTTCGATAAAACCTTAAAAATAGAGGCATTCTAGAAACCTTCTCAGCTTGTTTTGAAATAGCTCTTTCAAATGTCAGCGGATGAAAACATCATCCAGCAACAGGGAGCTGGGCCCTGTTTTGAAAAACAAATAGCAGTGATTGGATTCAGCTGTGCAACAATGGGAATGCTGGAAAAGCCCAGCCAGGGCTTCACCCCCACGGAAGAGCCCCGTCCTTCCTGCTGGCTCCGGGGCCACGGGCAGGAGGCAGAGCCCAAGAGGTGCCAGAGCCTCGTGGAGACACCCCTTGTCATCCTTGTTCTGGGCAAAATAAAGCCATTTTTGTTGGCAGAGGTTTAGGAAGGATCCCAAGGCGCGATCGGGTTTCTCCCTCCGAGCTGAGAGGCTGAAGACAGCCCTGTCTACAATGGCTCGTGGAGAAAATAATTATTGAGGCTGAGGACCTAAAATGACCTTGCAGAAAGAAAAAATTGTTATGGGAAGGGAGAAAAACCCACCCCAAGAGGGTCTATTGTTAATGGCTGGCACTGTTATAAAGTTCACAATTGGTAACTTATTTAAAGATTATTTTTCCTCGGATTTTTTGTGCTTTGTGCAAATCTGACTTGAAAGGAATGCCATTCTCTGAGCCCTCTCCCAACGCTGGTGTTTGCAGCCATGAGCAGCCCCTAAACTTGTATTTCAGCACTAAAGACAATTGCAGAAGCAGATCCAGATTCTGATAGGACTTTTTAAAAACAAATAAACATCCCCCTGTGGGATTTGCAGCCCGTGGCTGCAGGGCCACGCTGATGAGTGGGAGCTGGAAAAGCTCATTTCTCGGGGCTCACTGAGGCACAGAAGGAACCAAACCAGTTCTTGGCTGTTCCAGCAGAGAGTGAGAGAAGAAAACCAAATGCTGGGCTCTGAAAACGAGATGAGGTTTTTAGATTTCTCTCGATATTATTAATCTACAGTGCTGCCTTTTAGCACTGTTGACCAACATTTTAATACAATTTAAGCTGGCACTGCTCCCGACGGCTCGGGGACAATCACAAGTTGATTTTGGTGTTGCATTTTGACACATTAAGGGGTGAGGACAAGGCTGCATCCCACTGGAGCCAGCCAGGAGGCTCCTTCTTGCTTGTAGGGCTGGAGGAGCAAGAGTGAGACCTCAGCCCCGGGGTCCCTGCAGGTCATGATCCAGAAGCAGACCCCCAGTGAGCCACTTCCAATGTGGTGGAGCCTTGAGCCATGAAAAATGAAGAAAGAAAGAAAGAAAAAAGAAGCAAAGTGAAACAACAGAACATTGGACTGTTCTAAATGTCAGTTTATCTCTGTTTTAAATATCAGTCTAATTCAATTTTAAATGTCAAGGCCTGATTCTCCTCCAGGTCACACAGGGCTGGTGTGGACCCTCCCTCCCTGCTGGGCTGCAGAGCCTGGGGATGCTCAGCCTCGCTCTCCAAGGGGGCTGGAGGTTCACAGCCCCCCAAAATCACCCAGCAGCAGCCTGGCTTCCCCTCAGACTGGGAGGAGAAGAGGATGTGAGGGTCTCTGGTGCAGAGTAATGGATCTTGTGGGTGGGACACCCCCTGAAGTTGTGACCACGAAGGCCAAAGCTACTCCTGCCGTGGCCTTTCCAACCACGAGAGCTCTGCTGGCTCCCAGGAACCCTCAGGAACACTTTTGATAGAAAGCTGTGGAGTTTTTGGTCAAGACTTGCAGCAAGGGGACTTTTATAATAATATTTTACTGACTGTAGCATGCCTGGTATTACACGGGAAAGAACAAGATAGGAAACACATGTGCAGATATTATTTGCTGCAGAAGTTAAATTCCATCAAAGACCACAGAAATATTTACGTTTCGAGTTTGTAATGAAAAACTGAGTTGTAATTATGGATTTGCAGAGGTGGAAGCACAGTATCAGCACGGCATTTATGGAAAAAATATTAATTCCCAATCCTGAAGCCCCCAGTCAGAGTGAATCTCAGAAATACAGGGACACCTCCCTTCATAAAGCTGCTACAGCATGTCCATAATCCCTTTTCTTTTATGATCCAACTCATGCACAGAATTTAATAAAATTGTATTTGCTTTACCAAAGGCACTGAGTGCACACATGTGGAAGGATAAAGAGAGAATATCTCAGGGAGGGGGAAGATGTTCAGCTCCATCATGGAGAGGAGTGAGGTGGGGATGTGGCTGCCCAGCAAAGGCTGCAGCATTAAATCCTTGCACCAGAGACACAACCCGACATCGTGGAAGTTTTTGAGCCTTGACAGATGAAATCTTGTCTTGCTGAGGAGTCAGGGAAGGGTTTGTGACCATGATCCCACTGCGTCCCCTCCTCGGGGGTGTGCCAGGGGACACTGTGCTGCCAGGCCACCATAACACCTTGTAGAGGTCACCACCCCTGAGCCAGAGTGTCTCCAGGGAGCAGCGTGAGGCTGTTTTGTCCAAATTCACCTCGTTTGCAGTTACTGATCAAATGTGATCCCCACTGGACATCTTGTGGATTACCTTCACTCAGAACTGGATGTAGGACCGGGAATTTTTCACTCTTTGTCTCCAAAACCTCCAACAGAGCCAAATGTTGCCTCTGCAAAGGCTTCTCCAAAGCCAGCAAAGTCCAGAGCCCGGGACGTGGCTCCTGGGGCTGCTGTGGCCACGCAGGAAGCTCCTGTTTGATGGGACAACATTCACCCTTCAAACAGCATTTTGCACACACTTAGGGATGGAGATATTTACTGCAGGTGCTCTGGTGACCAAGGGAGCTCAGGAGCTTGGCTCCTCCAGCACTGAGGTCCTTTCTCCTGCACTGGGAAGGTGCAAACGCCCTCCTGGGGTCACCCGGGTGGGGCTGAGGTGCTCACACACCTCTCCCATTGCCCATTTGGGAAAAATCCTCCTGCCTGGTGTGGGTTTTCCTGGGAGAACCTGGGGGGCTGCACCTCCCAGCATTGCTGACCCAGTGATGATGCCCAAACCCCGCGTTTGACGGCCCAGACATCGTTAGAAACACTTCCAAAACCAGTTAAAATAAAGAGAGCTGATTTTTCAGTGCTCAGTCTGAGGCAGCAAAACTAAGAATAACTAAAATAAACTCTACTAATGAGCAAAAAAATCCTTGGCTATGGATGTGTCCAATGGTGGTGACGACTCTTTATTGATTACGTTGAAAAGGATTGCTCTCTAATTATGTGACCCACTGATGTTCTAAAAATGTTGGCGAAAACTCAAAGTTGGAGCTACAAGGCTGGTTATTAAACAAGGTTTGAGCCCTGGGTTTCCCTTTAATCAACCATAACAATGTGGTTGAAAGGATTCATTGAGCACATTTTGGTTTTTCCCCCCATTTTGCAGGAGTTGGGTGGCAGAGGAGCTGGCACAGCCTGCAGACCACCACGGCTGCTCCATGAATTATAAGGAGCTAAATTTTGAGTGCTCCAGCCACCTCCTTGAGTGGTGTCACCCTACAGGCATTAGGGGAGAGCATTTTAATAATGAAAAGCTTAAAAATTATAGATCTGTACGGGTCGAATAAGCTGTCACACCTTCAATGAAGATAACAGATCTGTACAAGCACCTAAAATATTCCTGCAGACTTTGGAATTTAGGCTTATGGCATAATAACATTTGCACAATAATTCAATCTAATTGTGTAGGGAAGCTGTAAAACTGCTCCATCTCTGATGCTTTACTGTGCAGGGGGGAAAAAAAAGGATGCTGTTCCACCTTTTTCGCTGACATCTAATGTTTCAGGTTTTTAAAAATATTGTATAAAGACTGAGATTTATTTCCTAAGATGTTTCATTAATGGTTGTGGCAGGCAGCTGGCCTGAGGTTTGACACACAATAAAATCCATGTCAAGAATATTAAAGATAGTGCAAAAGATAACTATGAATTTACATTCAAACAGGCTTTTGACAAAGCCATTGCAACAGGCTCCTAATCAGGTCTTGAGACCCAGCCTGCCCTCTCTTTAAACCCGTGATCTTGAAAAGGAGCTTTAAATTGGAAATTATTACACATTAAAACCTCAACATGGAGCAGATCGAAGCGGATCGATATCTTGCCGAGCACAATAAATCAGCTGCTGCTCTGCGGTTACTGTTTGCTGAACATATTTAAATTTTCTTGTAACAAATTAATTCCAACATTTTCTCTTGATTGAATTAGGGCAAGTGTTGGAGCTGTCACAAGTATTTCACTGCTTCAGGGAGACAAATTGCTCGTCTGGACATGGGTAACAAGCCAAAGTGTTGAGTCCCTGATAATCTTTCCACTAATTCTCCATTACAGCAAAATGAAGCCATAAATCACCGTGACAGCTGATCGATGCAAACATTGTTTCCGCCATGATTGCCAGCGCTCCCCGCGGACCCACTGTCCGCTCACAATTCCCGGGAATTACTCCCCGGCCAGGCTCCCCGGCCTCGCTCCGCAGGCTCTGCCGTGCCACAAGTAACCATCTCATTTCGGGGCTCCCAGCCCTGCCCCGAAACTGCAAATTCCCATCGCAGCGCCCGTTTGGGGCAATCCGCTAAAGCTCGGGACCGTCCCTCGCGCCGTCGCTCTCCCGGCCAGAAAAAAACGGGATTTTAAACCTCCTGTTTTATAAAATGATTCTGCGGGGTTGTAACAACGTCAGGCTCCAGCCCTGTCGCTTCCCCTTAACTAACTGGTGGCAAGTTGGATGAAATTACTTGACCCTTTATCGAGTTCTGCTAATGCCTTCTAAAAAAGAAATTAAAGCCGCCCGCGGCGCGGCCCCCGGCAGCTCTCCGTGCACATTTAATTCCAGGGAAGATGGATTAAGTAGTTCCCAGGACTAATTCACACGCCAAGGGGGCTCCGTGGTGTTCCTGGCTCCGGACGAGGAACCCCGGGAAGGAACCACAGAGCCTGGAAAGCTCTGTGTGTGTCCTCAGCCCCAGTCCAGACTGGGAATTCCGGACTGAGACAGGGCTGGAGTGGTGCTCCGAGGCAGGAGGGCTTCAGCACCAAGTGGGGATGTGGCAAGGAGGAAAGATGGGGTAAGTCCTCCCAGGAAAGCCCCAGTCCCATGAAGGAGCTGTTTGCATGGCCGAGATAATGTAATAAAAGGGATAAAAACAACGCAGAAGTGGTTCCAGGAGAGCTTTGGGATTGCTGATGGAATGCTGTCCCCATGTGTGACTGCGAGCAGCACGAGGAACCCTGACCACGGCCACTCGGTGTATTTTGTGACTGTGGCCAGGCAGGGCTGGATGTCACAGCCCTAAACTGTCCCAGCCACCAGGACACCTCACCATCCTCAAGAATAATTAAGGTTGGAAAAGCTCTCTCAGACCATCAGCTCCAGCCATTCCCCAGCACTGCCAAGGCCACCACTGACACACATCCCCAAGTGCCACATCCCCAGGGCTGTTAAATCCCTCCAGGGATGGGGTCCCCACCACTGCCCTGGCACAGGACAACCCCTTTGGTGAAGAAATTTCCCAAATATCCGACCTGAACCTCCCCTGGCACAACTTGAGGCTGGTTCCTTTATCCCGAGCACAGCAGGTGTGTCCCTTGTCACTGAGGTGCTCCCAGCTGCCTGAGCAGAGGGGGAACAACAAATGTGCACAGTGCAAATGCATCCAGCAGATCCCTGCCAGGGAATAACAAGATACTTCTGAATATTAAGGTTTCAGAGCTGGATTATTTTAGATATCAGCGATGCTGTGTTATCTGGAACTCCCCTGTCAGGAGCAGAAGAGGCGCCACCTTCCCCTGGCTGGTTATGGATGAGTAAAAACTGGGAAAGCAGCAAGTGGGTAGCAAACTCCATTTCCTCACATCAAACTCAAGCTGCTTCATCCTGTCAGCGTTGCAGCCTCTCCACTCCTCGCCAGCACGCGGCAAATCCCAGCCTGTGCTCCAGGGAGCTCCGTGGAGGCGCTTTGTGACCTCCTGCGTGTGAGGAGCCAAAATTCACCTCCCTGTGCCGGCCTGGCCACAGCCCCCCGTTCTCCCCACACAGAGCAGCTCCAGGGAGATCATCCTGGGATGGTGTGTGGAGGGTGAGAGGGCTCCAGGCGTCCATCCCTGTCCCCCTGCCAGGCTGCCCAGCCA
This sequence comes from Promerops cafer, assembly GCA_013398275.1. NCBI lineage: Eukaryota > Metazoa > Chordata > Aves > Passeriformes > Nectariniidae > Promerops > Promerops cafer. The sequence continues at coordinate 58,379 of VZSE01014621.1, forward strand.
ACCACAGCTGGGATCCATGAGGGATCCTCAGGGAGCAGGCACGGACCCTGGAGGTGACCAGGGACACGGGGGGATAGCAAACCCCGGGCTGGCGTGGATGGGATGGGTCAGAGAATTTAAGGGGAGCTTAAAAAAAAAAAAAATAAATAAATAAAGCCACCTCTGCATCACTTCTGCACCCTTCCTTTCTCTTCCATGCTGCAATTCCACTTTGGAAACTGTTATTATTATTATTGAAATGCACTTAATTGAGACACGTTTTACTGAGATTAATTGAAATTCCACTGCCACAGCAGTAAATCAAAAAAGAGGGGGAAAGACCAGAAAGGATCTTTTCTTGACATTGCTAAACTCCAGCTTGTTTTTCTGTTCCAAACTGGAGCGCTGCTAATAAAAAGCCTGGTTCTTTTGCAATAATTGTGCATTTTCAAATATTGTTTCTAAGAAAAAGAGTCTATTAAAACCAGAGAAACAATCCCAAAGAAATGCCAGTCAAAGCCATTAAGATGTTTTCACTGATGCACTGCATGTAAATCTGATTTATGTTGGTTTAAACAGTTAAGAAATCCCCGAAATAACTTCATTTATTATTTTATTGCCTGATTAATGGTTCAGAGGAACTGATTTGTAGCTGAAGTTTTACAGAACGCAAAATTAAAATAAGAGCCTTTTGTAGAAACGTCCCGTATTTGTTCAATTATGTGTTCAAAACTGAAACAAATATAAAAACTTCAATAAATACATTTTCTTCCAAGGAATGACATGCTGTGGGTTTGCTGTTATTGTTGGGTTTGATGTTTTTGCCTCTAAGGAGGTCAGCAATATGGAAACATAAAGGCCAATTTAATTTGTGCATCTGTGGCTGCCAAGTATTTTAATTCCGACAGCTGTGACTGAAGAGTTAATATTTTACTTGTCAAAATCCAAAAGGAGGCCAGTGAATCACTCTAATTCTCATTAAGAGGCTTCCCCCCAGTAGCACCCTAATTCAAAATAATGAAAGTAGAGACTGAGTGCGATTCTAATGCCAGTTGAGACCTATCTTTTAATATTTCTCTGGTGATGGATTAGGGATCGGGGAAATTCATCTCAGATCATAGAGCCTAATTTAATAAGGGATCATTCCAAGAGTATTGCATTTTATAATAATGTCATTTAATGTGTCGTCTTCCATTTTTACTGTCCCATATGGATGCTTACACGATGGTGCCACAGGGATAAACTTTTAAAGAACCAGGCTCATTTTTTGTCCTGGGCTCCCCTTAACAAGGAAGTTTATCAAGGAGATGGTCTATTAGCCAGCTCTGGTAATTGTGGGCTGGCCAAAAGAAGCTTTGGTAGCCACAAGAATGGTGACAAAAGCCACACTTTCAAACCCTGGAGTGGAGGGCGAGGGAGAACATTTAAAAGTACGTTAAAATCTGATTTTAGTGCCTAACGCAATTGTGCCATTGCATGAAAAATGTGGGCACCTGCTTGTTTAAAACACAAGGAAATGAAATAATTTCCCCTTTATTACCACATCTCCATACAACATTTCCCACTTGCTTCCTCAGTGTATTCCTGGGATTATTTAGCTAATTGCATCTTTGGGGGGTTTCATGCCTATTTCCCAACGTTCTTTTCCCCAAAAATACGAAGATTTGCCATGCTGCCAGGGCAGCAATTTTCAACAACCATTAAAGGATTAGATGTAATTATTCTGTCTAAATATTTGGGCTCCGATATTTAATTGAATTTGTGTTTCTTGGCATTGCACTGAAAGGGAGATTCTGGGTGATCACCACCCCAAACCTGAGCTGCTCAAGGTCAAGGAACAGCCCGAGCCCCCAAACATCATCAATAGCTGGTGATTGCCAGGAGCTGCAAAGCTGCAGCCTGAGCTTTGGGTAATCACACAAAGCCTTTAGGAAAAATGGGGCTATAATGAGGATTTTTGTTCCAAATCCATTGGCGTGATTAAGTCTTTATTTCCAGGTACCAACTCAAGGGCTCCTCTGCAAGGTTTGACAGAATGAGATCAAACACAGCCAGGCTGAACAGGAAGCAGCTGAGGAATAAATAACCTGCTGTAAACAATAATCTCATTACAGCACTTTTTGCCAGCGTTGGAATGTGGTGTCTGAAAAGGAGCACAATTAATACAAAATGAGGTTTTTCATATTTTCTATTTCCTCCTGAGTATTTTCACAGCTTTGTTGTCTTTAGAATATTGTAACTCCTGGTATTTCTTGCACTTTTCCTCATACTGCTCCATTTTTTATTTCTGCCATGTTGAAATTATTCTTCCTTGGCATTTCTTTTGATTTTCTGCTTTCCTCCTTTGACATTTTGCATTTCTTTTTTAAGTCCCCATTTGTTTACTGACTCTTTTTATTCTCTTCCTCTGCCTCTTCCTTCCATTTCATTCCACCTCTCCCCAGTCCAGTTCTTTCACTCTTTTTCAGGTTTCATTTTTGAGCCGGACCTTTGCTTAAACCAGCATTTGTAAAACTCTTTGTACGAATTGGAGAAGTTTCATCGAAATTTTATTGGCTGATTTTTTTTCTTCTCACCACGTTATCTCTTCATGTGTCAGCATCTTGTTTGTTAAACTTGTTGCTTTGGATTCAATATCCAAAGTTATCCCTCCAGTAGGAACGTTACAAATGTCCACGTCTGGCATCTGGAACCGCTTTAGGGACTCCTTCGGTTTGCAACAAGAAAATTATATTTATAACTGGTTTAAATCAGAGTAAAAGGGGCTCTGGCTGCATCTAAAATAATTAAAACTGACTAGTTTATATTAAATAATTAAAAACAAGCAAACAAAAAGTTAAGTAAACAGGGGTTGAGGACTTTTTTAAATGAACGCTGCCTGTGTGAGCGACCTTTTTCCATTTCCAGTGCTTGTTTTTCCCGTGTCACCTGCATTCCCATCCCTGGAAGTGCTCCAGGCCAGGTTGGACAGGGCTTGGAGCGAGCTGGGGTGGTGGAAGGAGCCCGTGGAAATCAGAGGTTGTGGAGGGTGAGGGGAGTGGGGGGGACACCACAGTCAACCCTTCCCTCTGGAAAGGAGATTCCCAAAGGGGGAGGCCCCTCCTCGGGCAGCTGATTTTGGGAAGTTAAGCTTGTCCCAGCTGAGCTGTGTCTCAGGGCTTAAGCTGGCCCAGCCCAGGCTGCTGAGCTGCCCCTGCACACCCATCCCAAAGTGCTATAAATAGAAACATCCCGGTGGGAAAAAAGGGACCAGCCAGGAACGGGGTCCCGGTCAGGAGAGACGGGAGAGCAGCATCACAAAGCCACCCCCTGCCAAAGATCACAAGCACAGAATGTTTCCAGACTGACTCACTCCTGGCTTTTCATCCCCTCCTTCAGCTCCCCCTCCCTCTTCTCTCTCCCAGCCACGGGTCCAGGAATGCCCATCCCTCCCTCACCTCCTGCTGGTGATGCTGTAGTTGGCATTTCTGCCTCCCATCACAGAGCTGAGCTGCTGAACCCCCAGTTCCAGACCTGTGGACCCTCTCACAGCAGAAATATCTTCAAGGGGACACTTTAGGAAGGAGCTTTCCATGGTGTTCTCACTGCAGGTTTTCCTTCCTGCCTTGTCAGGCCCTGCCTGGGGATCCAGCTCAGCTCCACCGTGGATCAGGGCTGCTTCCACCCCCTCTGGAGCTGGGATGCCTCATCCCTGGAAGTGTCCAAGGCCAGGCTGGGCGGGGATTGGAGCAGCCTGGCCTGGTGGAAGGCATCCCATGGCAGATGAGCTTTAAGGTCTCTCCAACCCACTCTGGGATTCCAGGATCTGTTCACACGTTTTCCACCCTCCATCCACACCAGACCATTCCCATCCGTGACATCAGGCAGCAGCTCATGGCTTTCCTTTTGTTTCTTTCTGATCCTTAAATTAACTAGAATTCATTTTTAATCAGAAATTCACAGTCAGTTCACTACAGGAATTTGAGAGTCGATACTTAGGATAATAGAATTGTGCAGTTAAGTCTTAAGGCATTTTTCTTTAGCTGTCTGGACAGGTATAAATCAGTCTCCAGGAAAAAACCCCAGGCTGCCACAGCAAATATTCTTTATTACAATACAAAACTGATTTTCAACAAATAAAATATGCTGCTGTGGTCAGGGCTGCCCCAGATCTGTGCCTGCTAAAGGATTTGCAGACAGCAGGCACGGGGAAAGACAAACACCCCATGAATTGATGCTTTAAAGATCAACCCCGTGGTACACAGCAACTGCCAATAGTTTCACTGAGCAGAAACCAACATCAGCTAAAATCCACCACGTCCTTGAGAAGGTTGGGCTCTTCCTGGAGCCCAATTTTTTTTTAATAATCAAGCCTGAAATGTTGATAAAGTGATGGTAAGAAATGGAACCAGATTAGTCACGGAAACGTAGCCAGAGTACTCATCCTGTTCTCTGTGCTATTGAACTGATATTTTGCCCTTTGCAGATACTTTATTAAATACCATTAACTTTACATCCTCTACTCCAAGTATCTGCCCAGTGGGGAGAGTCTGAACATGAGGTAACTCTGATTCTGTTCAGAGGCTCTTGCAGTCCTTGATCCACTGAATTCCAGCACGGCCAGGATTTAGGTGCACAATCACCATTAACTTCTACTTCCCCAAGGGGTGGGCTGGGAAAAACTCTGTGGAAGGTCCCTTTGGACAGCTGGAGCTCTGCTCCCCTCCAGGAGAAGAAGGGGAAGATGCTGGGATTCATCTCCAGCAGCAAGGAGCTGCTCCAGCATGAGGCTTAAGATCCCAACACATCCTCCCAGCTGGAAACCTTTGCACATCACTTTGGCAGAGCCTGTTTGCTGCCCTGCGCTTTGAGTGGGAAATAAAGGCACTGGGAAATGACTGATCCGGGGATGTTTTCCCCTCTGAAATCCCAAACGGAGCCTACAAAGGGCTCGTGGGTGCCCCCGGAGCCCAGGGCTCTGTGTGATTTTTTGGCTGCAGAGCTGTGTTTAAACACACACTGTTCAAACACCCGGGGAGGGTTTCCACAGCTCTGCTACGGCCACAGCTTCGTCTATAAACTGGAAACCCACTTTGATCTCTGCAAGCAAATGCGTGTGGGTTTGTACACAAATAAATGTTAAAGCAACAGTTTATTTTGGGGACCCAATGGCTCTGCTGAGAGCTGGAACATAAGTTGCCACTTAGGTTTGAATTTTCTTTAAAATGGATGTCAAAAATAAAAATTATCCTTTGTGAAGTTCCAGTTACACAGACAGAGCTCCAGCTCAGTGAGTGCTGCTCATGAGACTTTCCATGGAGTCACAACCCATTGGAATATTATCCATGTGCTGCAAATGAGGGAATACAGTTTTAATTAAATGGTATTTTGCATTAATTGTATTTAAATACTCGCAGTTTGCTGGTAGCCAGGGTGAGGTTGGCAGTTCCTGTGCCTCTCTGTACAAATCCTGGAGGGGAGAAAAAATATTATTTAAAGCCTAAAATCTTCTGTCTTCCTCTCCATCACTGCACATCCCCTTTCCAGCAAGGTTTCCATCACCCTCACTCTTGGACTTGCCTTGCTGGCAGCAGGTGCAAGGCCAGGAGGACATTTGGTGAGGAGGAGGAGGATGATCTCCATGCCCTCCACCCAGCTGTGATCCCTTCAGGAACCCCCCAGCTCCCCTGAAGCTGTTTTATTTTCCCTGTCCCTGGGAATGCTGGAGAAGTGGCCATTAATGGATGATGGACCAATGGATAACAGGAAAATTTTATTTCCTGGTTGCACTCCATGGTTCTGGCCCTTCTGAGGGACACAAATGTGCATGAGATAATGGCAGTCCGAGGGCCAACCTGTGGATATTCCTTCCCACCTTTACCTGCTGAATTTCCAAGACCTGAGGGGCCAGCGCTGTGTGGCACAGACTGTCCAGGCTCTCGTGGGTCGTTTCATTCAGGAGGATGGATCAGTGAACAGAGCATCCCAGGAATCCATCGGGGTTTGTGTGCAGCCAGAGCGCCGTGCCCAGCTGCTCGGGCATCCAGGGCACCTGCAAATGCTCCTGGTTTGTCCACGGCTCCCACCCTGCCGGGCAGCGGTGACGAACTCCCCGTGCCTGTCCCTGTCCCACATTCCCGGTTCCTGCCCAGCTGTCCCTGTCCCGCTGTCCCTGCCCCGCTGTCCCTGTCCCGCATTCCCGGTTCCTGCCCCGCTGTCCCTGTCCCGCTGTCCCTGTCCGGCTGTCCCTGTCCCACATTCCCGGTTCCTGCCCCGCTGTCCCTGTCCCTCTGTCCCTGTCCCACATTCCCGGTTCCTGCCCAGCTGTCCCTGTCCCTCTGTCCCTGTCCCGCTGTTCCTGTCCCGCCGCCCCTGCCCCGCCGTCCCTGCCCCCCCGTCC